>BLKM01000138.1:64571-393353 GCA_013340265.1 Coptotermes formosanus
ACACACACATACATACATACATACATACACACACACACATACATACACACATACATACATACATACATACATACACACATACACACACACACACATACATACATACATACATACATACATACATACATACATACATACATACACACACACACATACATACACACACACACATACATACATACACACATACATACATACATACACACACACACACACACATCACAAGCACTGTATGCCCATCGCGGTACCTATTTCTGTGTTGGCCTCTGCCCCGTTTAGACCCCACCATTTTGGAGGGGATCAGTACTGCAAAATGTTTAAGCACTAAAGCACATAACTGTGTACAGGTGTGCATGAGGATACCTCGCTGTTGCTGCACGTGCGTAGTGTGGTCCTGCTGTAACTGTGACCGTACGTGCCACGTGCTCAATGCGCACGTCATTCCCAAATTCTTTGTAATGTGCACGGACCGTCCATGTGTACCGCCACGTGTGTGTGTGCGCGCGCACATTCCCTTGGAGTTCCGACGTGCAAACGGGTACCCTGTGAACTGGCCCTGCCCTCAGTAGAGTTACAACGAACATCACATACCGCAGCCGAATCGAACCCCGGCCTCCCAGGCGGTGTCCATTTACTTTATAGCACGCCACAAGTACTGACATCATACGGTTGGACCTTCACAGTAAAATAAAACTCTTTACTTACTTAAGGTAAGCTTGCGATAAGAACACCCTGTATAACACCTGACTCAGGCCCACATTACACGTTGCAAACAAAAGAGGCACTAGAATGCGTTCAGCAAGTGGCCGACCGTGAAGGGGTGAATGGGGCTGCAAAGCGTTCAGCAGGTCTCTAATTCAACATGTATGTGATATGACGCCGTTAAACAAGCTCACCAATTAAGGTTACAAGCCTGCAGTAAATTAGACTGCGCGAGTGAATACAGCACCTGGGAGCATAGCGGTGGCTGCAGTAAATTAGACTGTGCGAGTGAATACAGCACCTGGGAGCATAGTGGTGGCTGCAGTAAATTAGACTGCGCGAGTGAATACAGCACCTGGGAGCATAGTGGGGGCTGCAGTAAATTAGACTGCGCGAGTGAATACAGCACCTGGGAGCATAATGGTGGCTGCAGTAAATTAGACTGTGCGAGTGAATACAGCACCTGGGAGCATAGTGGTGGCTGCCAGGTGCTGTACATAAGGCGGCTTGTACAGTGGCGGCTTCCCACTGTATGGGAAACTGATGGGACTTTCGAACGGTGTGCTGTCCATTACAGTTCAAACTGTAAATCACAGTGGTATCCACATGTCCCACTGTCTGTAACATAAAGAAAGTGTGCAGCTGTACACAGAGCGTCTGTTTCTCACAATAGAGAGTAACTGTTTTCCTAAACAGCATTAACCTGTTGATCTTCGTAACAGAAAAGGGTTTGTTCACTGCGCGGTAGGAATTCCATTTGTAGACAGAAGACAGACGAATTGCCGGTGTCCAAGCGTTAATACAGCGTGAGGTTTCCTGCGAACTCGCACTCCGACGTGAAGTCGGGCCGACACACAAAACGCGATCTTCTCTCTAAGGGTGGCGATGATACAGAAAGTTCTGAGAACCCCTTGCTTTTCATGGAACCATCGGTTGGCAAGTCAATCCGCCACTGCCTCCTATACGTTTCAAAATGCTGCCGAATAGAAGCCAACTTTTGGTAAAGTTATGAATCCGTCACTAACCAAGTTGTTCTGTATCTCGCAGGTGCTGTAAGATCAATCTCCCTTGCCAAATTTCAGACCTGCTAATCGGTTTTCAGGTATCACTAACTGTTGGCGCCTGAAAGAAGAAAGGCCTGGGATCTTTACAAACCGCCACTGACCGTGATCCGTCCGGAGTTAGGGTCCAGCGGGCGTCTTGTCATGCAATCGCACGTGACAAGTTGCTTCTCGACAAGAAACTGGGAAACCAATGCAAAGAAATGTGATCGAAGCGGTCGCAGACGGATTTCAACTTACGCAGTCAGAGCCTGATTCTCTCCGTCCTGCCCGCCACATTATCAGTGCACTGGGCACAGCTGACTTGTCACTAGACGTCATGCCTCTAGCTTCTATCCTTCCTTCCATTATTACTGTCTGTAATAATTGCATTACTCACACATTCTTCCCGTATTCACTCGTTTGTTCCTAAAAGCTTCGTTCGTCAGCTCGCAGCATTCCTACTGTCAACAAATTTCATTTCATTGCCAAATGCAAGCCTTTCAGCTCTCAGAAGCACATTCAAGAAAAACTTGATTTAATTCCAGTTCACTGAAGAAGAGTGACATCGAAAAATTTTTACACGAACATCCCGAAGAGTAATAGTAAAAGGGCTAGCCGCCTGCTTTAACATTCAAAATGTTTTTATCTTGCCAGCAAAGTCCACCTGCGTGTCTTACACGCTGCTGCGAACAAGCGGAGACAGTTCCTGTAATTAGCACACCCTGAACACTGTGGTTATCTTGCACTGTATAGAAACGTGCAGTCCGTGCCGCGCAGTAAACACACTCCGTCTCGGCTATAAGAAGCCAACCAGTTAATGCTCTATAGGGAAATAACAGCTAATTAAACGATCGGTTTAAACGTCGTTTTTGATAAATTTAGACATCGATTTCAACTTTAAACAAAATCTTCTGAAATCTATATCCACAGTTGCGACAATATATTCTATTTCGATTTGTGATTAAACATATGCGCTTGGGAATTATGGTGTTACCGCAGATTTATGGGCGCCATTTTCGGTCTAATGTGCTGAAATACAATCCTGATGTCGTCGTCATCAATCCCAGCATGAAACATATACATAAAATACTTCGGGCGTGCAACAGGATGCGGTCTGTGGGGTGGGGTGGGGGGGGGGCGAAAAAATTGATAACGTTCGCAGGAAAGACAACTGATCTCATTACGAGAAGCTGAGAGAAAGAGGGCCTTAATTAATGTGACCGTTAGACTAACGCTGCCAGCACAGGGAGGCGCAGCAATCACAGGGCCTGACCGTTAGACTAACGCTGCCAGCACAGGGAGGCGTAGCAATCACAGGGCCCGCAGTACGTCCTGCTGCACGTACTGCGAAATGACGACAGTTGCTCACCGAGTCAAGAAATTACCAGCATTTTACGAATGTCAAAGTTCATTACCGCGTTTGCAAAATTCAGCCACAGTATTCCCTCCTGAGCCAGTCGAATCCAATCCACACAATCAGAAGGTACCTTTGTAACATCAACTGTAAGCGTGTGCTCCCATTTCCCAAACTTTCTCGTCCTTTCATATTCATCGCCTGCAGTTTTTGTGTACTTTCCTTTGTTCCGTGCATGTTGCATGTGCCGCCCACCTGATCCATTACACAAATCAGTCTGTTCTTTGTAATGAGATTAGTTTTGCATTTTCAGACAATTTTATCAAGGGCAATGTGGTGTGGGAAGAAGAACAGGTTAGGAATTGCATGGCAAGCCGGCAGCACATGTGCTGCTAACACCGTGCGTTCTGCAGCACACACTCACAAAATTTTAACAGCACGTTCACCAGAACCCACACGTTTCCCCATCTTGACGGGACTAACCCAGGCCGCGCGCCCTCCCACACTATTACCTTAAGATTCACTTTCATATTATGCTTCCATTTACGTCTGGGTTTACCAAGTTGTGTTACCTTCGTCTTTCCTAACAAAAACTCAGCATTCAGTTTTCTTCGCTCCGTACGTGCCACATGCCCTGCCCATCTCATTCTCCTTCATTTGACTCCACAATAACATTTCGCACAGACCACAAAGCTCCTCTTTATGCTGTTTTCTCGAGCCCCCTGTTACCTCGACCCCCTTAGCCCCACACACCCTCCCCTCAAACACCCCCGGCCTGTGTTCTTCCCTCACTGTGAGAGACCAAACGAAGCGTTATTAATCAAAACTTGCTGCGGTGCACGAGAGCATGCGCCAAATATTTGTTGATTCTAAAGAAGCAATAACGGCTCCACTGTGCTAAAGAATTCCGTGCGAGGTCGTCATTGATTGATTACGGGACAACTACTGAGCGACCTTGAGTAAGGCAGGTTGCATAGCTTCACCAGACGGCTCCACAGTGTGCAGTATGCATAGCCTCCCTCAGCCGAAGCCTTTTAAAGCGGATTGCGTGTTAACTTAATCTGATTTTGCCAGAATGGCAGCTTGGAGACTAGGATTAACCTGAACCATATTTAAAAACCCAGTCCGTACCGCGCAGTAAACACATCCCATTTCGGTTATAAAAACCAGCCCGTTAATGCTGTATAGGGAAATAATCGCTGTTTGTTCTGAAATCCACACAAAATACATAAATACACTGTGTGGGCAGAACGCAGAATTGTTGAATTTTATGCCCGGTGGTATATACAGTAACCACAAAAAGCCCTAATGGCATCTGAACATCTAACTGTATCAGTGTACGTTACAATGTTAACATTACATTAATAGGCAACGTGCAGCGACACGAAGGCCGCAGGAAATGCGAGATACCAATCGTTGTGGTCCGCTGACTGTAACACTGGCTGCGGCGAAATCAGTAAAGGCCACGGCGAGAATAGTTTGGCACGCTGCCGCAATAAAGAGTGCAGTGCCACCAGGCGGCAGCACCATTACAGCCTTATGAAACATGGCGGAACAACTGAAGTACGTGGGGATGATGCGAGAGCAAGTGACGGCTCATTCAATACGTACAGGGCTCCACAGGAGCCGTGGTAGCTCAGTCAATACAGTGACTAGGCTATGGGCTGGACGATCCGGAACTAGCTTCCCACCAGAAGCAACAGATATTTTTTCCTCCTCATCCAGAACGGACCTGATGTCCAGTGCGTAAATGGAGTTCTTTCTCCGGGGTAAAGTGGCCGTGGCTTGAAGCTCATCGCAGAACTTCATACAGCACCGACGTTAAGAAAGTGTGGCGATATAGCCCCGCGTACTGACGACAATTTCCTCTCCCAGTACTTCCCTCTCACATCAGTATCTTTCAAATTGTGGGATTTGTGGTGGACAAAGTGGCACTGGGACAGGTTTTTCTCCCAGTACTTCGGTTTCCCCGGTCAGTATCATTCCACCAGTGCTCCGTACTCATCTTCCTCTGCACGTTGCTCTTAGCAGAAGGACAAATGGCGAAGCCTCGGAACCTTCCAAAAAGAAATCTTCCAGCAAATTAGGGACCACTGGACAGAACAGCACTTTCACTTAGTGTTTGAAGGGTTAAATTCAGACGGACGCTTGCCGCACACAGTTCCGTCTTCTTAACACCGTCACTGGCACGCGTCACGACATGCACATCAGTGCTGAAGTCAACACATGTTGCTACACCGGCACACGCCGGCCTGCGTGATAACAGTGAAATGTGTTGGCAGCTTCAAGAAAACGAGCTGCAATGTGATGCACAGAGCCGGATCAAGTGTAGCCTCTTACAATAAACAAAGCCCTTATTATTCTGAGTTCAGTTGCTTATTTCCGTGCCAGTATTGATTACCTCACGCGGACCCGCAGTTGCAACAGGCCGACACACAAATGGCATCTGCTCCGTAACTTTTAAACTTACAAACGTCTAAACACTTTACACTAAGCCGCTGCTAACAGAACTCACTACGGATTTGATGCAAGGTCTGTCCGTGTGGGGGTTGGTGGTGTCCGGGTCAACTGTTATCGATGACAATGTACATAGCAGCCTTGAGAAAGGACACTTATCGATAATTATCGATTGGTATAGATTGCTGCCGATTACTACCGATAGAAGTACTTTGCTAGAATCTTTTGACAATGAATCACAATCGATTATTTTCAGTCAGTATCGATGTTGACAGTGTTTGGGATGACGTAGCCAGTGAACATTACAGCGGGCCAACTTGCGACCGGCAGGTGGTCCGAAGTTTATTGTGAACCGGCTAGGATTCGACATAAAGAATCTGTCGCCCAACTACATTGTGTAATGTTATTACATTATACGTAAATGTAACACAGCGGCACTTTGGTGGCTGGACTGTGTGAAACCCCAAAGTTTTCAGTCAGGATAAATCGTTTCGAACGGGAGACTGTAAAGTGGTAGCTCAAACAGAGCGTCTCCAAAGCGAGATGTGAATTTGGCACCTCCAATACACCTACAATAGAAGATCCCTGTGGTCGCGCCGACTACGGCGTCGGCCTTCGGCAGAGCCCTTGCGTGAGTTCGAATCCCACCGGGGGCATGTCTGTCTGTCTGTCTGTTGTGGGTGTTGTGTGTGGTCAGGTGGAGGTCTCTGCGGCGGCGGGCTGAGCACCGTCCGGAGCAGCCCTACCGACTGTGGTGTGTCTAACTTAGTGTGATCTAGAAACCTCCAAAAGGAGGAGGCCTGGGCCCGATTTGGGCTGTTGCGCCACAGGAAAAAATATACACCTACAATAACGCGAGATTTGGCCACGGCACCTACAGTAAGCGTCTGAAAAGCGACGTTTTAACGTGGCACTTCCAACAGACGGTGCCGTATGGGACATTTAAAGTGGCACCATCGGAAGCCGAAGCAGTGACCCTACCTTCTTGACTTCCACATTCTGTCTAAGATTATTTTAAGTCTTCGCAATGTTACACAAACCTATCAACTGCCGAAGTCAAAGCAAGACCGCTTATGATAGACTTACATCCGCTGAAACAGACAAGAAATGCCAAGCATTTCATGGAAACCAAAGTTCATAACCGTATTCACAACAGCCCGCCGCTGGACCCCACACCGTGTCATAACCGACAGACAAGACCTGCGAACGTGACCACTGTGACAACCTCCACACGCAGACCACAGCACACCGCAATTCCGCAAAATATTCGAGGCGTTTTTTGCGCGAATTCCGACGTGGCTGTGTAAACAGCGTCGCTTTTTGTTCACAGCACCACCGCTCCATTAAGTCAGAACAACGGCTGTCCGTCAGGTTAATTACAGCGCCAAGCGGACAATGCCAGTACGTTCATTACTCGCCAGACAGCACTCAAATCACGGGGGGGGGGGGGGCGTGCCGTTACAAATAAGCTGTAGGGAAGGCGGTATTTTTCCTTCTAAAATCCCGTCCTCGATTCTCGTCCTATATCTTTATGGACTCGTTCTAAAAGAAACATTTCTCCCCGGAAGACACACACGCACTTCAGATATTTGATTTTCGCATTTTGGCCTGCGGGCAACAGCAACATCCGACAGTGGCAGTTTCTCGTTGCGAAAACAAACATGGCGCCAGAGTACTGCCGGTTCACTGTGTCCCCGGAAGGCAGAGAGTCACTCGGCTCGACACAAACATTACACACTGCCAAAGGCGACGGCGACTGCCTGCAGCCTTCCGAATACAGTTCCTGTCGTTTTCACACATCCGAACGTCGGGCTGAGAGTGACTGAATACGGCACTGCAACTGAAAGCTTCTCTAACATTAGCTTGCTGTTTAACGGACACATGAGGTGTCGCTGTTAAATAACGAGACTGATTGTTTTAAACTGCCGTAGCCACATGTTGTCCCCTTCAAACTAACTTCCATCGGAAGCCACACACCACTACAAACGATTCTCTGAGCCCTCTAACCAGCCCCTAAAGTAATTTTGCGGCAGTGCCGTCAATAGCCCTGCCACCGTCTCAGTGCACCTCACGTAGCAATTTGAAGGTTCGGATGCAAATTCTCTCCACGCATTTCTAGACTCGCTAATACATGCAAGTGGGCGGTCAGCCTCACGCCCAGGCCGCTTTATCCCATTTTACAGCAGGTTGTGCGGGCCGGTCGGGGCGCTGCGGGGTACAGAGAAATATCCACCCCTGCCGCAAATCGAACCCATCTTGCCCGAGCATTCAGCCCCCAGCCGAGTCACAACCGTACAGCCGAACGCTGCACAGGCACCAAACTCGGGACACCTGGAGCGCAGGCAAACGCAGGCCGTCACAGACCCCGCAGTACAGGACAGGCGGGCACAAACTGCGCCCAGTGCGCCTTCGGCCCCCTCCATTAACCAAAGCGCCCCGTACCCACATCCCTCTCACTGTCAGTGTCTCTCTCTCTCACACACACGTCGGTCATGTTCACCATGAAGATGACGACTGCAATGCACTCCGAAACGTGGCATGCCTTCAACAGCGCATCCGGCTAAACCCCGACAGCCTGTCTCACCTTCAGCACGCCCGAAGAAATGGGAAGTTCGGAAAATGACTCAGGCGGAAATTACTGTCTTCCGATAAGTGAAACCGTGCAGTTTGGTGCACAGGTACCAACATTCTGAACACAGACGGAGGCATGAGGACACTCTGCAATGTTGGCACCGGTCAACCAAATTACACGACGTCAATTCCAGAAGAGTGTAATCTTCACAGACAACGCTGTGAGAATTTCAAACCTCACACACCAAGGAGGTTAAACTCTGCTGTGTGTTTAGCCTCAGTGGAAGCAGAAGAAATACTTGGAGGGCCTTACTTGGGGAGGTCAAGGCTTCAGTACCTAAAGGGCCTTACGTGTTGCGGTCAGGGCAGAAATATTTGAGGGGCCTTGTTAGTTTTGGATGTCACGGCTGAAACAGCCGAACAGAACCGGAAGTGTGCTGGTGGCCTGCCGGATGTACTCGCCCGAAATGTCTTACTGATGCTGCCTCAACTGTCTGTTTCAGCCGCAGTGTTGAGTGTCAGTCCGCGGACTGCATGGTGACAGTGCCAGTCCACACGGTGCGCGCAAGGCGGCAAGTAAAGCGGACGGCAGTCTAGTGTCTGTTTCAGCCGCACAGTGTTGAGTGTCAGTCCGCGGACTGCATGCTGACAGTGCCAGTCCACACGGTGCGCGCAAGGCGGCAAGTAAAGCGGACGGCAGTCTAGTGTCTGTTTCAGCCAGCAATGAATTATTCATGGCATTCCATTTCTTCCACCTTTGCGGGTTTGCAGCCAAACGGGATGAAATGAGTAAAGAGAGAGACAGAGACGCGCGATTAGACGTCAATATGATTATAAGTTGAGCATCGCGACGCGCCGCGAGGTAAATAAACACGTCAAAGACTGCTTGCTTGAAATGGCGTTTCGAGCGGCTCTTCTGTTTTAATTAAAAGCAGCGGCGCGTCAGCTAAGAATTGGCAATGCCACAGTACTGACAGGCAGGGGACGTGCAGACACAAAACCTGTGTTGTCAGCTTTTACTTGTGAGTAAACTTCTGAACTCCCCCATTTCCATTGGGCCCTGCACACGCCTCGGTCCGGTTTAACCTGCCCTCCTGCGTCTGCTCTGCTGTTTTCAGCGATCGCTACCACTAAGCAGGCCACTGCCTGTGTCGCACAATCCGTGCTCTTCTCTTTTGTCTGAACACAGCAGCAGCGACCGAACTGTAACCCTGAATATACCCACATGCACACAACACCGCAGCGTCCTGTGTTTACTGCAATCACAGTGAATACACACAGCTGAAGGAACAAATATTTCTCCAATGGCTGTTCCTTTTATTTATGCAACCCTCGCAGCGAAGCTGTGTTTCACTTCTTAATTGCGCGTAATCAGAGCAACGCACAGCGATCCCTCTACAGGTCTGCACAGTCCCACAGGGTTCCAGGAGACTGAGGCTAGACAATCAGCAAATGAAGGCGTTAAGGTTGTCAGCCCTACGCACCAGCAGCGTACAGCAGGTCAGTAAACGGCAATGCGTGCATTAGTTGTTCAGAGCAGTGGTCACTGTAACAATTAATGTACACATTGCCAGTCATTGACCTACTGTACGCTGCGCGCGTCTGTGGAAAGTGACTCCCTGGTGGTGGCTACGATGTTTAGCCGAAACATGTCGCTGTACAAAGAACAACTGTGCAGCGGCTGGCGGCAACAAACAACTGATGTACACACCCCCTACCTTAGGGGTATGTACAGTACTGTGCATATCTTACACTTTGTTCCAGCATTTGGTTGGAGTGACTGCGAATAACTTTGGGCACGGACTTCCTGCCGCACGAAGTGTGAGAAAGTGCAAACAAGAATCATCAGAACGCCAGGCAAAATGCGGGCAGCAGACAAGCGCCCCTCGGGGAACGAACCCGCGAACTGCGCGCGGAACCCCACGTATTCTGACGCAATCCCCACCCCCAACCAAACGACGACAAGTTTTGCTACGCTCCGCACAACAAAGCCTTGTAATTTGCTTCGCACGGTATGACGTCATCCCCGTCAGGTGGCTGCCATTGTTGTCCCGGTGACGCGCAGACCTACGTCTTGTTACAAAAAGTCCCTACACACCGCGCGGAACGCGCACAGAATGCAAGCCAGAGCCCTCGCGATGTTCCACACGGTCTGCACGCAGCCAACTGGAGCAGGTGTCAGACGCAGTGACCACATGCGTCTACGAAAGAAGGTCTGCCAGCCTCCCAACTGATGTGTGAATTTGGCGGCAGTACGTATCGCGGTCCAGTGGACTGAAGGACACGTCTATTAGAGCGGAATCTCGAACATTCAGTCCGACAGCGACTGAAGCAAGGGGCTTTGCATGGCTGCGATATGAAGCCTACACTAACGTCACACACCTTCCTTCAGACCCGTTCGGCAAAACTGATCGACCATAGCTGCATTCATGCTTACTGCAGCGTCACTGCTACGTATTTACTTTTATACGTAGTGGCCGTAGTTGTAGTACGAGCGTTAAAAAAGGTCACAAACAAAATGGTGACAGCACTGTCCCCTCTGTGCTTCCAGACGGCAGACATTTGTTTGTGCCAAGAACTGCATTACACAATGGGCCATGGCGGCAACAAATATACAGGATGTTTCGCCAGGAATCCGTCCTACTTTGCGAGGAAGTTCCTCGGGTTGAAGTACATTGACACAACAAAAATACCTACATCTGAAATTAAATGGTTCCTGAGATAATGATGAGATAAGATTTTGAGAATGTGAACTGTTACACATTCATTTCTTGCCAAATGCATATTCAAACGAGATTAAAACAAGAGCTCGACCTGATGCCGGTAACATAGCGTTTTTCTTCAAGTTGTTTTCAAGTGGCAGTGCCTGATCACGGTCGGTATCAAGGCCGAAACATGTTTCACTAAGCTGTGATTAATTATAAAGATTCAACTGGGAAGGACGCGCTGCGTGTGCGTGCGTTCGCAGTCCTTCCCTCTTCTGCCTGTTCACAGCAGGTGTCGAGCTTGTTTGTTTATTTTCACTTGATCACACTCAGACACACACCACAGTCGGTAGGACTCCTCTGGACGAGGGATCGGCCCGTCGCAGAGACCTCTACCTGCCAACACAAACACTCACAAGAGACAGACGGCCATGTCCCCGGTGGGATTCGAACCCACGATCCCAGCAAGCGCTCGGCCGCAGACCCACGCCTTAGACCGCGCGGCCACCGGGACCGGCCGAGCTGTGTGTTACGAAATGAGGCCACAGCGGGGTACAGAGTAGGCCCAGAGGCTAAACTTGTAACCCAAAACTACTGAAGCCTGAGTGGGGGAATCACCGTCGTTCCAAGGGGAGAAGTGCGGGGGACAAGAGACCTGTGCCAAGAGACAAAATAATAATAATAATAATAATAATAATAATAATAATAAAAGACCTTACAACAGAAATACATCGCATGTGGAGTGCAAAAACAAAGGTGACGCCAGTAACAATAGGGGCAACTGGAACCGTTTCAAAATCCTTCAGAAAACACTTGAGCAGCGTACCGGGAAAGCACGATACCAAGGAACTGCAGAAAACAGCTGTACTGGGCACAGCACACACACTGCGGGAAGTGCTAATGTAGAAGCACAGCAGAGTTTAACATTGCAGACAGCGCTATATGCACCATTAACAGTACGCGCGGGATAGCTGCGGCACTGTGTACCCTAGAAACATGGTTTGTTTCAGGTACATGAGTGTGAGTACCCTGCATAAAGGGGATGATGATGCTGCTGCTGCTGATGATGATGATGATGATAGCTGTCCCAGCACTTGCGTTTCCCCCCGTCAGTACCATTCCACCAGTGCCCCATACTCCTTCGCTATCTACCGCCAACACTGTATAACCTTAGCAACTGACAGCGTCATTCAATAACATTCCACATTCTGAAACCCTCTATTTTCCGCGCACAGTGTATTTGCCAGTTTCATGCGGACTCAGTATACAAACTGTGCTTATTTCGCTAAACAATACTACCGGCTGGATTCTGTGAATAGAGCAGGAGTGTCTACAGCGCGGTACGAGCCAGATATTTCAGTACCAGTCGGATGAACGTCACGCTACACGCAGACAGACGGGGCAAAGCTAATTAAGAGCCTTTCTCTGCGTTTGTCCTTGCGAAAGACACAGCAGCACACCGGCGTGTCGACAGATTTGCTGCCGCTTGCGACAAGCTCTGCCATCTTGAACAGTCACCATAAGCCCTGCTGCAATAAAGGAACGTCGTTGAACATGAGCCGTATGAAGGGGTGGCTTGCATGGGGAGGCACGTGGCAACCCTCTTTGTATGAACTCACCCCTCAGTACACTGACATAGGGGAAGCTACCCTCCAAGTACAGTTTACAGCAAAGTTACTGCCCACTTCACTACTTACGCTTTGTCCACTACTGTACCGCTGTTTCAGTCGTTGCGTGGCTGTGCACTGCAGTAAGCTACACTGTGCACTGCAGTAAGCTACACTGTGCAGTGCGGTAAGCTACACTGTGTAGTTCGGTAAGCTACACTGTGCAGTGCGGTAAGCTACACTGTGCAGTGCGGTAAGCTACACTGTGCAGTGCGGTAAGCTACACCGTGTAGTTCGGTAAGCTACACTGTGTAGTGCAGTAAGCTACACTGTGCAGTGCAGTAAGCTACACTGTGCAGTGCAGTAAGCTACACTGTGTAGTGCAGTAAGCTACACTGTGCAGTGCGGTAAGCTACACTGTGCAGTGCGGTAAGCTACACCGTGTAGTTCGGTAAGCTACACTGTGTAGTTCGGTAAGCTACACTGTGCAGTGCAGTAAGCTACACTGTGCAGTGCAGTAAGCTACACTGTGCAGTGCGGTAAGCTACACTGTGCAGTGCGGTAAGCTACATTGTGCAGTGCAGTAAGCTACACTGTGTAGTTCAGTAAGCTACACTGTGCAGTGCAGTAAGCTACACTGTGCAGTGCAGTAAGCTACACTGTGTAGTGCAGCTGTAGAGACATCGAATGGAAGAATATAAATCAACGCGACACCGGATGTTAACCGCACATCGGACGATAAACACACCTGAGCAGGAGGCAAGGGAAGGACAATCGATTGCCAAATAATGCGTGCAGCCAAGAAGAGAGGGGGATCACAGGAACGGCCTGCGGACACGGCATCAGCACCAGTGCGTCACTGCGCTCTGACGTCCGGCTTTCTTTATTGTGCGTTCGCAGCAGTTTGTTCTTTAGTTTCACGACATCTGTCTGTCTCTCTCTCTCTGTAGATGTCTGTCCGTCTGTCTGTAGCAACTCGAGAGAGGCTGAAAAGATTTCAAGAAATTTCAAATTATGGCGTTCCGGCGAACTGTATGGACACGCAAGTATTTAAATGTTGTTTACAATCGGACAACAGTGGCACACGCTTTATACGATGACGTACATGGGTTTATGCGGACATGTCAATCGTAACTGGGTAAATATTTATGTGAGAGGAAAACGTCTTAACCACAAGTTGTTTAGAAGAATGCAACACACAATTTCGGCACACCTCGCCCCTACTGTAGTCGTATATTTACAGAATGAGATTAACCTGAATTATATATACGAAGATCCAGCCCGCACCGCGCAGTAAACACACTCCATCTCGGTTATAAAAACCAGCCAGTTAATGCTGTATAGGGAAATAATCGCTGTTTGTTCTGAGATCCACACAAAACACACAAATACACTGTGTGGGCAGAACGTATATTTAAAGATTCAGTCCGTACCGCGCAGTAAACACTCCGTCTCGGTTATAAAAACCAGCCAGTTAATGCTGTATAGGGAAATAATCGCTGTTTGTTCTGAGATCCACACAAAACACATAAACACACTGTGTGGGCAGAACGTAGAATTGCTGAATGTTAAACCTGGTGTTACGTACAGTAACCGCTGGGCTTTGAAGGGTTAAGCAGAAAGCGTTTTACAACGTAGGACATTCGAAGCCGCTGCACAGTTTAACAGCCGCAGGAACAGAAGCAGCACGTGCCACAGGCTACGTGTATCATCTTCACAAACTGGAATTCTCAGGCAGTGCGTAGCGAATTTCCCAATCCGTCTGTTCTTGATGCGCTCTTAAGGCAGGCACTGAATGCGGCTACGACTGTGTGTTCCTGCTCGTACGTTACTCCAGCCGGTAATCAATTTAAGTAAAATGTTGTGTCGGTGCTGAAATCACAACGTTACTACAGACAAACAGCACACACTGTAGGTGAGCAGCCCGCAACACAATCACTTGACCTGCCACAGAACGGGAAGGCATTAACCTGCAACTCATTAACTCACTCACGCATAGGTCGCCGTGCGTACGACCATCGCTAACATTGTTTCAGCAGCTGACCCTGTAAAGCACATTACTTCTTCATAAGCTGACAGTTGCACAGCCAGTCACCCACTTCCCAACCTCCATCGAGCCACAGTTCGTACAGCTGCCCAGTTCCGAGGCTCGGTGTAACAATTCTCAACAGCCGCAGTACCACCCCTTGTCGGCTGTCTGTGACCGCTACTCTGTACACATGCAGGACTTGTGCTCCACCCGCAGCCACACGACACACCACAGCACGACAACATGGAACCTTCTTTATTCACTTCGTAAAGAATGCCTCGTAACAGGACAGACTTGACCGTCGCGCGGACGGTGACCATCAGACTGCGTCTTCTGGGCTATAAAACCGAGCAGCCTGGTGGAAAAACTCAGACGTTTCGGAGTAATGCCTTGACTCCATCTTCAGTGTAGAAAGATCCGCTTGTAAGCTGAGAGGTTTTCCTACCATACGTACAGAGATTTATTCTCCGAAACGTCTGTAAATGCATATCAGACTGCACGGTGTCACATCTCACAATAACAAACCGTTCTGTAATTTTGTGTTCTCTTAATTTCAGCTTAAAACCCAGTTCGCTTCCATCGCTATTCCAGTTTTGATGAATGCCTGACGTTCTGCACTCACATAATTTCGTTTCCATTAACACTTCTTGCAACATTTTAAATTAATTCTCGCACAACAATTTATAAAACACGGCACACAAGAGAACACTGAACTCTGCACAAAAGGAGCACACACGTCTAATTTCAGCTTATTGATTCACTTCTTTCTTCACCTTCCGTTCGTCACTTCCTTTGTTTTTCTTCCTTTGTGCTGTTTAATATTTCCTACAGCCATTCCCACTTGCTCCTCTATTCCAACCTGTGCATCAATTTTTCATTTCCGTACTCTATCGACAATACGTCACTGTCCCACACTGGGGCGCATACAGATGCTAATTACAACAGCACGGAAGTGGCTGAACTGCTGCTGCTGAAGACAAGAGCGAGTGACGTAACACAGCACATTAGAGTGGGCCACGACCGCAGTGGGATGGTTGATGTGCTGGTTCGTTGGTTAGTTGGTCGGTTATTTTGGTGTTTGGTCGGTCGGTTTGTCGGTTGTTAGGTAGGTATGTAGTTGGTAGGTGGGTGGGTAAGTAGGTAGGTGGGTAAGCAGGTGGGTGGGTGGGAAGGTAGTTAGGTGGGTAGGTACATGGTGGGTAAGCAGGTGGGTGGGTGGGAAGGTAGTTAGGTGGGTAGGTACATGGTGGGTAAGCAGGTGGGTGGGTGGGAAGGTACTTAGGTGGGTAGGTACGTGGGTAAGCAGGTAGGTAGGTGGGCCGGCAGGTGGGCGGGCAGTTCGCCAGTGACGCAGCTCCTCAGTCACACACAAGGTCTCGCCCCCGCACGAACTTGCAAGCTCTCGAACTCCGGTCCGCCAGGTCGGACACCGCCTGCACTACTCCTACTGCCCCGATTTCAGGCGGCGTCTGTTGCAGCCGGACTCGACGTAAACTGACATCGCAGGGCGACATTCGGGTAACTGACAGTTGGATTTTGGAAGTGACATTTGCAACCAAAGAAGCAAGTTTCATCAGACCGTATGAACAGCAGCCAGAAAGATACCGAAGCCGCGGCAGAGTGGTGGCGAGCTGTGTCCTGTACTGAAGCCGCGCCACAGCAGAGTGGTGGCGAGCTGTGTCCTGTACTGAAGCCGCGCCACAGCAGAGTGGTGGCGAGCTGTGTCTTGTACTGAAGCCGCGGCAGAGTGGTGGCGAGCTGTGTCCTGTACTGAAGCCGCGCCACAGCAGAGTGGTGGCGAGCTGTGTCCTGTACTGAAGCCGCGCCACAGCAGAGTGGTGGCGAGCTGTGTCCTGTACTGAAGCCGCGCCACAGCAGAGTGGTGGCGAGCTGTGTCTTGTACTGAAGCCGCGGCAGAGTGGTGGCGAGCTGTGTCCTGTACTGAAGCCGCGCCACAGCAGAGTGGTGGCGAGCCGTGTCCTGTACTGAAGCCGTGCCACAGCAGAACATGTCGGTACCCCTGTACAGGCCTGTGAACTTAGCAACTTGTCTGAAACGCAGTATCGGTGCGCGAAGTTCTGGAAACATTTACTGGCGCCTGAAGGGGGCCGGCAACAGGGGAGTGGACAAGACTACATAACGAGGAGCTGTATGACCTGTACTCATCACCAAATATTATTCTGGGGATCGAATCAAGAATGAGATGGGCGGGGTATTTGGCACGTATGGAAGACAGGAGAGGTGCATACAGGGCTTTGGTTGGGAGAACTGATAGAGACCACTTGGAAGACCTGGGGATAGATGGGAGGATAACATTAAAATGGATGTTCAAGAAATTGGATAGAAAGGCATGGACTGGATTGAGCTGGCACAGGATAGGGACAGGTGGCGGGCGCTTGTGAATACGGCGATGAACCTCCGGGTTCGACAAAATGCGTCTTGCCTAGCTGAGGACCCGCTGCTGGCTTCCCAGGAAGGCCTCTGCTCCGTGCAGTTGGCTGTGTGCACGCAGTTCATGCTTGTCCCGCTTTTGTTTTAACCATCGCTGCAACTGTGTGCAACACAACTGCATGTCCTGCAGGCCCCCCCCCCCCAGCCTTGCGATTCCCTGTCTTTGAGACCCTTCCTGCAGTCACAGAATAACGACTGAAACTTGTGTTCATGACAGCCACGTGTAGAAACCCCCGCCCCCTGTTTTGATAAGATTAAATTTTGACAATTCAGATGACCCTGTGACCTCGCCACGAGAATTTATTCGATAAAATTCCCTCTGCTGAACAGCTGAATTCGAAGGAACTGCGCGAAGGGGATTTTCTCTGATACGTGTTTAAGAATGTTCAAATGGATTTTGTACGTTTTGATTATGTACTAAGCCTTCGTCGTCACTGGCTGTGTATCCGCACACCCCAGTGCAGCACTGTGCTTCTGTTTTGTTTTATTTCTACTCATTTGCGTAACCAAGTGGCATTTTCCTGGCAGCAAATGGTTTTCCAAAGACCAACACTCAGTTCGTAACTTTGCACTGGTGGTGAATACCTGGTTCGAAATACGACGGCTAGCTTTACGACCGTCGTATTTCGAAACAATGACTTCGTCTGCGCAGAGAGCGACTGTGCTTGCGACGCGCTGCACGGCACGGCGAGACACACGTGCACACACAGAGTTCTTCCGTCTATCCTGCACCAGCGTCTTCCCCTTAACACGTCGTAAGGCCGCTGATATTGCAGTTCGCCTGCAGCCAGCGATGCGTTTCACAGTTTGCCCTAACCTGCCGCAACCACTGAGCAAACAGTAAATATTACACGCCGTCAAATGCGCCCGGCAGTGGTGGAACGCAGTCTAGTATTTTCCGTTATTACGTGTTCTTTGCGAAACAAAAAGCCTTCTGTATACAGCACATCCGTTTGTGCAAGAAGCTGTCAAGCACGGTGCCAGTACGGTGCCAGCACGGTGCCAGTACGATGCGAATCGCTGACACGGCGTTCAGGCCTTCTGTGGGGCCAAAACGAATTTCTGCCTGGACTCTGCACATTTATTGGACGATCTGATTTGAATTCCATATGGGAGGTGTCCACATAACTCCACCGGGCAAACAGGGGTTTCGCAGAAATGTTGTACTTTACTTTAGGCGTAAATAAATTTCTGTTCTTACGTCCCGTGTTTAGTGTCCAAAATGAGCGAAATTCGATAGAAAACACACGCACGCACACACAAACACACGCACAATACTGCTGCTGTGCAGTGGAGATTTTCGTGAAAATCAGCGCCGTGAAAGTCGCACTTTCCTTATGCGCGCAAATAGCATCGCGTTTCCTGACGCACCGCGAAAGAGCATGACATTGTGAACGTAAAGAACGCCTTGGCTAAGTGCGTGTGCCGTCACGACTACAGCATTTCTGGTCTTGTTATAAGAAGCTGAATCGAATTGGCGAATTTGCAGTTCAAGAACAAAGTTGAAGCCAGACACTTTTGTGGCCAGAACAGTAGAAATATACGAAACTCGACGTGCGTACTTACCGATATGAAGAGCTGTTCGGTACCCTGCCTTCAAAAGCCGGCACTAATCACTTTAAACCAAACAACAATCGAGAAACCTCTACACACAACACTTGTATATATTCGCAATTACGATATTTCGCGTAGAATAACACAACAAATACATAACAATACTAAACATAACTTAGAATTCATAAACAGCTAACGATCTAAAGTTTTCCCGCCGAGTACATCGACGCCATCGTGCTATGACGTCAAGTGCGATGCTCCGCTGCTCAACCGCCTCGCTTGCCGTCCGCAGACACACTGGCAGCGCCACCAGCGTGCATGGCACGCTCTATCGCTGCACTTCCCCTCCCACCGGCCTGTTATATATGTATACACTCCCCCGCCCCCTCGCTTGCCAGAACAGTCAAAATATTCCAGCAGGTGTAAAATCAAAACAAAGTGTCATGTAATTAAAATGGGAAAAGCACAAGTTTTGAACAGTCGCCAGATTTATATAGCGTAACGAGCTATTCTGGTAACTTGTGGACCAAACATGTTTACCTTCTTCTAATATCGGTAATTTTGTTTGTAACATCGAGCTTTTGGGTACTTTGAGGGAAATAAATTGTTTGATGGGAAAAGGACACGTAGCGATATATTTTCTGCATCAAACATCTGTGACACTTCGTTCGTGATGTCAAATGCACACCAGTGTTGACTGAATATTACGGTATTTATGTATGTACGTATTGGCGCTGAATTTGTACAGCGTCTGACACAATCGATACAAGGGTTTTGAGTAGTGGATAGGAAAATATACATTCGTATCTTGTTGCAGCTTGTTATCCAATAAATTAGACCGAAAAGATCGAAGAGGACAGCGATAAACCTAACGAAAGTACCCCGTATGACAGTATTTCCACCCGACACTCCTCGAGCAAGAACAAGGAATTCAAATCTTTATCCCACGCCACAATATTCGTCTTCCTTGCATTTTAACATTATATCAACTGTCGTGGTTCTAGCGCCCGTTAGCATGAAGTGTGGTGGGGGGCTGAACACAGACATGCGCTGTGAGAAGCGAAATCAGTCTGGCGCAGTCAAAATTAACACACCTGCACGCCGCTTGGCAATATCTCGAACACTGCTGACACCACAGCCACTCAGACAGTGTGAGAGTGATAGAATAACGCATATGTGTGCAGTATTGCGTTCTGAGTCGCGACAGCTGCCAGCGCCACCTTCTGTCAGGAATCCTGGTATTGCAGACTATGCGCGCCACTCTGCATCACCTCTACACAACTGCACCCACCCACTGCTGCACCTCCTCCCTGCGACGTCAACTCACACCACTGGATATCAACTAAAGCGAACAGCGGTGCTACGTGGCGAACCCACGGTGGACCACCTGGCATTTGTGCCGTTTCTGTGCCATTCCACACTACATACAGCAAAAAAGGAACAGCTCTTTGGGCGCATTTCTTTCAGGTACAGAATAAGTTATGCCAACTTAGGCGGTACCGCTTGGTGACACCAACAAACCATCATCCGCATTTCATATTAAACGCGTTACGGCCTCTTGGTTGCTTGCCTGTAGAAGTCAGGACTCGTCAGCTTATAAGTACAAAAACAACTTTTAACATTTTAAGAAATACACACATTGCGGTTTTCTTTAATACTATGCTACACTAATACTCTATCCTGAACACAGAACGTTGGTACAACTTATCACACTACACCGCGCCGCGTGAACGTCTTCTTCTTCTTCTTCTTCTTCTTCTTCCTCCTCCTCCTCCTCCTCCTCCTTACAGTTGAACCAGCGCCTCCTCCACAATGATAGCCCATGCAGATCTGCCATCTGCTTTCTTCCTTCATGTCTTGACACTCATCAATTTCAGATCACCGCCTGACCACCCAGCTTTGCTACTTATGCGACATCTATTATTCACAATCAGAACTTGGTCGTCATAACATTTCACTATGGATCAAAGATGTCGCTTACGACGCTACGTACGATATTTGAGTTGCCTCATTTCGCACCTCTGACATTGTAAACATTGCCGCAAACGATCTATCGTTCTCATAACCTAAACATCACCTGTTTGAATCGTTGGTGATTATGGTCGAATATGCGAAAGTGAGAGTGGGCAAAATAGTACTGAAATGATAAAAACGCGTTACGGCCCCTTGGTGGCCTACCTATAGAAGTCGTATTAACTCATAACTTTATAATTACAAAAATTGCTCGTAATATTTTAAGAAATTCTCAGCAGGTTATGATGAAATTCGCGGTCGTTAGTAAAACAGTGTGTATATCACATTAAAATACTTCTGTCTTATATTTATAATACTTCTTTTCAATCACGTATTTTTCTACACACGTTGAAAATAGCTAAAGTAAACCCTCTTTATAAAAATGGGGATATTCATGATGTACAGAATTATTGACCAATACCACTTCTTTGTGCTTTTTAAAAAGTATTGGAAAAGTTAATGTATAGTAGGTTAATATCATTTTCAACAAAAAACAACATACTAACGGAAGCCCAGAAAGGTTTCAGGGAGAAGAAATCCACTGAAACAACTACCCAGTCCTTCCTTGAAAGTATACAGGATGCTACTGACAGAGGTCTACATGTAACTGGAATGTCTCTTGACTTAACAAAAGCATACAATGCTATACATCATGGCACAGTAATTGATGAACTAAATTTACATGGTATACATGGCAAATCAAACTTGTGGTTTAAATCATACTTAGCTCACTAGAAACAATATGTTGAAATTAATCAATGTGACATCAGAACCTCTGTTCAGAATAAATATACTTCTTTGTGCAGGGAAATAAAGCATGGAGTACTCAAGGCTCAATTCTTTGACTGCTATTGTTTTTAATCTATAAAAGTGACCTCCCGGCAAATATTCAAGGAGCAAAATTGGTTTTATTTGCAGACTATCAATTTGCTAGTTATTGAACAGGATGCACGTGCTCTCCACCAGAGAATTAAAAAGGTTATGAGGGAGTTAGAGTCTTGGTTCTACAAATACAGCCTTTCATAAACATGGAAAGAACAATACGTGTGTCATTACATACTACTAAATACAAACCCCTTAAATCCTCAAGTCACATTCAATAATATGGATACTTGCTATAAATAAGAATTAACATTTCTAGGCACATATATCATGGAAAATCTAAAATGAAATGTCCAGGTAAGGTATCTAAGCCTAAAATTGAGTAAAGTAGACTATATTATTAAATCTCTGAAGGAATCAATGGGCACACACATGATAAGAAGTATTTATTATGCAAATTTTCAGGCACTTCTGAGATATGGTATAATTTTGGGGGGAGGAGGGGGATAACAAAAGTATTAAAATATTGAAATTGCAAGAAAGGATTCCATGACTGATGAATAGTGTTAATAATCACATGTCCTGTAGAGAGGTATTTAAGGATTACAGGATACTCACATTTGCTTGTTTATACGTACTTGAAATAACATTACATTAAAAGACACAAACAATTACTGGAACCAAACACACAAATTCACAAATATGATACATGAAGAAAATTGGATCTACATGTTTAATTCTGCAACGTAGATATTTTCAGGAAAAATGTGGTAAATAGAAGAGTTAAACTGTAAAACAAGGTGCCAGATTCCATTAAAAAATTGGACAAAGCCGAAGTTTTTAAAAGAGAGGTGAGATCCTTTCTGACACAACAGGCATTTTATTCAGTGAATGAATATATGTCATACTAATTACATGTGTTTTATATGAGTGTTATGTGTGTCTGTTTAAAGTAGTGTGGTTACTTACTATATATTACACTGACGCAGATATATTAAAAGTTGGTTTTGTAAACTGAATTTGACATGTCCAATGCCACATTTTGTGACTAAACAGATGAATGAATGAATGAATGAATGAATGAATGAATGAATGAATGAATGAATGAATGAATGAATGAATGAATAAATAAATAAATGAAATGAAATACAAATGTTACATTTTTCTTTAATAACTGAACTTTAACAGCTTACCATCAACGTATTTTATGAGCTTGTGGGAACATCCCCACAAATGCAAAACGGCCCTTTCCGCGCAGTACAGCGGTAGTCGGTCTCCCCACCACTGCAACAAGCTCTTCACGCCAGCCAATCCCAGACGGGCAGCCCAGCGACGGCCAGGTATAAAAGGCTACATTTCCAGCCAAAAGTTGTGCATTCCAGTATTCCGGATCCAGCGTTCAATATCAAGACTCAACGTGCTACGAGCCTCCACGATCGGCTCCCGAGCATCATCCGCCACTCGGCCCGTTAGCAGCATCTACAGCTCGCACCCTGCGGAACGCGCCGCAGTGTCTACCAGCACACGCTGCTCGGCACCACAGAGCTGTCCCAGGATCTCCACCGCGCAGCCTGCTCCGCGCAACCGGCTGACACTGTACAGAACTCACTCTCACTGCACTGCTTCAGTGAGTCCGTTTCTTCACAGGAGTAACTTTGTCGGACCTCACTAACGCGGCCCTTAGCCGCCACAATAGCAAAGGAGAAACACTTGCAAATACGTCCGACACGGACAACTGTATATAACAATAACCTGTACAATATCTACGAGAATAAAGACTGACGTTAATGTGTTTACTGTTGTTGTGATTTCACAGTAGCAGCATACAGTAACCCACAAGCTTTAATTGTACAAATATGGATGACAGATTCCCAAACAAAGATAAATAAATTAAAGGCCAGTCTGTCAGTACTGTATCACCATCTGCATATAAATAAAGTCTTCAATACACAGTAGACCAGGGATCCACTGTGAAACTGCCTACAGTTTAACTGATCATCTTTCATACATTTTACATCATTTTAACATGTACGTATATTGTTAGTTCTTTTTGTGCCATTCATATTCTCATACAAATCCCTGATGATGACACCAGGAGGGATCAAAACATGTTGGATTAATCTACAGATATTGCAATATATAACATCTAAATTAATAAGAGTGCACTTTGTTGGTTTGAGTATTGTGTGTTCGGTCAGTTTCATATTCTTCTGTACAGCCACACATTTTACTGATCCTGAACACAGAACGTGTGGACTGGGATAGCATAGTCGGTACAGCAACTCGCTATGGGCTGGAAGGTCCGGGGATCGAATCCCGGTGCGGACTAGATGTTTGGCACCTGTCCAGAGCGGCCCTAGTCCCATCCTGCCTCCTATGCAATAGTTACCGAGTCTTCCCCAGTGGTAAAGCGGCCACGGAGTGGCGTTGACCACCCACTACAATCTAGGGTCGAGGTTATAGACAGAGCAGAACTAAATCTCTACTCCCTCTCTGGGCTTTCATAGCCTGTTCTAGAGTGAACTTTACCTTTTTACCCGAATGCAAAACTTTGGTACAACTTACCAAACTACAGCGCTCCGCGTGAACTTCTTCTTCTTCGTGATTTCAGGCTTCTGCCGCGATGCTGATGAGATCTGCGCTGCGGAATGATAGCCCATGCACATCCGTCTTCTGCTTTCTTTCTTCATTTCTTGTCACTCATCAATTTTATATCACCGCCTGAACAAACTGACTTTCTACTTATGCGCCGTTTACAACTGGAATTTGGTCGTCATAGTATTTCGCTATGGATCAAAGATGTCGCTAGAGAAGCAAGGTGCGATATTCGAGATGCCTTCTTTCGCTCCTCGCTTGTCGTAATCTGAAATGTAAACCATCTATTGTTCACTTGACGTCGACATAACCTCTACTAACCATTGATTGTTATGGCCGAATATACGAAAGTGAGAGTGGGCAAACTGGTACTGAAAGGAGAGAAGACAGGGTTAGTTAATTTATGGAAATAGTATAATATATTAATTTGCATGGATGTAAAGCATTCAATGTAAGCTGACAAGTTGTGGTGTACGTATAATGTTGCGTCTATATTATGGTGCTTGTTTCCTGGCCTGTCTTTCGGTATTTGACAATTTTACCCTCTGCTTTTTTTAAATTTGTGACCATATGAGTTGACCCCTAATGTGATTCTTCCTATGTCAAATGTAATAGATTCACATTGTACTATATCGTCAAAATATTTTATTGGACATTGTGTGTGAGTTTAGCGAACTAATGTACACCTGTGTGGGAAAATATTCATGGCTTAATTAATTCAACACCAACCATTTGGAATAAGTCGTGATTATGTGAAAGAACGTACGGTAATTGCCATTTATCTTTCAGTTCACACAAGAAACGAAAGCACAAGAAACAAGATCGTGATAAGGAAGATGCACCCTTGAGAGATGAAGATGCAACAAAGCATGGTATTCTTTGCTAATGGTAGACTTAGAGACTTGTTACATATTGTACCTCAAATCACTGCCAAGTAATTTTATCAGAAATTTCGGTTGAGAAAAATTCAATTGTTAAGCAGCTACTATTTACCTGTTATTTATGTTGAAGTGGAAGCAGAGCTGTTGTTACCAGTTTAAGACATTAAATTCCAAGTGTTTTGAGTATCTGTCATTTCATGATGATAACCAAACACCAGGTAACATGATTCAGTAAAGCTGTTGTTTTTAAGTGTGCAAACACAGTCTACTTTAACTGTAATATTATTAATTTCGTGCATTGCGATTGTAAGTAATTATATGTATTATATATAACTAATTCTAGTTTTTTATATTGTGCATATTGTGTGTTGTCAGTAAGCAAATCACACAATATTCAGTCCAACAAAATGCAGTGTATTGTATTCAGATATTCTGTATTACAGTATCTTGTTAATCAGTCCAACATGTTTCCATCCAACATGGGATCATCATCAGGGATTCAAATAAAAGTAATATTTCATAAAATAAAGCTAGAAATCTATATATATATAAATATATATTAAAAAAATATGAAAAGACAATTGGTTAAGATGTAGGCATTTTTGTAATGGATCCCAGGCATACTGCCAATTAATGTTAAAAACATTAAGTTAATAAAAATATAAACATGTAGTTTAACTGAGGTTATTTGAGGTTATATCAGCAGTGACTTTTGAGATTACAGTCAGGTAAGTAACTGTCAGAGTTTCAGAAGATCATATTGTGTCCATCTTCAGAGTAAGAATGACCCTACTGCTCTGAAGACGTAGGCAGCGGGCGATCTTAAATTTTGCTTCTGCGTAATTCTGTTACAGGTGGCTGGTGGAAGGTAAAGCAAATGGAAGAGGTGACGGGGTCAATTGCAATTGAATTTGGTAACCAGATGTATGTGAAAGCGTTAGATAATGGTCTGTTCACGCTTGGGGCTCTGCATAGAGAGGGTAAGTTGAATGGAATCAAGTGAAAACATTTTTTGCCTCATAGGAAATATATGCTCTAAGGGCAGTACATAATGTTCATGTATACACGTTGTTTCAAGACATTGTCATTCACGGATCATATTACATGGATGATAATAACAGGAGAAAACTGAAGTACTCCAAGAAAAACCTGTTCCCTTGCCACCTTGTTCACCACAAATCCCATGTAGACTGACCCAAAATCAAGGCTGGAGCTCCACAGTGAGAGGCCTGTGTTGAGGCACGGCCTGGAGGATGTCAGTGATAATGACGCATGTTACTGAATGCCAACAGCTAACCTGACCGAACCTAATATGATGTTATGACACACGTGCTGGCACGATATTGCATGACATATACACATTATTTTCATTACACACATACTTTGTAATCATGCTATGGCTTAGGCTGTTAGACACTACTCTGTCACCACAGAGACACGGCTTCAATCCCAGGCCAGTCGTGGGATTTGTAGTGGAAAAAGTAGCATGGGGACAAGCTTCTTTCCAAGTAATGTGGTATTCCCTTGTTAGTATTGCTCTGCCAATGCTCCACATTAATCTGTCACCAGTGCTACATAATCATGACAACTGACAGCGTTGTTAGATAACACGTTAAGAAAGGTATATAAAGTTGTTCTTGGTTGGAGTTAATAATGTGTTGTATTTTTAACAAAAATCTAAGTAGTATTGCAAGCTGGAGTGAATTTCTTTTGTTGAATGATTCTCAGGCCTAGACTGTACTTTCCTTGACACTGATTAAGGTCATGCATCTGTTTGCAGGTCTAGTCTGTTAGTACATGTTCTTGTTGTACTGCTGCACAAATGTCTCTAACTGGTCTTCAGTCACATTTCTAGTACCATAAATAATGTTATTTTTTATACTACATTATATATTTGTCTGCACTCCTCCCCAGACACTCTGTGGGTGAGCAAATCAAGGAAGATGACATTGGCAGGGCATGTGGTATATGTAGTGAAGAAGAGAAATGCGTACAGAGTTTTTGCTGGGGAGACTTGAAGGTAGACACAACTTGGAAGACCTAGAAATAGGTGGCAGGATAGTATTGAAATGGATTTTAAATAGACTGGATGACATGGACTGGATTAATCTGGCTGAGGACAGTAGTGAACCTTTAGGCTCCATGGAATGTGGGGAATTTCTTGACTAGCTGGGGAACTGTCAGCTTTGCAAGAATGACTCTGCTGCATGCAGTTGGTTGCGTTATTTGTGTGATCAGGTAGCGGCACATTAATTTGTTTCTTCTGCAGGTGAAGGCCCATCACCTGAAGAGGTTTTAACAGCATTTAAAGTGAACGATGTGAAAGTAGCTCTCAAGTCTGGCTATGGCAAATATCTGCGGGTCGACAAGGATGGGACTGTGACCGGACGATCTGATGCTGTTGGGCCAATGGAGCAGTGGGAGCCCGTATTCCAAGTATGACTGCAACGCCTTCTCTGTGTCCCCAGTAAATATAACCACCACATGATGGACAGCAGATTTGTGTCTGCCTCCCTACAGGATGTTAGTTGCAAAACCTGACAGGAAAGGGTCACTTGAGAGACCTTGGCGTAGTTGGAAGAGTAATACTAAAATGGATCTTGAACAGATGGGGATGTGAGGACTTTAACTAGATTTGTCTGGTTCATACAGAGTCCACTGACAGGCTGTTGTGAAAATGGTAATGAAGTATTGGGCTCCATTCAAGGCAAGGGACTTCTTGATTAGACAAGCAAATATCAGTTTCTCTAGACACTACCAGAGTAACCAGCAGTGAGTTTCAAAATGGCATTTGGTGTGTCTTCAATGTCACATGAACCAGTATTCAAGTAAAATTTCTGCATTTCTAAGCCACGAACATGGGGATAAAAAAATACTGTACAAAATCTGTATTTTTACAGGATGGAAAGGTGGCACTACTGGGATGCAACAGTTGTTTCATGTCTGTCGCCCATGATGATGACTCTTTGGTGGCAACCAGCAGGACAGTGGGTTCAGATGAGATTATACAGATTCGTTCGCATGCTGTCAAAGAAGTGAGGCCAGGCTCTGAACTGCCTGAGGAAGAACAGGGAAGCCTTGCACAGGTTGAAGTAAACTATGTGTGAGTATTACAGCATGGAGGTACCAACATTAGCCTGCAGGTTCTGACATCAACCAGCTCTGCCAGTGGCAGGGCACATAAACAATACTGTATCTTAACAAGAAATGTGAACATGTTCATAAGCAAGTTAAGAGCCTGTGAGATTTCAGGTTGTCACAGTGGTGTTGCTGAGGATTCGTGACATCTGGAATGTGACTCTTTGTTGTTGGAGGGTGGTTCCTGATATTTCAAATATCGTGGTGCCTTCATCTTGAAGGGTTAGGTACCATGATCCTGTGAAAAGTGGGAACCACTTATCCATTGTGTGGAAACAAAAATAGACTGTTGTGTACGCAGCTTTCTGGGTTCTAACACAGTAGCATGACTCAGAAACCACAGTCAAAACTATCATCACTGTTTATGTGTTAAATGTCATAAAACTGCGTTTTTGGTTTTAAAATAATATAGATTCTGATACGTGACAGCAAAATAAGAATTCTGAAGAATGTATGTAGATTTATGAGAAGAGTGACACAAGTCAAAAGTTTTAATTTTGTATTGTATCACTCCTGTGCACAGAAGATGTGATGCAGTTTTCTGTTCCTATACTGGCAGCAGTCTACAGATAAATTACATATCCAAATCTGCTGTCTTCCGGGTAACACTGATGCTATCTCTTTCCAGTTTCCTTCTCACATCCCAGAACACAGCAACCATTGTGTACAGAGTTGTTTACTTCATTATCTGTACAGGCAAGTTTTCAGATTCTCAACTTAGTGAACATTGCTGTGAGTGGCGTCTCAGTGTCACTAATGGTCGCTGGTCTGTCACCAGATGCTTGCCTCCCACAGCGCAGATGCAGTGCAGGTTTTCCATGTTCCCTCTGTGTCCGTTATCTGTGGTAAGGTCGTGTCTTTGTGAATGTAAGAAACAGGAGCAAGCCTGCAGCATGGTACCCTTCAATGGGCATGCACATAATGTCACTGTTGTTAGTCTTGCAGTGTTAATACCACAAAGATAAAATACTGTTATCAGTCCACAGTGGTCAGAGATTGTAAGCCTGTGTTGCTGGGTGAGAAATGTTAAAGGGTCCCTGATAATCAGAACAGTCTCTTTTCAGTACTTCATCACCTCCCTGTAGTAATTCCATGTCAGGAGCCAGGACACCCTAATCAGTATAGTGACTATGCTGCACGCTGCATGGTCTGGGGTTCAGTTCGTGACAGAGGCAAGAGACCTTTCTCTTCAAAACATGCAGACCAGCTCCGGTGCCTGTCCAGCTCCAGCTTCCCGTTCAATGGGTACAGGGGTAAACTGGGCGGCACATGGAATTGACCACTAAACCTCCATCTGGTGCTGAGTTTTAAGAATGGGTAGAGATACTTGTACTCCATGTATACGCTTTCATTGCGTGGTCAGGGACATCACCTTTGCATTCACCTTAATTGCATAACTGGAAGCTTTACGTTACATCATTGTTAAAGCTAAGAATTGATGCCAGCCATGGAAGTAAGTTCCTTGTGTCATTAATACTGTGCTTGTTCCAGACGTAAGTTCCAGAAGTTCCAGGACAAGAAGCTACGTGTCAACACAAATGACAGAGGTGAATTGGAGCAAGCAAGAGTGGAGGGAAAACTACACGAGGCATTGCTGGATCGACGCAGCAAAATGAAGGCTGATCGCTACTGCAAATAGACAGCAGTGTCACCAGATATGTGGGTTGGAAGCAGTTGCCCAATTTCTGTACACACAAAACAGTAGTATTGTTAGGCGCAGTGTGACTGTGTTCACTACAGTACAAGACGACACACTTCATCCAGCATTGCTGCTGTCATAGCCAGTACACAAAACCAAGACGTGTGTCTGTATCCTGCTTCTCAAGGCTCCCACATTATCATTACTTCATGAAGATGTATTTAGAAGCCGTGCCATCAGCTTTACAAAGTTAGTGGCATGTTATGATCTTTCTTCTGCTGAGTGTCATGTCATTCCTGTTTGTGTTTGTTCACATAACCTGTATCAGTTTATATACATGAGCAATAAGTTACACAATTTCATGAGATCTGCACTCTTCTGGGGTATAATGCAGCATCAAGTGGTAATCCTTTACCTGCATTTTACCCCAGAAGAGCACAGATCTCCTCAGCGTCACAGCAGATGCCTGAAATCATGTATAGTACACGATTTCATATTTTCAAATGTGAAAGTATGTTGTTTCTCCTGTCCAGAATTAATTTGCAGCTGGTAGGAGAATGGGAAAGGGAGCAGGTGAGCTCAGACAGTAGTCACTAGGCTACAGCGTAGCAGCCAAGAAATCCCATTTTGATTCCAGGCAGGGGTGAGAGATTTTCCTCTTCTCTGAAACACCCTTAATGTCTGTGGGATGCACCCAGCCTCCTATTCAGTGGGTACTGGTGGCATTTTGCCCTGGAGTACAGAAGCAGGGGCATGAAGCTGACTGCTCATCAACACTTAGCAGCAAGTTTAAGAATAAGTGGAGCCATGCTTCCAACCCCCACCCCCCATAAGCCATCATGGTGTGCACAGGGACAACTTCAGAAGGGTGGGAAAGGGTTACACTGTCTCATTACATTTGTAGGAATTCAGACACAAACAATGTGATGGGTAGACTGGATTTATGTCTGTCCATATTTTTATGTGAAAATTATTGGCTGTCTACAATAACACTGTAAACTGAATTTAATTTTGGCCCATAAGAGTTTTAATGTTGTGCCATCTTACATTAAGATCAGATTTAACTTAATATGTCCTTTAAGAAGAAGCAATCAGATAAAATGGCGTAGCATAAAGATCACAACACCTTATGATCTAGTGCTGAGCTCTGAGGTTCTCACAGCAGTGTAGTTGAGGATTCCAGTCTTCTGGGGTGTGATGCTGCATCGTTGGGCAAGTGGTTTCTGACATTGTGAAGGATCCTCATGCCTTCATCTTCAAGGGTGTGTGGTCCAAGTATTAAAGATGAAGACACTACATTCGTTTAAAACATCAAGAACCACTTGCACAGTGGAATAATGTCACATCCCAGAAGACTGCAACTTGGAACAGTCGCTGTATTTGAAACATTTTGCAGTGTGGTGCATGGTGTTTAGCAAAACAGAAGGAAACGTAATTACTGATCAATTGTGGCAGCAGTAAAACAAAATCAAGGACTAAGAGGTACGTAATATAGCAAAGAAACAGGTTTAGAACACGTGTGAAAGATGTACAGAAATTTCCCAGACTGCACACATAACTTCCTTTTAAAATCTTGTGATGGTTGCGTAAGGATTGGGTGTAGTTCAGTAGATGGGATTTTACTGCGGTTTTCCATCCAGTCCCAGCTTGGTTTGTTGTTGAGTAAAGACATATTTGTTTTAAAGAAAGTGAGCCTTTATGGCATCTATGAGAAGCAGTGTGCAAGAAATGACGAACATTTAATGGGAAAACAGCTGGGTTCTTCACCATGACAATGCTGTCACACAAACGGCGCAGTCTGTCCAGAAGTTCCTTCCAACAACAGAACTCCAGTGGTTCCTCGGCCACCCTACAGCCCTGGTCTCTCCCAGCAGACTTTTTCCTTTCCCAGAATTCAAGGTGAGTTTAAAAGGGTGTCAGTTTGAACCAGCAGAAGAAGTACAACAAAAACTGCTAGAATAGTGAAACAGAATTTCTTCAGAATCATAAATGAACTGTTGGGAAAAATGTGTGATTTCAATTGTATTAATGTAGGGGGGATACTCATTCAAAGGGGGTAATGTTCAATAAAATTTATATGGTATATGTTAGTTTCTGTTGTATCAGTCTAAGAACTTTTTGAACAGGCCTCATGTACTCCACTGGAGTACAGCTTTTCATCGTAAAATTCTACAAACCAGTCTTCCTTTCTCTCTCAAGTCAAATAGGTAAAGAAGATTGTGGCTCATTTTAGAAAGTTCTGTCTGAACTCAAATTGCCCTCACCAAAAGAGCAGGGCAATTTTAAAGAGGGAGTAAGTATGGATGTCAAAGGCTGGAGGGCCTGAAGACGACCATGAAAGGTGTCATCATGGTAGCTGGTCACTGGGCCAAGATGCATATGGAATACAAAGCAGAAGTGCCAACCACATGGTTCAGTAACAGCAAAGTTTCATTGTGGAAAAATGAATAAAACAAAATATTTTTTTTGCAATTTTTACGAAGATTTTATTTAAAATATGAAGAGTACATACGCAATGTTAATCGACTTTTATCCATGTGAGCACCTCAACTTTCCACTGCATCATGTGCGTCTTTGCAGGGTGATGTTTCATCATCAGTCTTCATGGCGGACAATATGACCTCATTTCCTTCATTTTATATATATTACATGTATGGTATAATGCGTTCTTCTCAATGTAATTGTACACAGCCCTTCTGGGAAAAACTTCACCAGACCTTCGACTTAATTGGGTCCTCTTTGCATGCGGAAGTAAAGTTGCTTAATTTTGCATCGACCTGGCAGTCCGGGAATTGTGTAATGACAGAAGGGGTATGTGTGTACAGACATAGCAACAGATTGTATACGAATTAAACAGTGCAGATTATGAAATGTTTATGAACTCTACCACATACAGCATTAGGCCCTGTTGGTGTCGCAGATACAGTAAATGCGATACAAGCCACTACTCTTGGGCACTGTGGTCGGTGGGAGGGGTACGTCAACTCGTGAAGGGGAGAGGGTAGAAGTTGCAGCACGTTTCAGCTCCTGTGAAGCTCTTTTGATGCTTTCAGCCATTCTACAAATTCGTCCAGCATTACTGGCCCTGAAAGTAAGAAACAGAGTTCCTTACAGTTCTTTATACAGCATATGGTGTTTCCAGCACAAAAAGTCGATAGGTCATGCACAAGCAATGAAGTAGTTAGCAGTTAGCTATGGTACAGTTTGAAAGTCAAGAAATGAATACTGGTTGTAAAGCTTTCCCAACATACTGAACAGGGTATTTTTGTACAACAATATATTCACATGAGAACTCCATGTGTGGGAAAACTTAAAAATATTAGATGGGAGTTTTGGTGGGCCTTCAGGAATCTAACTTCTTCTTGTAAGGGAAAAATTGTATACAGGAAACTGTGTATCAAACTTAACACAACTTTGTAAGCAGGAAACAGTGTGTATCAAACTTAACACAACCCCTTGGATTTAAATTCATGAAATACATACAAAAATATGACTTTTCTGCTGCTATTGGGAACCCAAAGAACTCCCACTTACGGTGGGTTGGGATGGGATAACCTAACCTTACTATTCATTGTAGCCGTGCCTGTCAGAGCAGTGTGCGAGCAGCACTGCAGCAGTTTCTCACTGCAACTGAGAACCTCGTGCCCTGTCTTTATTTTAATCATGCCGTAAACTTCAATATCATAATTTGAGTGTTACTGTGTTGAATTTCCAGCAACTGCATACCATAACATCAACAAACAAAGCAGACGTATTGTGCATGAGGAACAGTTGCTTGTACATGTGTCATGATGAAGAACAACACACACCTCTTACTGCCTCTGTCATTCTTTTCACAGCTGTAAACCCTATGGCAGACGCCGGTCACGAAGTTTCCTGAAGGTGACATCACTGCATTCATATAACCCAAGCTGAGCCATCCCAACCCACTTTATGCCTCGAAACATTATTTCTCAAATATTAATTTTAATATCTACCTATCTCTGCCTACACCCACCAAGAGGTCTCTTCCACTGAGCCTTCCCAATCAAAATTTTTAAATTTCCTAGTTTCCCCATACATGCCCAGCCAGTTTTTATAATTTTTTATTTAATTATTCCAATGATATTACGTGCAGACCAAAAATCATCAACTTCCTCATTACGTGCGCCTTTCTTATGTACAAAAATTGTCCACTGCATTTAACGTAAAATTCCTTCTCTTTTCTTTAGTTGCAGCAGTGAGGTGAGGCTCAGCCCCTTGGGACTGTGGTTTCACATGGGCTTACCGTCTGACCCATGGATGACAAACAAGTACAAAGTATTGGTCAAATGACAAATGGAATGCACAAAGTAAACCGTCTGGACAGAAACATGCCAAAGCATCAATTCATGCACTACATCCCACATGCAGAACCTGGGACAGAAGCAGGTGTCCACAGTGAGAAAATGACAATTTATGGCACAGCCCAAGTTACTGATTTTGTACCAGTAATACTTGATTTCATATTGAATTGATAAGGTTATTCGATTCCACTCAGATACTCACAAGCACCATCAACATCATAATTAGAGAGGTCACTGACTATGGTACGAGAAAACTCAAGAATGTTACACCACTGGTCCTTGTTGATCACTTTGTACTTGGAGTTTTCGAGAAAGTTGCTGAAGTGCCCAAACAGGGCCCAGTGTTTGCCGAGCAACAGCTGCAGCATGGCCTGGGCTGTCTCGATGTCCATACTGCGCTGGTCCTTGTCCTGTTAAATGAAAACACAGCGGCTCAATAGGAAGTCAAGGTACAGCTGCACACAGCATGAAACCTGATGTTAGAAACACTGTTCCTTCTAAGCTGTGTGGGTGCATGGCTGCACAGTAACTGATGCCCTTGCACACACTGAATTGTTGCCGCGCAGCTGGAATTTTGCAATTTTCATTGTAAATATTCTTATTATGCATATTACAAAAAAACTTTTAAAGTGCTGCGCAGTTGTCAGGTCATGTAAAAATTTTCTGCTCAGAGTAGTAGCAGATCTGCACAGCCGTAGTAGAAATTAGATGGAACGTTCGGTTAGAAGGCACACCTCTCTGTATTTTTGACTAAATAATAAATATATATCATAAGAAGTCATGAGTGCCGTCAAGAAAACACAGCAGAGGTACCTGACAATACAAATTGCTGTTACAACACTGTGTAGTCTGCCAGGAGCATAAATGCTTTGAAAATGTGGCCAAGTTCAAATACTTTGAAACAACACCAACAAATCAAAAGTGAATGCACGAAAGAAGAAAGCGCAGACTGAATTCAGGAAATGCCTACTACGATCTGGGTCTGTAATCAGCCAGTGGTAGGAGACTACCAATGATCTGAACGAGCCTGCTCTTGCCATCTCCACGAATGCAGACACTGCACTGCACGGTCACAGTTATTTTCCCTGTGCCTTGTTTGCTACACAGCACATGACAATCAGCACTACACGTATGGGTTCTTTATCCAGCATCTCAGTATCTGGAACACTCCAAACACTAGCTGTGTTCCAGAAAAAATGAAGTTAAAATTACTGCCACATAATTTCAGGGCCAGCATTTTTGTTTTCATGTTTTGATGGTATCTCCTCAGACAATGCCTTGTAATTGAGTTCACTAACACAACATACTTTTTTCAAAGCCAAAGACTTAGTTATTTATTTTTCTGATTTTTAAGTGTGTTTTAGTATATTTTAGGTATGGGACTCCAAATTACAGAAACAGCCCTTACCCAGATAACCCAAAGTTCCGAGCATTTTGCATGAAAGTGTCGTGCCTGCATAAATTTTAATGTATCAGTTCCTCTGTGCAGTGCACCATTGTCAAGACATTTCATAAGGACTGAGTTTTGCTTCTGTAAAGTTGGAACACACCAGACTCAGCAGCACAAAATGAATGTGCAATTTTAAATTTTCACAGCAATGACTGATGATCACAGTCTTCTGGGATGTTATACCAAGCAGTCTGCTAGATGCCTGTAGCAGGTTAATCTGCATCACTTGCACCTATCTACTGGACTGCATAATGTCACATCACACACAACATAATCTTAATATTTACTGCCATCATAACCTCAGATATCACAGATCAAAATGAAATTTAGTGCAGTCAAACAATTTATACATAAAAATGAAACAGCGTCCTTTACCCGGGCAAAATCGTAAGCGTATCGGTAGATGCTCTTGAAAGTGACTTGGTCATTGAGCAGCATCCGGAGGTAATCTAGCTTATTCTGCACCTTGCCGATGCTGTCGCACCTGCAGACACATGACAGTCACATGATAATGGCCAGCCCCATCAGCTTCATGCACAACTATGTATATGTCAAATGCATTTTCACAGAATGAGAGTACACATGGTGTCTGTATATCATCACAATGTGCAACATGGGATGAGACACCAATACAATTACAGTATAAACCTCTTAGAAGACAAGAAGTACATACTTTCTGATTATGTTTACAGAATCTGAACTAAGAAAAGATCTTATTCTTTTAAGTGATATATGTTTGCAAAATATCTCATGGTGATTATACTGTATTTACCAGAACACTGAGAAATTATTTCCCAATTCATCAGCAAAAAACTGGGGAAGGGGGTCATCTTAAAATTGCACACAGAGTTAACACTTCAATTACCAAGGATTAAATGGTTAGTACAACCCAGTGGTCTAGACTTAAATGTGCTGCCAGTGCATGTTTTCGACAGCTTTAGTTGGCACTGGGGCACTCATCATTACTTTCCATAATGACTAATGCCATTATTGGAGTTTTAAAGTTTACACATGCTCAGTACAGGTATTAAGGGTATTAAGACTGTGAAGGGGGCGAGTCGTCTTATACTAGGAGAGATATCATAGTCAAAATTGTCACTGTCTCAGCAATTCTCTGGTTACCACCACTGATCAACAGCAGCTTGTATAACACTCTTTAGCAGTATAACTCAATTCTTGAATGAGTAAGGTCCGTCTTACAGCCGACAAATTCTTTATTAAAATAAAGGTTAAAAAAGTTAAAAGTCGTATAAGTTATAAGTCGTATTAACCTTTATTTTAATAAAGAATTTGTTGGCTGTAAGACGGACCTTACTCATTCAAGTATTATACAAGCCAACGGAGATGGTAAACATCAAAATAATACATAACTCAATCCACTTACCACTTCTACATCAAGAGACACTGAGAAGGCAAACAGTATGCCACAGGTATCAACCCTTAAGTCAGCTTCTTGCCATATGACGGTCATGTTGTGACACTCAATTTAATTTCCCACTCCAGTAATTATACTACAGCAAATTTAATGTGTTACATTATACTAAGTAAAATGAGGAAAGCCACAATATACTTGTGTCGTAACACTCACTGTAAGTCCATTAGCCCTCTGAGCCACTCCTGCTGTGTGAAGAAACCCATTTGGCGAGCATTCATCTTCCACGCCAACACCAGCATCACCACATTCTCTGGCTCCACACCGATGTCTTCACAGAACTTCTCCATGCCTTCGGGACCTACAAGGACAGGCACAACACAGTACAATCGCCCAGACCCACAGCCAACTCTATCGCCACTAAGGTTCAACAATCAAAACACCAAAGTCCATCCTTTCACATAATTCACCACCAATTCCAACAATTCAGAGGGACAGACTGCCTACACTTTCAAAGCGCCTGGATTAGGTTTCAAATATTGGCTCCATATAAGACCTGTTCTCACCCTGCTGCCTGTAGTTCCGAATACCCACAATCTTTGAAGACCTTCCTATACATCTGACACATTTCCTCCAATATATCACCTCACCACCCACTGGTGTCTAATCCAGTCACCCCGAATAGGGAGGAAGCATGTCCCTGTATAACACCATCAGCAACATGTGGTGTGGTATCCCAGAATACTGCCATGTGCACTCAACATACCTAGAATGTCAGGATCGTCTGGCGATGTATACTCTCGAAACCAGGCAATACATCGTTTCTGGCTAAACGATGAGGATGTATCCTCAGTCTTAGAGAACCGTCGTACACTGCAAGCAACAAGGCACTCATTATGACATGTTGCAATACTGGGAGGGCTCATGGCATAAACTGACAGGATGAAGTTACTCTTCCAGAATTTGCCTGCAAGGACTAGAATGAAACACCACAGGACAGCTGGCAATACGTACTAACACAAACGGAGAACATTACCACTGTACCAGCCAATTCAGTAACACTCCAACAGTGTGGAGTCCAGTGATCCAGCATCAAAATTGGCGAGTGCTGGTGACAGCTTCATCGAAACGTGTGCAGCAGCAACAGCAACAGCAGCCAAACTGAATCACACTGCACAAAACTGAGTCAGCTCATCACCATCTCACATATTTTCTTGACAGTTTTTGACTTGTCCTTAGAATATCTATGACCATCCAATTGTAACGATGGTGTCAAAAGTGAATGAAGGTGCCAGTCATAGTAAAGGTGTGAAACAACCAAGTAACACTGACAGGGACAGAACATCCAATAGCCCACCATCACCTCAGTCCCAATGGTGTTGGATCATCACAAGTCTAGTGCAATTAGGTCTCTCTGTCTTGACATAACAAACAGGTCTGCATGGAGCAGACTCCACCTTTGGAAGGAAAATATCACTCAGTTGCTTGAGAAATTCCACGTATCAGATGGAAACTGAAGACTCATTACTGGTCCACTACAGCCAAACACGTGTCCATCTTCATGAGCAAGATGAATCTAATCCACATCCTCATACCCTGTGTATTTTATGATCCATTTTAATATTATTCTTCCCTCTATGTCTAGGTCCCTCAAACAGTTTCATCTCCCAAACCACGCCACATTTGCCATCCATCTTAGCCTACTTGGGTAGATCAATCAAATGAAGAATTTTGGTGAACAGCACAAATTATGAAGATCCTCATTAAGTAATTTTCTTCATTCCTGTCACTCCCCCCCCCCCCCCTCCCATCTTAGATCAAAATATCCTCAGCAGCCTGTGTTTGGGGGTAATCAAAAAATTCCCTAAACTTTATGAGGCCCCACCATTGTGCAAGATTTCAGATTTCCACAGCAGCACTGTTGATAATTCAGGTCTTCTGGGATGACACGCTGTGTCCCTGGGTGAGTGGCTCCAAACAGTTCAAGGGTCAAGGGATCAAAGAAGAATTCTTGCACCTCTCAAACCTTGAAGATGAAGGCACTATGTTTTTATCAGAATGTCAGGCAACACTAACAAGGCAACACAGTGTCATGTCCCAGATGATGTGAATCCTGAACCCAAAGGTTCATTACCACATTCACAACAGCCTGCCACTTGTCCCTGTCCTCACCCAGATTCATTTGGCCCATGCAATCTAAGACTAAGACACACACACACACACACACACACACACACACACACACATTTGAACTTGATCCGGGACACTCCATGGGGTTCACTGTGTAAGCAAATACTCCTACCTTTAGAGCCATCACCATGACATACCCACAAGGAACTGTCACCATCACATAACCTCTCCTTTAAAGTCATCTTCATGCAACACACACAAATTACTTCTAATTCCTAAATCATTTAGTTATGATCAAGTCTGACACGGTGTGCAATAAAAGCTACTCTGGTCTACACACTCTCTCTCTCTCACTCTCTCTCTCTCTCTCTCTCTCTCACACACACACACACGCACACACAAGCACTGTGCTGACACTGCCACTGACTAGCATTACATTACCCAGATTTGTCCCCCATACAGCTGTATGTGCCAGTACCCTGACCAACTGGGTCAGCTGAGGCTGGCTCTTGGCTAACCGTCATGCAGGTTAATTATAGCCTGGCCCAGCTACAGCCAAGACCAGCACACAGCATGACAGTTCTAACCTCACTCACCAAATCCTGTTGATACATAGCTGTTCAATCTTATGAAACACCATGTTCATTTATATTCCATTCCTTTCTTGAAGAGATCACAATGCATGCGTATTACAAACATAAACCAATTAGCAGTTAAGGAAATACACACCATCCACTCTGAGAATTATAATAACTTACTCACTCACTCACTCACTCACTCACTCACTCACTCCATGGATCATGGCCCTTACAGAGAAGCTAACAGTTCCTCAGCTAGTCCAGACATTCCCTGCTATTTTTTTGCAGGCTGAGGATTTATTACCATGTCCAAGATGGCCCACCTCTTGTCCCTATCCTCAGCCAAATTAATACTGTGCATGTCAGCCATCCCATCCTGTTTATTTAACATCCTCCACTCTGTCCCTAGATATTCCAAACAGCCTCTTTCCATAAGGTTTCTCCAGCAAAACCCTCTATTCATCTCTCTTCTCACCCATGCGTGCCACATGTCCTGACCATCTCATCCTCCAGGTTTTGATCACCCTAATAATATTTTGTAAGGAGCACACATCATGAAGCTCCTCATAACGCTTGCAATTTTTTCCAGTCTCCACTGAAAATCAAACAAAACACATACACACTGTGGGAAAAATGCAGAGCTTACATATAATTGCCACTGTGCTTTAAAGGTGAAGGACACCACATAAGTTTAAGTGGGTATTTTGAAGTTGTATCACTGCGAAGAACAAATCACAGGGGACTCACAGCAGTTTATTACATGCCACTTGAAGTTAGTAGCAGAACTCACGTGGATGGACTGGGTAAAACAATGAAATGCCTCGGAACAAGCAGAGGCATAGCCAACACAAATCAGAAGTGTTACTGATAATCTGGTATTAAAATCCAGTGGTTCAAAAGTGCAAATACCAAATTTCACCAACAGACACAACAGCCCCTCCTTGTTCCTGGTTTCCCAACTGACCACAATGCCACCCCCCCCCACCCCACCCCACCCAACCAAAATTCTGCTTACAGTGAAAGCTGCAATATCCAGCACTGGATAATCCAGAAACCTCTATTAACTGGCAACTGTCTAACAGGCCCTTACATTTCACTGTTCATCAGCCAGCAGCACCCAGCAGTGATACTGTGAGACTGGTGATGAGCTGCCAGCATCTTGCTGGTCTTTGTATATTACATATACACCAGTTACATAACCAGTGGTGATATGGGAAGAGAAAATGCAGCAGGGAAAACAGGACAGAATATCAAGTGGCCCATTAAATGGTCAGCTTGCTAGGCACACTACGATACATATTAGGCATAACATTCTAAAATCTGTAAAGCTGCATGATCCAGCTCTTGTAGCCCCAGATGTGCCAGACATTACCTCTTTTATTGCATCTCCCTCATCTCTGTCTTACGCAGCCCATCCCAGCTACATACCCAGTCTGCTCTAACCTTCTATATTTCAGTATCCTAACAACACCACGTGACCTGTACGAATCATGCAGTTCCTTGTTACATAATATCCATACCAGCTACACACCCAGCCCACCCTACCCTTCTGTATTTCACTACCAGGTAACCTGCGCAATATTAATTTTTAAAATTCATGATATTTACACATGATGATGGCAGTTTTCTGTTGAAACTCATCCAAAAAATAAATAATATAGTACCAGATAGCCATAAAAGATCATACAGTAAAATACTAAACAGTCAGGGATGTCCAAGTCCCCACACAGTTATCCGCAAACATTGAGTTACCTGCCCATGGCAGACAATGCCACATTTTTTGTGACAGTCTTCTCTGGCTCCAAACCAGACAGAAAGGCCATGTCATGGCTCAGGCAGTCAGTCACAGTCGTCTGTCCCACCACCACTTCGCCAACTACAAACCCCAGACAGACTACCCTGGAATTCAAACCATGCCTCCATAATGAGAACTTAGTCCTATACCCACCTTAACAAGGTTACAAGCAAGTATATAGCAAAGAACACTCATGAGAGCTTCACCATGCATAAGAGACCTCATTCCACACAGTACTACTACAGTAAATCAGACCGTGCATGAAGACTGTCATGTCACAGGCACCCTACATTTGCTGTCTTGGATGCTCCACATGGCCATAACAACTTAAGTTCCGTCAAACATAACACAGTATTCAAACTGCGTTACTGACCTTGATGTATTTCTAGAGCGCTTGCTACAGTGTCTGTCATCATCATCGTGACCCATGTCCGCGACACTGCGTCGCTTGCTGCGGGGCATGGCAGGAGTGTCGGGACTGGGGGTGGCAACCACTCCCCACTCGTGATGTCCTGCGTCCCACACTTCCTGCACAAAGTAAATTTATACTTCTTCGAGACTCCAATATCTGTGCTGAAAGTCCATTCCCAAAAAAACACATTAATACAAATGTCACAAATTTCACACTTCACTAGAGCCCCTGTTATTATACTGACTAATACAGATAAATTTTCAAGTGGTTGCGGTATGTAAAATTATTATAGAAGTCCGTTTTGACGTTGTCTACAGAAGTTGTCATTTAAGTTTTCAAGGAAATACGGAATGTTAATTCATGCCGCAAGTAACCTGTACAAAAGGTTACACGACCGTTACACAGAAATAGCGCTTTGTCAATTTTTGAGCTGAGGGGCTCGTAATTTATTGCTAACATAAATTTCTGTCAAATACGAAAATTACCATAAACGTAAAAATAAGGTTTGCTCATTTTCAATCCAAACTTGAATTCCAAATCTGCAAGGGTTTAATACATGCGACACGATATTTCAGAATTTATTCAACATCCATGGCAGTCATACCAGATACGTACTGAAATCGACAATTTCACGATGCAAAATATCTGAACTGTACCTGTCCACTGATTCATCACCCTGATAACGCCCTCCGTACCTGATTTTCTGCTACCTTTTTGGCGAAATTTTTAATTACAGTACATATAGTTGATATGTGTTCCTTTTATTTCTGTTCCACATAACAATTTGTAACAATTTTCTAAATACTGTGTGGCCCAGACAGTTAATCAGTACGTAGCCGTCCCAGTAAATAAATTCAAGCGGAGGACGGTACGATATTTTCTCAATAGATGGTAGTACTACATACCACAGAGCACCTACTATACGACATACGTACGCCATGACCTTCGGGCCGTCCAATAGATGCGACAGAACATCGAAATACAATATAGTCTGTGGAAATACCACAGAGTACTCGAACGTAGAGTGCAATCTGATAGGCACAACAGTAGTGGGTGTGTCGTGTGTGTATGTGTGCTTATTGCGGTTTGGGTAAATTCCCTTTGGTTGTGATGTTCAGACTGAGGGTATTTGTGTGACGTGTTGTAATGAAGCTACGTAAATTTTAATATTCATGCATGTCGAAATAGTTAAGCTCAGTTTGGCAAAGTTGTTAGATAATTGCTTCATCGAAAGGGTTGAGCTGCGTAACGAAGCAGGAACGGGCTGTGATTCCATTGTGTGCTGTAACCTGTTATCAGCTGTGGTGAGCCGTGATTAATATGAACACAATTTCCACTTTATTTGTTTTGTGGGGTTGCTGTACGTGTTTGAAAGAGCAGCTTGTGCTTTATTTGTACCTGAAGTGAGAAGAAATGTTATTTAGAGTGGCGATTTTAAAGGTAAAATGTATATGTAATAAGTGACACCTGAATTATCAAATGTACATATGGATGATAAGATAACTGTGCATGAAATCTGGTCGCAAGATTTGCTGACTGACTACAAGCAGGCTTTAGACAGCCTGACAGAAATTAGTGCTTAGTTACTGATTTCTGAGCTAGTCGTTTGTGAAACTGAATGGCATCAAACAAGGGTCACAGGACCCAACAGCAGAGTTGGGTCCCAAAAGGAGGTGGTAGTTGGAAAAGAAACTTACCAAGTTCACCACATCAGTCTGAAATCAACTTTAAGTCTGTAAAACCACAAGAAGTTATTCACAGGCTTCAGGATATGTTTATAGATGTTCTTGATTTGGATGTTATCCAGTCAGTGGCACAGAACTGTGAATACAATTGTAAGTATTGTTATTCATTTTTGTAGTAATGTAGTTGACAGTGAAAGACAGTATTTAGTAGAGGTTCAGATGGGCAAGCAGAACTTTCCTGCCCCTAAACCAGACAAATTTGGATTTCTCTTATAGTTCCTATACATGTTTTTGTTTAGTTTTTTAGTATAGAAGGTTACATTATAGGTCAGGTTTTGTCATTTCATGAGCTGGTCTACAGTTTGCTCACACTTGTGATTATTGCCGTATTGTGTAATTTGAGTGGCCGTGTATGGAGGATGTGGCATGACTTGCAGTGGCAAACTCAATACTTAATCTTCAGTAACTTCCTCTTTCCACTCATGTTCTGTATCAAACATCAGCCTTCCTATTACACTTGAACAGGTGATGTTTCCTCAACACGTATATCCGAAATAGTGCATAATACAGATCCTAAAACCAAAGTGAAATAATATCAACAATATGTGATATTGTCATCATTGTTTTATTTTGCTTTGTTATGAACTAATATGCATCTAACATAACCAAAACCAGATTTTCGCATGTCACAAATGAAAATTCAGATAACATAACAGAAATGTTCTTGCCTCATGTTAGATATGGGCAACGATGTACAATATTTACCCTCCCTGTTGCACAGTCTTAATAGGTCTCGCTGGATTCAAATTAGATGCCATGGCAACCTGGTGCCTGAGAATTTTTGAGCCCTGCCAGAAGGAGATATGACTCACATTATCGCATGATGCTTGTAGTTATTCTTATGTTTTTTTGTGTTTATGCAGATCCTTCATTTTCTGCATATGCTACAGCATTTGGTGATAACCAAGTCACCAAGTGTAAATGCGTTTGCATGTGTTATGACTTTTCCAGTGCATGCATCAATCGAGGCACTGATGACGTTGTCAGAGGACGTGGATATTCGCAAGTCACCAGTACTTGGTAATACTGTGAAGTTTTGTAATCCTGCATCTTCAGCAAAACCCCCGACCAAGAAACGCAACATCCCAGAACTTCCGTTGCAAGTGAAGACAAGAAATGAAACCAGACATGCTACGTTTCTTGCCCCAGGCAGTCTTGTTGACAAACCACAGGTCATGACTGGGTAGGAGGTTTGCTGTCAGTCACACAGAATTTAATATTCTATACTTGTGTCTTTATTGGTGTTGTGGCGGTGGTGATGATGATGATTATGATGATAACAGTTTGGTTAAGGCAATTGTACAGATCATCTTAATGTCTGTGACAGTTTAGTTGGGTCCAATAAAACTGTCATGAACTTCAAAATCAGTTTTCAATGTAAAACATAAATTTGGTTCCCAAAATTTGTAATAAAAATGTGAAATAACCTCAGAAACCATAAGAAGCATGATGCTTTATTTTTAATAAAATGCAAACACTGTTAGGAAGCATCAGGTATGCTAAATGTTTGAAGAGGAATATCATTCCACAAAGAACAAAAGCAGTCACAGTCACTTAATAAAAGAGACTGCGTGGCTGCACTGAGCATGGTCTGTGCAGTAGCAGAATAGTAGAGGAAGCAGACTCGCCAACCACATGATCTTACACTGTTTTATTTGAACCAGTCCAGAAACATCAAAACAATGATGTGATGATCACAACAGGTGAAAACCCCTGAAACTGGGTGTCCGCATGTCAAGAACCTGCTGTAATTGGTTTGGCTATGTTTTTTCATCTGTTTAGTTTGGTCTTTGAAAATAACAGGGTTGCAGTTCTTGTGTATAGCTGAAAACTGAATTGAATTGAATTGCTTAGTTGTTACCCAAACTGCCTAGACTGTGATGAAGTAGGATTTTTGTCTGGTTAAAAAGTATTATAATAATAATAATAATAATAATAATAATAATAATAATAATAATAATAATAATAATAATAATAATAATACGCATTTAAAGTGCTGTAAGGGCTTGGTAACAAGAAATGGGTGATTTCAGGCTTCTGCTGTGGTGTAAATGAGGTCTTCCCTCTTCTGGGATATAACATAGCACTTACTGGTAGTTAGTTATGGATGTTGGTAACTAACTACCAATCAATGCTGTGTAACATCCCAGAAGGGTGAAGCCAACAAGAAATATTTCTCGCATGAAACAACTTGAAGGGTTTAGGAATGTTAAGTTGAGCCACCTTATTATTTCAGGAGGGACAGGACTTTGAGTCCTGCACGGGGGGCCATAAAAGTCGCCTATAAAACCCCCAGCAATTGTGAGGACTCTGATTCTGATGCAGATGTGGTGGTTGAAGAAGAGAAGGAGTATGATGTGGCTGGGGGCTCTGTGAATGTCAACTTAGTTCATGGGCCATTTTCAAGACTGGAAGTGCCATCCAGTTTATTACCACAAAGCATGACACATCTGTCAGATGGTCATCGACAGGGCAAGTCACCACCAAAGTCTAAGAAAACTGCACAGATGTCTCCAATGTCAGTAGCAGTAATCAAAGTACCAAATGTCAAGACCTCAGCTGATGTGCCATCTGAGAAGCTGTCATCCGCTCATATGGCCCAACAGAAGCAAGTCAGGCCACTGACTGTTCAAGAGCGGGTTCAGAAACTGATTCAGTGTGGTACAAGGGTGATGGTGATGATGCGTGGTGCCCCAGGGAGCGGGAAGACACACTTGGCAACACAGATTGTCCGACTGACGATGGGTAGCAATTGCAATCCCAGTAGCTACATCTTCAGCACCGACGACTTCTTTGTTCGCACCAAGCGGTTCATTCCCTCCATGCTGCAGGAGGCCCACAGCTGGAACCAGGAGCGCGTTCGTGCTGCAGCAGAACGCAAGTGGAGTCCTGTTTTTGTTGACAACACAAATACAGAGGTCAGTATTATGTTTTTCATGTTTATGATTTATGTATTAAAATCGGTTAGTTTTGGAAATGTTGAGTTTGTGTTTTGTTCATGCAACAGTCCTGTCTCAACTAGAAGGGTAAGATGTGCCTGAATGCAAAGAGTTTGTCCTATAAACTTTTAACCAGTCCAATCAAACATCACAGTCAAGAAGGTGGCACTCCTGCTTTGTATTCTGGAGGTCTCATTTTCGACGCTCCACTGTGCTTCTCCCCAGTTCCTCAAATTAGCCATGAATGCTTTTTTTTCCATGTCATTTGTTATTAAGGTGTGGTTGCATGCTTACGCCATTGCACAAAGAACTTCATCTCAGTGACACTGCTTGGATATCTGGTACTAGAGGGGTGTCGAGTTTGTGAGTTACGAACACTTACAGAGTGCTGATCAGGCCTTGGCTAGCATAGTCAGTATAGTTACTAGGCTACAGGCTGGATGATCCAGGGTTCAAATACGGGCAAAGGCAAGACAGCTGTCTGTTCTACAAAACAGCCACATGGGCTCGAGGGTTCACCCAGCCTCCTGTTCAGAGGGTACTGGGGGCTGTTACCATGGGAGTAAAGCAGCTGGACATCACACGGACTACTCGCACCCATCTAATTGCTACACTTCCACTCCCTCTTCGTGACATGTATAAAGACTACTTTTCCTTACCTTTTGATTTAACATGAATTGCTTACAGGTTGATAAAACATAAATAAGTAAATAAATAAAACTGAAGTATTAATATATCAAGGGTGTTTTTGCAGAACCTTGTCTCTGACAACAAAGCAGTGGTAGTTACAAATGTTCAGCCAGTCAGTATATACTGAATGTTACATTATAATGTGTATTGTGTTTTGTTATCACCTGGTTATATAGTGGGGAATTCCTGCTTTTGTGAGTTGTGAAATTGGTGGCTGCAGTCTGCCTGAATACAGAGCTCTGAGTTTTGATCCAGTGTGATTTTTTTTGCACAGATTTGGGAGATGAAACCTTATGCTGAGTTCGCTGTGAGGAATGGATATGTACTGGAGTTAGTTGAACCGTCCACTCCGTGGCGCTACCAGGATTCACAGCTGGCACGCAGAAATGTGCATGGTGTCTCTTACCAACAGATCCAAGTCATGCTGAATCGGTTTGAGAGGAATCTAACAGGAAAGTTACTTCTAACAAAGCTCAAGTTAAAGTATTCAGCAGGTAACAAACCACCACAGCCAGCAGCCAATCCACTGCCACCACAAGTCAAACAGAAGGCAAAGAAGAAAAAGAAGGCTCAAGCTGTTACAGTAATCCCTCTAGAAATGAAGCCTAAGAAGAAGAAGAAGAGGAAGAGGAGATCCAAAACCGGAAGCCAACTGTCACAAGCTCCTGAACAGCCAGCCTTAACGACTGAAGTTGGTTCACTCATGGATACCTTGGCAGTGTTCCTTGCTAAGAAGGCTCTGGCGGAGGGTCGAACCTTGGATCCAGAAGTTGCCAACAGTCGCCTAAATAATGGGGTGACTGTCAGCGATGTTCTGTTGCAAGAGAAGCGAGGTGTACCACCGTCAGCAGATAGCTGTAGAGCAATAAAAATGTGGACCACTCATGGTTCAGTGTCATCAGAAGGAAGTGCTGTGAATACACTTGCTCCTGTTGATGTGAATGCACAGACTGAAGATGACAGCTCATCTGGTCAGGACAGTAGTGATGATGACGATGAAGATGATGATGACGAGGAGGAGGATAGTGATATTGATAATGATGAAGTAGAGCCTGACACTAAGGACCTTAGCGAGTGGCAGGTTGATGATGAGCATGAGTGGCTGTACCAGAGTGATGATAATGCTCAAGGAGATGAGGAACTGAATGGGGCTGATAACCCAGAACCTGTTCACAGTGAGGTGCAGTGCTGGGAGTATATCTTGGTAATGGATGATTCAAAATGGGTGTATCAGAAGCACCATCCTGAAACACAAGACACAGGAGTGCAGGAAGATCCTGATGCCAAAACAGAGCAGACAGAAGGCTTACTGATTGACTTGTCAGCTGGTGCTGCAGACATAGCTGTATCAGAGAACTCGTTGAATGCAGAACGCAGAACTGGACCAGAGACTCGGAATTTACTTATAGATATACTGGGTGAGGCTGAGGGTAACCTGGAAGATGGAGTGCAACAGGTACTGTCACCAGTGAATGTATCTGTTGCACCAGGGGTTTTGACTAAACAATGTGACCCAGAAGTTGCTGTGCCACCACAACCATTCTCTCTTGCTGAGTTTGATCAGTGGCTGAGCACTGTCCCCACTGAGAGAGGGGTGGAAGCTATTCAGTGGGAAGCACCATCATCAGGAACAAGCACAGCAACTTCTGTTGTTAAAGAACCGACACAAGAGTCCGTTGGAATCAAAGCAGCAGCTGTACCAGTGACAGAAGATGTCAGTGCTAAAACAGAAGAACTTTGTCCACATGAATTGGAAATTTCTCCAATTCTGCTGCCTTTAACAGTTCCACCAATGTCAAAAGATGTCAATGATAAAGCAGCAGAAGTGTGTCCACTTGGTTTGAAAGTTTCTCCATCTGTGATGCCTTCAGACCAAGAGAAACTAATGCCAGGAAGTAAAGAAGGTCATGTGCCTGAAACAGACCTGTTATCTGCAACTGACACACTCTTAGCTGAGGGTCCTGCAAACCGTCCATTCCTGCTTGAAGAAGCAGAATTAAAACTTGTCTCTGCTGGTGACACGCATGAACCTTGTGGTGGAGCAAGTAACAAAGGCAAATGCCAGAATTCTGTAAGCTCCGAAGAAGCCCCTGGTAGTGACAGGAAGGAAAAAAATGTAGAAGCAAGTGACTTCTTAAGTTTGGGGTCAGTTAAACCTGCTCCATCTTACGACTTACTAACATGGGTTATAAAATGCAAAGAGGAAGGAGCTGGGGAGGCAGAGGAAATATGGGGACAGGAAGATTTGTTAGTTAACAGTAAAGAGGTACAAACAAAGTCTGATGATTTGTGTGGTCCGAGAGAGCAGAGGTTTCATCGAAGAGTGGTTGAAAGAAAAGCGAAACAGTCAAGTGATGCAGAAGTGCAAAAGGCAGAGGCTCTGCCACCTGAAGTCCAGGCGTGGGACACAGTGCCAGAGCCTTCAGGATCATGGGAGAACAAACATACTGAGCAGGAAGAACACAGACTCTCAGCAGGCCCTCAGCCACAACGATCACTTTTTGCACCTGAAGAAAGTTACGACACAGAGCAAAGTGCAAGTGGAAAATGTTTGGTGTCAAGCAGAACAACAACACTCCTTACACCAGATGATTTTATGCAGTGTTCTTGGGAGAACAGACTTGTCAGTGAACTGCGGAATACTGGGTCTTCGGCTGTAGGAGCTCAAGATTGTGGTGTGACGGTCAGTGCTGCAGCTAACGCAGACACCTCCACAAACACACACTACAAAGACTTCACCCTCATTTCAAAACTTAACACGCACCAGGATGTTCCTGAGCCTGTGGAGGGTATCAGGATTATTACTGGTCACAGTTGTAGCATCAACGAAGGTGTTCCACCACTCACACTTTCTGACAGACATGTGCCACTTACACTGACACTTGACAAGAGCTCCATGACGAATGAAGAAGACATCACCAGTGCAGTGCTAGGATCTTCACAGGCAATTAATGAAGAAAGGAACTTCAACTTTATGCAATTGGTAGCCATTTTTCCAAATGCACCCCAGGATGGCCTGAAGGAAATCTTTGATAAATGCTGTGGTGACTTGAACTGGGCAGTAGATTTATTGCTGGAATCAAAACTGGAGCAGTTCACACCCCTTGCACCACCCAGCAACACAGAAGATTCTGTCTCCCAAGAACTGTGTTTTCCAGTTCCTGGTGTGTTAGATCCAGAACCTTCAGCACCCCCAGTACAGGCAGAAGACAAGGTGCCACTATGCAATTTACAGCCAGCAAGTTTATGGAGAAGAGAGAGTGGAAGCAAGACACCACTGTCAGAACAGTCGCAGCAACTGAAGCGGCATTTGGAGGAGAGCGTCATTTTCAGTGATGCAAGCCACTCCGAACACACACTGCGGATAAGAAAACTGTGGCATGGTGAGCCACTGGACATGGGTGAAGTGACAACCAAGCCTGAGCAGTCTCCTCCAGATGGCATTCTGGTCATGAAAGGGAGCTGCCTGGGAGCTATTGGATGTTCAGGAACGAGAACACCAACACCTCAAGCTCGTGATGCTGTTGATGTGCACAGACGTGAAGTTGCTGTAGATGACGACGCGGACAGTAGCAGTAGTGGCACAGAGGAAGAAGATACACTGCCAATCACTTTGGATCCTGGGTTTGTGTCCCTGCTGTATCAAAAGTTTGGGGACCCATTTCTCCCATGCTCAGAAGGTTTGTGGCCGGTCTGATGTATTGAGCAGTACTTCTCAGTTGCCCTTAGCCAGTTATGACAGAACATTGTAATGTGAAAATAATTGTAATGTCTCTTTTGATCAGCAAAAAATCATGCATTATAATCAGTACTTAAGTTTTCTGGCATGACTTAGCATGTAGTCTGGCTGACGCACACAGTGGTACATTATCCTGAGTCATGGTATGAGCACGTAAGTCCATCATTTTGTAAATGTTATAAAAATGCTTAAGGAAAGACATTAGTGTTGTTATTGGCAATGTTGGTGGTGCAGAATTCAAAGTTTACATGGACATGTATTGCAGGATGCCCTGACAACCTTTTCTGTAAGAGCAGGATATAATGTGACTGTTGGTGTTCGCAGGCATGGAACCAGTGGTGAACTTACCTCTTTCTCTGGCTCGTCAGATTCATTACTACTTGGTGGAGTCACAGCTGCTGTTACAGGAACAGCAGCACAGGCAGATGGAGCAGATGTTACAAGAAGGTGTGTACTGTGAATGACATGATCATTAACAATGGCTGTGTGATGTTGTAAACTCATGCATCTGTCTGGATGGTTCAACAGTGCATTTTCGTGGAACTTTAAAGAGTCAAATCTGCTGGGGTATGCTACTTTGTCAGTTGGTATGCTTCTCCAAAGTGTCATAACTCTGTACTCTTTAATGTAGTGTCATATTGCAGAAGACATGAATCTTTATCAACTCCATTGTGAGAATCTGAATTCTCACATGATGGAACTGTTTGTAGTGTATATATCACATTTTGGAGTACTTCGTACATTTATAAAGCTCTTAAAACACAGGCTGACAAATCTGTTGTTTTCCACGTGTTTTTGCATGGTGTCACAGGAAGTGGTGCACTTGCTTTGTAACATCTGACCAGGTCAGTCTTGTCTCCACTGTACTTTTTCTCCCTCTGGGTACCAGGTTTGCCAAATGAGTACAAACCAGTTCCGTTCCTCACTGTGCTCTTACGGTTGTCCCTGGGCAGTAGGAACCTGTACTACTTGACCACACAAGTCAGACGTGGTGACACAGCCAAGTGGGCAGCACTCCTGCTTCGCATGCTTGAGGCCCCTGGTTCAAATCCCAACCCACATTATGGCTGTACTGACTGATTTTCCATGGTTTTCCTCAGAACCTCCATGCAGATGCTGGTATGATGTGTGTGCGTATGGCTTGCGCACTTCCCTCAACAAGCCTTGCAGTGCTTCATGTACTGATGTACCATTTGACAGCATGGTCTGAGCGACTGACTGACTTGTTAAATGAGCTATAAATGAACAAAGAAGTAAACACAAAACAGATAAACATGAGTTTGTTGTAAGACTTCGTGAGCTCTAGTTGTGTGTGTAACAGGTACAGCTGTGCTTCTGTAAAGTGCACTCACCTGTGTGGAATTTGTTGACAGATGAGGAGCTGGCCCGTCAGTTGCAGGAGCAGGAAGAGAAGCAACAGGGTACCCCTGCCGTTCCTAACCTGCAAGAGATTATGGACATGGAAATGGCACTTGCTCTGTATAGAAGTGACCAGGTACTGTGATGACACAGTCACATTCTTGTGTTGGACTCCACAAGACACATGTGTGTATATGTTTCTGTGATTATGTGCTGCAGGCACAGCTGCAAGGAAAGGATGCAAATGATGACCTAGCCACAAAGCTCACAAAGCAGAAGCTGTGCAAGTTGTTCCCAAATCTAGACAGGGACGTGCTTCTGCAAGTGTTCACTGCCCATGGGAATTCCTTTGAGAGGACTGTGGAGGAAGTTATGGCATCTACTGGAGACAACCAAGAAGAACACGTTCGAACAGTCATTGCACCTGAGGCACTGGTTGCACATGAGCGTTCTCTAATGGAACAGGCCAAACAGGAACAGTGCAAGGTGGATCAGGAAAACAAGGTATGCAATGTGGGCACATCTGTGTCGCGTGGGATTTGTGGTGGACAGAGTGGCCTTGGAACACATTTTTCAAAGACCCTTGCCAGTTACCACCCCACCAGTGCTTTGTAATTGTAGTGTCACTGAATAATCCCCACATGGACGTGTCTGTGCCTGGTGTTTGCATTGTGGATTGCCTGTACATTCTGTATTATGTTTATGTTATTATGAACAGTTGCATCATTATGTATGTGCAGTCTGGAATATCAAAACCTCTGCCTATACTGGTAGTGCGGGATCCCACAGATGTTGATAATGCCATCAGCCTACATCAGAAGACAATGAAGGTAGTGGAACAGTACCGTGCTGAAGCAAGGCATCACAAGCAGCTGCATGACGAGCATTTTCACAAGGCAAAAGAGGCTGTTCAGAAGGGACGCACTCCCATTGCATCGTACTACCTCCAGATGGTGAGTAAACATGAAACTACTGAAAGGATTAATTAACTTTATTTACAAGATGCTGACATTTATGACTGGTGTTCATGGTTTTCATAGTACCTGCACATAAAAAGTTGGGATCATGCCATTTACCTGTTGTTGATTGATATTGCCCTATAGGTGTGGTCAGTTGCTCTATTCAGACAGCCATACCTTGCTTCTGATGTGTCAGCATTTAGTGTGATAGTGTATGTCTCATCATGAACAGGTAGCACACGTGTACTGCTGTAAGTGTAGACAGGTTGTTGTGAGTGGGGTAATTAGGGTCCCAGTACACCATGCCCAGATAACTCAGAAATAAACTCAAAAACGTGATACTAGGGTACAAACATATGAGACATCTGTTGTTCTGTTCATTTATGGTGTCATTGTGATGTAGGCCACGCTACACAAGCAGCGTATGGATAAAGCAAACGCCGAAGCGGTTACATTCCTGCAGTCTGCCCACACAATAGCTCAGGATAAGGTGACGCTTGACCTGCACTACTACCAAGTACCTGAAGCGTTACAAGTCCTTGATGTCTTCCTGGATCAACACATCGCCACCCTTGCTGAACAGCAGACCAAGAAGAATGTGTTCATCATCACGGGACGGGGTGTTCATAGTTCTGGTGGGAAGTCACGTATCCGGCCTGCTGTTGAATCCCGGCTCAAAAAGAGAGGGCTGAAGTAAGTAGCATTTTTATGCTTTCTTTCTGTTGTACATTGTTAATATAATGGATGCATGGTGGGAATACTGCCTCTGTCTTTGTGTTTAGTATGTAAACCTAGTGATCACATTTTTAAGTTGGCAGCCTGCACTGAAAGCTGTGCTGAAACTTAATAATACTTTCATACGCAGAGCTGAAAATAAATGTTGTTCTTTTAAATGGCTTGGCATACAAAACTTGGCACATATGTTAAAATATAGCAGATAGATCTGGAACTTTTATTTGAGGCATTTTTCAGTATGGTGAACCTTTAGCAGCAAATAATGTTCCAAGTTCAAATTATGTCGGTTTCCATGATTTCCCGAGATGCGCTCACACCGCACGTGTTGCCACATTTCCTGCCGATCGTGTGCAGTTGCATGTCTGATACATGGAAATGATTGTGTATTGATTCTTGCACCAAACTTACATGTTTAATTGATCCATTCTGCATTGTAAATGCATCCAGAATTGTTGGTGTTACCATGCGTGCTTCAGGTGGTTAATCTTCCATTGTAGTGTATACCTAAATTGTAACTTAATATCATATCACATGTTGCAGGTGGACTGTTGTGAACCCAGGACTCCTGAAGGTGGTGGTAAAGTCGCACTTCCCAATGTCACATACCATTGGTACCAACAGCTAAATGCCCCTCAGAACATCAGATCACAGTTCCGTCCACTTTAAAGTGCCTCATCCTTGTCACCTTGCAGAATGGTTTTCATAGCAGTGCTTGTGGACATCGTGCAGTAAAGTGGATGCCCTGGCACACACATCAGTACTGCTCATGGGGTCACTACCCACAACTGTAAGATATATATCTCAGACTCATACAGTCAGTGTCAGTACCCGTAGCTGCCATTACAGCCCATATAATACTTCATCTTAATTAACTGTCTGGAACAGCTATAAAGTCAGTATGGTATTTTAAACTATTTTTATATTTTATACTGTTTTGAAGGGAAGTTTCTTGTAACGATGTTAAATCTTAGCTGCCAAGAGTGATATGTCTCTTGTTTCCTTCAGCCTTAGTGTTCAGACCGCCATAGTGTTTTGTTGTATACTGTGTGACACCACAGCACAGTGCATTCACTCATATGTTTTGTTGTGTACTGTGTGACACCACAGCACAGTGCATTCACTCATAATAATATCAAATTTTAACCATGAGTGCACACAATCAAAATAAATCCCTCTGACAATTTAAGTTGCCTTATGTGTGTTCATTAATTCAGTGTTAAATTTTTATTTCCCTGTGTTTGTCAGGTGTGAGCAAAGTTTCGGTAATTGTACACAGACAGGTTGGAGCAGTTCCGCACTTTGCAACCTGTCACTTAACTGGGAGGACGTCAGTCTGTCGGCGTACAGGTTTTGTTCAAGTGTTTAATATCATCTTCTGGAGCTGCCTCCTTTGTCTAGATGCACCCGTCAGGCCACCACAGTAGAGTTCTTTGTTCCTTGGACAAGAGGTAGCTATGATCTGGATGGCTAGTGGATCAGAGTTCACTTCTTGGCAGGGACAGAGGTTTTTATTTTTTCTATAATGGCCATGCTGGCTGTGCAGCACACCCAGCCTGTTTATGAGTTGGTACTAGGGATCTCTTCCCAGAAGTAAAGTGTCTGAGATGTGCAGGTGACAACTGACCTTGATCTAATGCCAGGGTTAAGAATGACTGGAGCTGTACCTGCACTCCCCCCATACGTCTCTATGGTGTGCACAGGGACAGCTTTACCTTTATCATTACATGAGCCACAGTAGATTTAGTTTACATGTACAAGTTTAAACGTTTTAAGTTCAAAGGTCACCTAAATCATATTTGGCCATTCACTTCCTGGCATGTTACATCGTCACTACAAACACTAAGTGGTAAACACTGTACAAGTATAGAGAAGTAATCTCTGTTGGGAGCATCACATGAAGCACACAAATACACTGTGCACCCAAAGTACGAAGATCTATAAATATGTGTACATATATAAAGCAGGTGGTGCATGTGGTTACAGCTGTGCACTAAACAGTCGACAGCCATATACAAAGGAATTATCTTGTGCTTGCAGACAGCAAGTTCTGTCCATAAACTAAAAAACAAAAGAATCAATTGTTGGTAATGTAGACCTGAAAGCACTGAGTGTTGATGTAATGTAATGTTACACAGAAGAGACGTGTAAGTTGGTGATGCTAAATGGGTTGACTTTGTCCACACAGAAGTGCTGTGTTATTCACATAATCAGTCTTCTGTTGGTGTCTGTTGTATGGTGCTTCATTTCACGTATGTTGCGTATAAAATTTCCTGTGCATCTCACCGTTGTCTCTATATCAGTCTGTGAGGTGTGGTGTAGCTTGCACCATGTACATGTTTTATTTACTTAATCGTAAGATGGCCCAAACATAAACTGACTGCTGATATCTGCATACATGGGAAAAGAAAATAAAAAGAAATAAGATTTCAGCACTTCAAACTTTTGATAATTGATCTATATTTGATGTTATCTTCTTCTGGGATGCGTGATTGGTGCCCAGTGCTTCAAGGCAGCGTGATGGTCACAAAATGTGTGGCACCTATCACTCAGTGACACAGCACCACATTCAAGAAGAATGTAAAGATGCACTGCTATCTTATGGTGAGATACACTGTAAATGTTCAATCAGTAAGCACTGCTAGCCTGCTATATGGATCCCATATGAATGACAGATTCTAAGCCAGTGGACGTTGTCTGACAATCAAAAACCGGAAAAGGGTCGGCTTACAGCCAACTAAATCCACTAAATCTGTGGCAACTGAGAACACAAAAATCACTGTCTGATCACCACAGTTGTTACATAATCAGTCTGCTCACAACTGCAGTGCTTGTAACAGTACTTAGCAATGTAAGTGACTGGGAAGTCTTCTCTGTATGCCCTGTTTTGAAGGACAGCACTGTGTCATTCACTGTGGCCACGAACTGACAGCAAGTTGGATTCTACATACGTTAAGTTTAAATGGTGGTACATTCGTGGAGTCTATAGACTGTGTGCCAGATATGGTGATTGTGTCCTTCCATGTCTGAAACACGTAACACACCTTGCTCAAATAGGCACTTACGCGAGTGTTGTGGTCCCAGTGTAAAGTTATGCCGATGAGTGTGTGAGAACTCCTTATGCTTTTACAATTGCCAGTAGCTTCTTGCGTGCCCTTGCTCCTTGTCTGTCACTTCAAGTTCCTGTCTCACATGTCACAGCTGAAGCTGTATCATGTTATGTGGTGATGCCTTGTTCCTTGCAGTTTTATTGTGGTGGTTTCTTTGTTTTGGCTCCATGATGTGCCTCCACTTTCATTTTGGCCACCATTTTTTACAGCTAGGGTTTCTGCACGCTGAAAGTCCATACTCCAGTTTTGTGTGTTATAATACCATATTCTAGTTTGGTAAGTTGATGCCATCATTTTGGATGAATGTGTTGCCATTCTTATGGACACCAAGGTGCTTGTTGGCACATACCGGTAGTTGGCAGAACTTGCCACAGGCCCTTGCCAATAATGGCGTTTCATCAGGTGTTGGTCTATGAAGTTAATCATTAGCTATTGGTTTGAATGAAATTCCAACCTAGTTTATGAAATTGTACCTCGGCACATTATTCTATGAGGCAACTCATGTCACTGCTTCATTCAGATCATTTCACGTGACAGCAGGCAGTGCAACACACACTGCGGTTCCAACTTGGCATGAGTCACGGGTCCACCCTTTGTAGTTCAACATGTTGCAGTTAATATCAGGCTTTTAACTCACTATATTTGCAGAAGGTGCTGGAACTGTTTCGCTTATACCTGCTTCATATCTGAGCAACATTGGTGATGAATTCCTCCGGCTATCAAATGACATTGTGTTGTGTCTCAGCTGTTACAGAGTAACTACAATATGATTTGATTGACCATGTGCGAACACAATTACTGTCTGCTGTTTTATGAACCATGGCAGTGGGCATGCTATAGGCAGCGACTTGGCATCAGAGTGTGTTCCACAGTGTGTGTGACAGAATCTGAGCAACACTTTGAACATCTCTAATTACCAGTAGCTGGGTTTCAGACATAACACATTTAAATCACTGCAATGATTTTGGTGGTAGCCAGTAGCTGATGCAGATCTATTTTGTAATGACTGCACACAGTGCCCTGAACACTGGATGGAATGGTTCTGTTCTTATCAGCATAAACCGTGATTATTGTTGCTGCACTGGGTCATGACTCATTTGACAAATTTACGTTGTGATGCCTTGTAGTTGGGTGTGACGTTACTGACAGTTCAGAGATGCATGCTACCTCCCGCTTGTACCCCCATCGAAGACGGAGGCAGCAGGTTCCCGCCAGATGTTGGTAGCAGTGTGCCAAACCAACCAGCATCAGATCTTCAGAGTCGCTGCTATGAGAAGCTCAGTCTGTAGTCACTAACAGACGTGTCCCTTCTCTGCATCCAGCACCCTTCATTGCAACCACAGCTGCACACTTGTAAAGTATTTCCTGGATGTATTATGCATACATGACATATCATCAGCATAAATGAGTTCTTGCTTCATGGCCCCTCAAATGCTTTGTCAGCACATTTTACTACCAAAATTTTGTGTGCATTTCCGATACATCTCATGAGTGTAATGTTTCTCAATTATTTTCATCTATTATATAGACAACGTTGCTATAAGCTGTTGGTTTTGTGCACGATTAAAGTTTCCCACGCTACAGTAGATGCCCATGTATTTTGAGTTTTATGCCCAGTAAGGGCAAGACATTTTTCTCTTCTCCAGAAAAACGACTGGGTCTGGGGCCCACCCAGCCTACTGTTCAGTGGGTACCAGGGGCACTTTTCCCTGGGAGTAAAGTGGCCAGGGTGTGAAATTTACCACTCACATCCATCTTGTGCTGGGGTTAAGAATGAGTGGAGCTGTACCTCTGCTCCCCTATATGCCTTCATGGCATGGACAGAGAAAACTGTACTTTTTTAATCGTTTTCTACTACATTTTTCCACTACATTTTTTATAGTTCTGTCAGTTGTACTGAATGTACAATAAAATCTGGACAGAACTGTACATAATTTCTATATACTGTAAATTTATATGTACATTTATTTTGTATGTGATAAGTCTAGTCAGTTGCTGTCCAAACTTTGTTTGCAACTCCTAAGCGTGTCTCAAGTTTTTATTGCACTGCTGAGCCCCAGGTGGTCCATAGATTTGCTGAACTGTCAGGTGACCAGCCAGGGGCACTGTACTGCCTTAATACTGTGACTTGAATACAGCCCTGTACACGCTGATGATTCTTGTTTGTTTGTTGCATGATCTAACAAGGTTTGTTATACACCTTCACCACTCTTTACTTGTGAAATATGAGGTTTTCACAGTAGTGTTGTTGAAGATTCAAATGTTGTGGGATGTTATTCTGTATTAGCTGAGTAGTAGTTCTTGCGTTGTCTAGCCCTGAAGATGAAAAGGCCACAGCCCTTGAAGCTGTCAGGAACAGCACGGCATCAAATCGTAGGAGGTTTTAATGTTTAAAATCAGTCACTGTATGAAACTGTCAGTCCCTGAAGGTCAAGGTCATGGTCTGCTGGGCTGTGACCAACATTTTGGAGGAATCTGCTGCCTCCATCTTCAGGAAAGAAAGTGTCACATCTCAGAAGACCATAGTAATAAAATCCACTGTCATCAGAATTTCAAATCTCATATTTAGGGAACATGCTGTCATTTTTTATGCTACACTATACTGGGTCATACTCATATATGCTACACTATACTGGGTCATACTCATATATGATAGTTGAGACAGCTCAGGGCACTTCCTGTCCCACAGCTTTGGCCACAGGCACAGTACTGAGGTACAACAAATGTGAGGATTTAGGTAACCTTACATTTTTTTATATCTTACTGTTTCCATTAATAGTTTATGTAATCATGTTGATTGTACCGAGATTGTGATATGTTTGGAAGGTATTAGTTTTAATGTAATTGTAAGGTTTTTTCTGCACCAAATGGGTGGTGTTCAAAATGAAGTGTGCTGGTTGACAATTTTAAGATATCGCAATACAAATTTGTCTAATTCAGAGTTCGGTTAGATGGTTTGGACTTGAATCTGAGTAACAGTGTGATTTGTGGTTGTGTTTAGAGACAGAAATCGGTGGAAATTGAAATAGGTCACTTGATGTAGAAACGTAATTAGTATCATTAGATCATAATATGTTATTTTACTTTTACCCAGTATTGAGACATCAGAAAGAAGTCCCATGGGTAGAGGAAGATGGGAAGGGCATATTACTGTCAGCAGAAGAGCAAGCCTGGGGCACAGTCTTACTGCCCATGGGAGTACTTTATGTGGCCTCAATATACATGGCATGTATTTAAGGCTTGTTTAATTTCTTATTTTATCAGTGGCTACTGGCTGACACCAGTGTGGCAAGAGTTCCTAAACCATGACTTGTGAACTCCTTGAGGGTGCACCAGCTATTTCAAAAGGATTTTTTAGAAGGCATATGTTTTGTATAAATGTAATATTTTTAGGGGAAATAAAGAAAATGTATGTATGGGTGATATTGCCGTTCTATTTCTTTAATAAAACTTGTACGTTTTAGTACACTTCCAGTTCCATAGTCAATTTACTGTAGTGATGCAGAACAGATGTTTGGAATGATCATTCGAATTCCATCTTGACTTTACCACCCCTGTTGCATCTCAGTGAAACTTCATAGCTGCCAACTTCATAGCTACTGTGTCTGCAGCAGTGCTGTAGGCAACGGCAAGCAGGATGACGTTGCTATATACATTAGATGTCAGAACTGTACTTAAAACGGCATAACGTTTCTTGCACCTCGTAGTGCTCAGATTGCCTTCTTGGTAATTTTGATGGTAGATGATTACACATTATTGACATAGCCACAGAAGAAATGTCATATGTTGTTCAATGCCCTTCACATCTCCCTCACACTTATACATTCTCCCCTCCAGTGTTCTTCCCCATACTCCCTTGTAGTCTGTTCATTCTGTTAACATAAATGCTGGTGTTTATGTACCATTTGGTAACCTTCACTAACAGTAACCAATTGAGCTTGTTTACATAGACCAGACGGAGCTGTCGATAATGTGACAAGAAGCAAAGAATGGGAAGTTCAAGGGCAGACACCTCCCCACACACCCATGGCTTCAGTAACTATTAACTTATGATGTTGGTAGGACTATGTGCAGTTTGAGTACAGTAAGTCCTTGTTGAAAACGGGTTGCATTCCTCAAAATTGCAACAAAGAATTCGAACACTTTCCTATAAGAATTAGTCGGTATAGTTCATAAGAGTCAAGACAACATTGCTCTGAGTCCAGGCAACATTTATAGAATCTTTGTCACTAAGATTCGTCAGTGTTAATGCAGAACGTTTGGCCAACATTAAATGAAGGTTGCCTGTATAAAACATTGAATTGGCAGTTTATTATGTCCAGCCTGTCAGTTGTATGTCTCCAGTTGACTTGTTAGTTGTGTAAAGAAATAAAACTATTGACTCAATGCTTGCATGTTTCATTATAATGTCATAAACCTTTCCCCACCCTTATTACCAGTCACTCCTACCAGATACAAATTAATTTCCTTTAACATATAGAAAGAGGCACTTTGGTTTATGCCATCGTTTGCCAAGGAATATGAAGGATGGACATGTAACATGAGCATGTGATCACCATGTGTCAGTGAAGTCATAAAGTGGGTGGCAGAAGGCTTTGGACTGTGAGTAGGAAGGGGGTTAATCTTCATGGTCTGTGTGCCTTGGAAGGGTGAAATTATCCACATGTGAGGGGCATGCACAGACAGCACAAGATTGTTCCCACACCAGCCAGAAAGACAATATAAAATGTCACTAAGAAGTTATGCCATCTCAGCAGATATCTCAGCACCCTAAGGATGGAGACAAAGTCAGTCTCTGAAATGTTTGCATATTTGAATTACCTGACATGGCTGTCGGCCCAACAGGATTTTCCAGAATGGGCAGAATATTGGCACGCTGTTTAAGCTTCCTCAATGCTCCCAGCTTCTGGGTCTGCAAAGCATCTTTAATGCTACGAAACCAAATACTTCCATGAGTTTAAAACCATAACACTTACCGCCGCCAAATAATCTAATTAGTTTTTTAATGATTATAGTGTGATCCTTCTAAGACCTACCTTATCTGGACTGTTTCATTTGCTTTGCAGCACACGCTACACCAATTTTCCGATTTTGACGTTTTAAAACTTCGTACAATAACCTCTCACTAATTTCGCCCACTAATTTGTCCTGTAAATAAAAATTCTTGTCGCGTCTGTAAGGAACGTGGGGAAATAATACAGAACACAGCAATCTTCATAATAACAGCTGTGATAACCCCTGTATTAAGAGCTTGTTGGTATATTAAAAAAAAATACATACGTTGCTACAACCGCACGCGTTGCAGAACACACAAACATATACAGACTTCACAATCAAACTGTTCCGCCACACAGTTCCGACAGTAGTCACGTATTGAACTCTCAGATCAAATGAAGTTTTACTTTTCACCGTTCTTTTAATGTGACATTAAAGCTTAAAAATTGTGATAAATATTAGAATATTTTAAACTATTATGTATAATTAAAAGTTTCTGAAATCTTATCTTCAACTAACACCACCTACCTTGTTGTAAAATTTGTGGACGGAGTCTTGTTTGCAGGCTTTTAGAATGTGGTACAGCACAGTGAGCCTTGCCATTTACAGGTTAATCCGTGTTGTTCAGACAGCGCGGATTAACATTCAGCACTGATAACTTCCTCTTGGTGAAGTTGCTCACCGTTGACAACGGCATCTCCATGGAGTACTGAAACGCCCGATTGAAGTGTAGCAAGACGGGCAGAATTCGTATGTGAAGCAAGTCCTTGCGCACAGACACAGGCGCGCGCGCGCGCGCGCGCACGCACACACACAACACAGCCACAAGGGAGAGAACGGAGGCTAGCAGTAGCTCGAACCACTAAATGTTTTGTCAGTCTATTGTTCGTAATATATATATTATATATAATATATATTATATATATATATGACCTTCCCCTGAGAATAAATTCTATTTCAGAACCAAAATTACTTGCAAATGTCAGTAGTGTCATACTTTCAAGCAGAAATTTCCAGTATTTCTGTTCAGTGTCAAATTTGGTTCTCTCTCTCGTGATTAAATGGTTTGCTGGAAATAATTTAGTCCTAAATCTAGAAAAAACAAATTTAATGACATTTATAACATTCTTCATTATGTATTGGTTATAAAGAAAAGTATGTAGAAGAAACGTTAATTACAAAATGTCTTGGTTTACAAATTGATAACCACCTAAACTGGAAGACCGATATTGAACAAATGATTCCTAGGTTAAGTGGAGCATGTTATGCTGTTATGTAGATAGTTCACATTAGTAACATTTTCTCCAATAAATTTACTATGCATACTATTATTCCTTTACAAAATATAGAATAATTTTATGGGGTCACTCTTCCAACAGTAGGAAGATTTTCACTTACAAAAGAAAATTGTCAGAATTGTGGCTGGTGCACAATTGACAACTTCATGTAGCAGTCTATGTAAACAATCACAGAGCTTACTTGTTTCATGCCAATATATATTTTCATTAATAAACTTCATTGTCAGCAATCAAGAAAATTTTCAAACAAATTGATCTATATACAATATTAATACAAGGAATAAGCACGATGTTCATAGAACACGTGCAAAACTATCATGTTTAAAAAAAAAGTACATTTTATATTGGCATCAAAATTTGCCACAACTTACCACGGAGTCTGACAATCCTTAAGAATGAGAAGCAAATTTTAAATTATCTTTAAGAAAATATTTAAATACACACTCCCTTTACCCTGTAGATGAATTTTTTATGTATAGAAGTGAAATATGGTACTGTTGTGTAAAATGTTTGTAGTATTTTGCATTGTAGAATTGTAAATATTTGTGTATTTATGACTTGTTCCACATCCTATTGTCTTTGTGACACACTTATGTATCCATGGAATGTATGAATTTTAACGTTCAGTGGGTGGGGATGGCAGCTGGTGGGTGGGAAATTAAAGCGCCACGTACGGGAAACAGACGAAACAGTCGTCACCCTACCACCACCACATCGAGATGAGAGACACGGAAGTAATATACTATAGTCTAAAGAAGAGCCTTTTTTTCATAGCTCACGCTGGTAACTGACTCTAGTTGTACCGCGGGTGAAATGGAAGTTGCCTGCGACGCGAATTTGCGCGCGGGTGTGACATATGTGCATTCGTTACGTGCTGGTTTTGTTAGTGAAATTTTAATTCCCACTCGGTGTAATGAAGTGTAGAAAGGTACCTAGGTACATAATGAAGGCGTTGGAGGTGTAGCTCCACTCATTTTTAACCTGGGCACTAGATGGAGTTGAGTGGTCAGCTTCACGCCACGGCCGCCTTACACCTGGGGACAGAGCCTCCGTTAAGCGTAGGATAGGAGGCTGGGTGGGCCCGAGAGGCGGATTGGATGATGTGGATTGCCGAAAAACATGTGCAGGTTATGGGAAAATGGGAATAGCTTGTACGCCGTCCTAATTATGCAGGAGTAAAAAACGTTCCCGCACCATGAAATTTTCCAAAACAAATGTGTAAGAAGAAATGCAGCGTGTGTTGCCGTGAGAGGAGGTGGTGTTTTCACTCAATATCTGTCTTTTTAGTGTCTTTCTTAACTGTGTAGTTAACGTGCATTGCCCTCTGAACTAACCTTCTGCCCTGAGATGGAAAAGTGTGTGTGTGTTTTGTGCAGACATGAATAGAAATGGTTCGAGTTGAGGTCACAGTGCAATAGGTGACTAGGGTATTCTGACACAATTGTACCTCCAGGCACATGGGATTGTAATAGGATGCATTCATTCATTCATTTTTTTATTTTCCATATATCCATATACAGGTAAAAATAAAAACCACAGATGTGGAAATGGCCATATTTGATGTAAAAGTATCTGTTAGAATTACGGATGTCATATGTTTAAATACAATTGTAGTACAATAATCACTTAGTAATTATCAATTATACCATCAGAGAGTTACAATCAAAATAGGTGATAATATCAGTATCTAACTCTAGTAACAATGAGAGGATACCATATCAAAAATCAGCACTTATAGTTTATACATTTCTATCCGCCTTATATTCATAGTATTCATCCATTGAATAGAAAGAATGATGATAAAAAAACCTCTTTAATGTGGATTTAAAATGTTTCTGATCATTGGCAAAAATTTTTATATATTGCGGAAGGTGATTAAAAGCTTTAATACCTGATATATAAGGTCCTTTCTTGAATTTTCATAAGTTAACTATTGGGAGGTGTAGATTATTGTTGTATCTAGTTCTATATGTATGGATTTCATTGTTAGTATTAAATAAATGTTTATTATTAACTGTATATAAAATCAATGAATATATGTACTGGGAGTAAAGGGTCATTATCTCCATAGTCTTGAAGATTTCCATGCAAGAATCTCTTGGTCTAGCGTTCGTTATAATTCTAATAATTTTCTTTTGTAGTATAAACACCTTATTAGCATAAGAGGAGGTGCCCCACAAAATTATACCATAGCTTATGATAGAGTGTATGTGAGCAAAATAGATTACTTTTAATGTATCTAGGGATACTATGTGTTTTATATTTCTCAATACATAGCATACAGTGGATATTTTGCTAATTACCTGTTCTATATGCTGCTTCCAGTATAAAGTATCATCAATATTTAGTCCAAGAAATTTAATCTCTGAAGCAGTAGTTATACTTTTCTCATCATAATTAATTTGTTTATTAACATTATAATAATTCTTAGTTCTAAATTCTAAGTATGGAGTTTTATTAAAGTTTAGATTTAGTAGATCCACATTAAACCAAGTGTTTGTATCTTGGAAAGTTTGATTAATGTTGCTATTGAAGTCCAGTTTATTTCTATCTGTTATTATAATGCTGGTATCATCTGCAAAGAGTACCATATTGTTATCTTTATTTATAATTTTAGGTAACTCATGTATATGGCAAAGAAAAAACAAAGGGCCAAGAATCGAGCGCTGTGGCACACCACATTTTATCACTTTCCATTTGGTAGAATTATTACTGTCTGTTATATTACCCAATGCTACCCTTTGGTGTCTACCTGTTAGATAGGATTCAATTAATGTTTTAAATTTCTCTTCAATTCCATAGAATTCTAGTTTATCTAGTAATATTTTGTGGTTTAGACAGTCAAAAGCCTTTTGGAGATCACAAAAAATACCTCCAACTATTAAACTGTTATTCATAGCAGTTAAAATACTACTCATCAATGTAAAGGCAGCTTTTTCAGTCGAGCAATGAGTCCTGAATCCATATTGTTCATGTGCCAGAATATTATTCATATCAATATGAGCAACAAGTCTAGCATCAATTAGTTTCTCCATGATCTTAGAAAAGGTAGTTAACAAAGATATTGGCCTGTAATTGGAAATCTCTTGTCTGTTTCCTTTTTCAAAAACGGGTTTAACTATAGCATATTTTAATCTATCAGGGAAAATACCAGTACTAAGAATTGCATTACAAATGTGTGTTAATGGTGAGATTATAAATGGTGAGCTTAATTTTATAATTCTATTAGAGATTTCATCATACCCACTTGAATTTTTAGTCTTTAATGATTTAATAATTTTTTTTTAAGTTCGTAAGTGGAGGCATACTGCCAGCTGATTTTAGTGAAAGGCATTCTAAAAGTGTTACGTAGGTAAGTAATTGGATTGGTTGTACTTTAATTTATATGTTTGCTGTTATCTGAGTTAATAGAGTCCGCTATAGATAGGAAGTAGTTGTTAAGAGTATTTGCAATTTTATTCTGATTTATTATTACTTTATTGTCTACCACTAGGGATTGAATGTCTGTATCTTGTTTTGTTTCCCTTTTTCTTCATTTATTATTTTCCAGGTGGTTTTCATTTTGTTCTTAGAATGATGAATGATTTCGTTATAATATGATTTTTTTGCAGCAAGAATTACTTCGGACAGTACTTTGCAGTATCATTTATAATATATTTCAAGGTTTGAATCATTGCTGTATCTGCATAATAATGAAAGTTCTCTCTTTTTTTTTTTACATGGGATTTTTATGCCTTTTGTTATCCATTTGTTATAAGTGAGATTATGTTTAATTTCTTTTTTTAGGAAACTAGCATTATAACGTCTTAAGTATGTATTGAGAAAATTGTTAAACATATCATTAACATTATTATTCCCAAATATATTGTCCCATTGTTCCCAGCTTAGTAGGAGTTGAAATTCAGCTGTGGTATTTTTATTAATGTTTCTAATGTAAGTAGACTCAATTTTACTAATTGGTAGAGAAAATTTATTTAGTGTTATGAGTTGTGCATCATGGTCGGACAATCCATTTATGCACTGTTTTATGGTGAAATTTCTTCGATTATCAATAAATATATTATCTATCAAGGTGGCTGAATTGTTAACTATTCTTGTGGGAAAGTGTACAGTACCTATTAGACTATAAGTACCTAATAGATTGTCTAATTGTTTCTTTTTGTTATTAGTTTCTGCATTGATATTGATGACAGGTAATTAGGAGCATCTGGGGAAGAACCATGGAAAGCATATTTTACTGTGCAGGAATACCTTGGGAAAACTATAGTAGGAACTACCATTTCCCCTGATAGGGGAGATTTAATTGTTTCCTATGCCCTGTGTGAGGCCATCACTATGCATAAGATAGTTTAATGTAAGTGACAATTTGAAAGCATGCTTAGAGACCATGCTGTTTGCTGGCATCAGTGGACAAACTGCTGTGCCTTGAAATGAATCTTTCCAACTGTGACTAGAGTGACGAGCCCTCCAAGAGTGTGGCCCTTTGCTACCCTGAAGATGGAGGCAGTATGTTCATCCAAAACATTGGCCAAGTATCAAAACACAGCAACAAGAAGTATTAAAAGTAATAAAAACCTTTAAATTACGTTACAGTTTGAAGATAATAACAAAGAGATTTGACATATGGTAGGCTATGTTTTCTTACTTGGGCACATAATCTGAATTCAGCTGTCCAGGTCATAATCTGTTTGATTTTGGTCATGAAAAGCATTTCGTAACTGGATCTTCGCTCTTATGGGATGTTGCGTGGTGTAGTTATCCATTCTGTGCTGCATAACCTCCCAGAAGAGCAAAGATCTCATTTGTACCATGGCGGAAGCCTGAAATTACGCATTTCATAACTAACAGTTATTAGTCTTTGTGTAAAGCAATGTGCATAGGTTTAAGGGAAAACTGACATTGGTCAAGAAGAAGTTCTTCATAATTTTTGCCTCCCACCTACCTCCTCCCACACCATTCCAGGGGTGACCATGTCCCAGAAGTTAGGAACTAGTCAGCTACAATAAAATGGTACCACTGATTTTGGCCCTAGGAAAGGAGCACAAGGGAACTTTGTCTCTGGCCACCTGCTCCTGTACTCCGACTGCAAGGAGTCGTTCTGCTAAAGATATGTGTGTACTGCAAATCAGACGCCTTTTTACCATTGCTGCTGGGGTCATATTTGATTTGGTGAGCTGCTCAGTATGTGAGCTTTATTAGGGGAACAGAACGGATGTACTTCCATCAGTAGGCTGGTGAGTATAATGTGGGTAGTTTCTTTGTAATGGAGTATCTAAACAGAAGCATACTTGTATTTAGGTACTTCATCATGTAGCACAATAGGATGTAAAAAGTAAAAATAAAGAAAAGTTCCTTTGTGGTGTGCACAGTAGGTTACAGATGTGCGTGCATATGGCCATGTGCACATACAAACCCACATGCAAATACACACATAATGTGTCGTGTATCTGAACTGTGCATAATTAAATATTATTCTATGAATGTGTATGGAAGGTGTGTGTGTGGCCAGCTTCGCACCCTGGCTACCTCGTGTCAGGGAAAGGTATCCAGGTGCTAATATTGAACGAGGGGGTGGCATCCAAAACTGGTGTGACTACTGTGGAAAAGAGAAAGCTCTTCTTCTGCCAGGAATTTCACCCCAGTGCCATGTCATGCATCCCACAACCCCCTCTAGTTCTCAGCGAAGAATAACTACACAGTATTTTTATAATTCTTCACTTTTTTCACTTCCCCAGAATGTAGAAGTATTATTAATTTTGAGATCTAAAAAGTATTTTCAAAGTTTCCGTGCTGAAATGAATTGTCTGAAACAAGGAGAGTTCGTATTGCCTTTAATTTTTAACTTTGCTTCCCGTATGCTATTAGGAAGGTCCAACAAAACATGTAGAATTGAAATTTAATGGAACACACCACCTGCCAACTGCATGGAGCAGAAGCTGTCTGTGAAAGAAGCCCCTTCAGCAAGTCAACAGGACCAGAAACAAAAAGGACCCTGAATGGAAGAGTAGCAAATGTGTGGCCATTTTAATCTCCTCTTAATGTCTGCACAAATGCGACTTTCATTTGTTGCCTTCATCCCCAAATATTTTAATCATGTTGACTGGTAAGGTATACTTCACCATTCAACATGACACCCTGCATACACTCCATCAGGACAAGATCTCTACCTACAGTGGACGTAGATGTTTGTATGCATGATTCATACAGTTGTAAACATCTGCAATACCTGTGATGGCTTATTTTTAATACATTTAATACTACTAATATTACAGTATTGTGGATTTGTGGTTATTGATTTTGCATATTTTGGAATTTTAATGTTTAATATTTTAGTCATGTCTGTAGGGGCGGCGTAGTAACGGGATTGATGTGTTGGCTCTACATTTGTTTATAGTGAATTGCCTCCTGATGTTGGCACCTCGGTGCTGAGACATGTAGGGGCTTTTTGTATTGGCTCATGAATGTATTTTATTCAGTGCATGAGTTGACTGATGTGGTGATTGTAAGAAAATGCATAGTATGAGTACCAGAATATGTATGATGTATGTCTGGTGATGTGAGAGGTAATAATGTGACCCACGGTAAAATACTGTCGTGGCATTTGCATGGGTGACTTGAAGAAAACCGTGAAATTCCTCATTCAGGATAGCCCAGTCACTGAGATTCCAGTACCTCCGGAATACATGTTGCTTTCTTTAATACTGGGGTATTACTGAAATCAACACAATGTCAATGGAATATATTTCATACTAAAATTGAGTACACTGGAAAAATTAAAGTTGCATGATCTTTATGTGTGCCATCCTGTGGTGCTTAAAATCAAATTATAATAACAATAATAATAATAATAGCCATTCAGCACAATCCAGATTTTTTTGTGATGTTTATTCAGTTGTCATGTTGTACACAGTTACGCGACATGTTTCGGAATTTATCTTTGCCACCATCAGGTGTATCTTTCACACAGGTCACTATACAGTGTCATTTATATTTAAATTTTATATTTAAGTGAGATCTCACTTAAATATAAATGACATTGCATAGTGACCTGTGTGAAAACTCTGAAAGATACACCTGATGATGGCAAAGATAAATGCCGAAACATGTCGTGTAACTGTGTACAATATGACAATTGAATAAACATCACGAAAAATCTGAAGTTGTGCTGCATGCCTATTATTATTTTCCGAATTTCTCACTTCTCAGCCTTAGCTGGGAAATATTCACCTATCCTGGGATGTATCATCAACAGGATTAGGCTCGGTGGTCTGATGTGTAATTTAGGAAATTTCTTACAATTGAGCATGTGCCAAGAATTACCACTGTTTGCATCTGTATATATGTGTTTGGGTGCAGGTTAAGTCTCTTTAAACTTTGTGACAGTGGCTCTGGAATTATTCCCGTGGCTGAGATTACTATCAGGACCACTTGTACTGTGTCCTGCTTCGACATAACACGTATTTTGTTTGCCAGTTCTTGGTATTTGTTTTGTTTTTCGGTTATTGTTTTGGTGAGATTGTGTGTATTTGAAATAGCTATGTCTATTAGAAAGGTATTTTTTGTTTTCTTGTTCATGAAAGTTATGTCAGGTCGGTTGGAAAGTACTGTTTTGTCTGTAATAATGCTGTGATTCCAGTACAGTTTGAAGTTGTCGTTCTCCAGCACGTTTGCTGGTTTGTACTTATAGTATGGGCATTTGTCTTCAATTACTTCAGCTGCTTCTGCCAGTTTCTGGTGTGTCACTTTCGCTACTTCATCATGTCTTTTTATATACTCGGTAGGTGCTAGTTGTTCGCATGCTGCAGTAATGTGCTGGATCGTCTCCGGTTCTTTTCCCACATCTTCTACACATCTCATCGATGTTTGGCTGCTTCAAAATATATTTCTTGTAGTTTCCTGTTAGTATAACTTGGTCCTGTATTGCTGTTAAAAAGCTCTCTGTTTCGGCAAACAGGTCTGCATTTGTCAGCCATTTGTTCGACACTTCTATGTCTACATGTTCTTGGCTAAGGTCATGCGGGTGTTGGCCGTGTAAGGCTTTTTGGGACCACTGTCTTCTGACTTTGTTGTTGTATTCTTCGTCTGTGGTGAGTTCATTTTCATTTGCGCGTAGTAAATCCAGTGGGGTGTATATATTGTCTGCTTTTACTACTGCAGCATGGAGAGGTGATGATGTCGGTTTAAGAAGTATGTCTGAAGTAACTTCACCTGCTGAATTCAGACATACTTGTTGTTGTTGTTGTTGTTGTTGTTGTTGTTGTCGTCGTCGTCGTCGTCGTCGTCGTCGTCATTGTCATCGTCGTCGAAAGTTGCATGAGTAAAACGGAAGTGTCAAGAGGATGACATCACCTCCCCCCACCCACCCAAAATAAAAACTTTTTCTGCTGGAATGTGGTGATTATTATGTGCACGTGCACACGAGTGTTTGGCTGTATAATGCAACTGTATTTTACAGAACTGTGTGCCAAATCATTTGTAAAATGTAAAAGTAGAGACAAACGCCACTTAGGAAATGATTTGTATCCCTTCCATTTATTTTCTGACCATTACCTGTAAGACTGCTCATAATGTTCGAAGTGGACATGTTTGAATGCATTGGTCCATTTTTACTTCATTGCAACGTCCAAATTAGCACAACCCTGGTCATGTGAATGCCTTCAGGTTTGGAATTACATAAATGTACAAACAGACAAAATGTTGATCAAAGTGCTTGGTTTTTGTTTAGTATATGGGTTACATTGAAGAACTCTTAATATTCAGACCCAGTGCCCAAATACTGCATAAGCAAAACATGCATTGCAGTTTGCTTTTCTGTGTGGTACAGTAAAACTAGTACTGCACCCACTGTGATACATCTGTGTTTCCTACCTATCACTGGACCAGTTTCTCGCTTTAGTTACAAGGTATAGTCACATGCAGCAGCCAATATAGATGTTAGATTTAACATACACACCTAACGTAATGTTATACATGTTCTGTGCAGTTTTATTTCACAATATACATTTATTCTGTCAACTACTGCACAAAATTTGTATGCTGATACTGATTCTCCTCCATGTTTTGGCTGTTACTTCCACCCATCCTTAGGGAGCTCACAGGGCACAGTACAAAGTGGACCATGCAGTGAATCGCTTGAAATGCTGGAGCCAGGGGTTTCATCCCACGAATAAATGCAAGTGGGTTAAGACTGATGTTTGGATACAGACACATGCTGTGTTTTGTAGACTCATAATTTTTCATGTATTTTATAATTATTTTATGTACAACATATTGGATTTTATTCCTACTTTATTTTATTGTACTATAACTATAAACACATACTTGTGTTAATGATTGTGAAAGTAGTGAGTGTGTGACTTGCCATTCAAAGACAGACTGCATGCTGCATAGATTGATGGATGTTAGCTCCCTAAGGATGGCTGGAAATAACAGCCAAAACATGCAGAGAAACAGTATGGGCATAAAAATTGTATGCATTAGTCGGAAGAAGGCTTTTCTAATCAATTTTGGCACTTCTGAAACCCCATTGAACTCTCATCTGTGCTACTGAGAAGCCTGGAAAATGCAGTAACTTGTATATACATGGCCGCTTGGAAAATTGTGAGCTGGAATTTTTAATGATCGAAGGAAGAAAGCTGTAGAAATAATGAATGTGCATAACAGTAATAGTAGATGATTGACATGTACAAAAATTCAAATTAAGGTATTTTCACTTTGAAGTTTTGGAACATGAGAAGTAGAATTCTGCAGCAGTAGTAGAATAGTTTCTTAGCAGTAAAATTAAAAGATATTAAAATAGCATTGAACATTAAGGCTTGTACAAACCTGGGAAAAGGAAAATAAAAGTTCAGATATATTCTTTTTGAAACATTCCTTCTTAAGGATTCTGTTCCATATGACATTGAAACAGAGATATTAAGCAGCAAGAACAGAATGATGTATGCTGTGTTCCCTGACATGCTGATGCTGATGCTTATTTATGATACAAGGTCACCTGTGGTGAGTTACAGATACATAGTTTTGTCCAACTCTGATGTTCTTATCAAACATGTATTTGACAAATGTCCCAATGTGTGTTGCAATTTGTTGACACAAGCTACAACAAAAACATTTGAGGCCATTCCAGCTTAAGAAGTTGTTATATGTTTCTTTAAAAATATTTTCTCGCTGTCGCGATGACATTAGTCTTTATACGATACTTTGTGAAAATCGTTGATGTGCATGGGTGTGAGCTGCATGTCTTTTTCAAATTTCTCGCGTCATTTATTAACCACAATTTGGTTGTTCTGACTTTCCGTACCGTGATAGGTTATAGGCAGTGATAACAGAAAAAATGAAGGTTCCATACCATTGGTGCCAATATGGGGAATAAGTCCCGAAATCTAGTGGGTTTCGAAATTTGTTTGGCTGACAAAAAAGACGTTTTACCGTATCCACTAATTTTTGAAGTTTTCAGAATCAAACTAGGGACAAACTTTAACATTTCCATTCCATGCCACAATGTCTTTGTGCTTGCGAGTTACTACAGTTACTGTATGTGATGGTAGAGATGAACGTAAATTTGACTTCGGGTTTGTTATAAACTGAAAAATTATATTCTGTAGATGGTGCTTATTACGAGCAAAGAAGAGCGCGATTTATGCAATTATGACCCCTATAAGAAACCCTAACATACTAGTGAGATGACGGAACTTTTTTTTTAACAATATAAATTTAAGTTACGGATTTCTTAACCTTTTAAAGCCTACTGGCTACTTTATGTAACAACAGGTTTAACTTTCAAAAATTGTACCTTCTGCCCACATTGAATTTATGTGCTTTGTATGTATTTCAGAACAAACAGCGACTTTTGCCCTATATGAAATAAACTCACCGGTTTGTATAACCCAGATGAAAAGTGTTTACTGCGCGGTACGAAGTGTGTCTTTAAATAAAAGAGTTCACGCTTCGTTTTTTAAGGGTTAATGGAGTCGGTTTCGGCCCTTTCTAGAAACTTTCTACACGGGGCTTTGGCTACCCTGTTCTAGGCAATGGCGGGAAGCATGTGTGGTGGCTTGTATGTAAGGAATGTTTGTTCTTACACGTCGCAGTAACGGGATTTGTATATGAATTGTGACTTCTTGTAATTAGGAGCAATTCTTATTTGATATTGTAAATGCTGTGATTATTTTGTTTGGCTTTGAAATCGAAAGTTCGTTTTCTAGATTCGGTGCTCGGATTCTTAGCGGTGTTTTCGGTCAATTATTTTGGACCCGTCTGTGGATTGTACCTGCACGATTTGTAGTTAAACATGTTAATATACTTGCGTTGTGCAGACCTTAGTTAATATCATGGAAGGTGACTTGCTGTGAATGGTATCCATTAGCTCTGTGGGGTTGTCAGCGTTCATAAAACCCATGATGGATATGAAGATGAGTAAGGAAGGTATCCAGAATACAGACTGAACTGTGTGTATTCATTTGCAACACCATGCTGTGTGTTAGTTGAACCTGACTAGCATACCACCTTGAGTAACTCTGGGTAAAGTGAACCCAGAAAGCGTAGCCTTGTTGCGGTAATTATGTTTGTTGGTTACAAGTTATTTTCCTCATCGGATATCTCAAACCCTGACGTCAGCTTATTAGAAGCTGCTTGCAACCCCACTGTACCTTCGGTATCCTGATTTGAGTTTCTTTTAGCTTTAAGTTGGTAAACCTGATCAGACATTGTGTCAAGATGCAAGGAGTATAGAATCCGGCATATAAAGTATATATTGTACTTGCGTTACCATTTTAATTAAAATATATTGCTTTGGTTAAGAAACATTACTTGAAGATACAGGTAATAATGAACAAATATTTGTAATTTCTCTGAGACAGGCAGCAGGGGTGTCATCCTGGATCAGAGTGATAATTTCACCTTTGAGTGCCACAGATTTCTTCTACACCTTCTTGTACAAATTAGGCAACTTAATGAGAGTTGAGGTTCTTACACGGGCAAGGATTTGGACTGTGATTTGGTTTATGGCACAGTGTAATCTGCAGAGTGTCTGTAAACATCTTGGAGAAAATATTGCTTCATTATTTTGAAATCATGTTTAGTGAAAGTAACAGAACAAGTATACGAAGAAGTGCTTTGGTGTTAATATTGGCATTAATATATAAAATAACTGAAAATATCACTAGGTTGTTTACACGATGCATTTTGATTGAATTATTAACTAGGAAAGTATGAACAGTAATGCACAAATTTAATATATGTAACACAAAGTCTTTAGAGGATCACTGTCACTCCACCATGTTTCGGTGGCATATATACCACCATGATCAGGGAGAGAGAGTTCACATCGAGAGCTGGGACATCACTGTTGAGGTAAAGTCCTTCTTGCTATGTACACATTTTCAGAGTCACTCCACAGAAATGGATGTCCATAGAGCATGGCCGGCGCTGTGTGTATACAGTTACTTCCTTGATTGCCTATGATATGTACCAAGGATCCTTTTAAGTCGGAGGTCTTAATGGCATAGCAATGAAGAAGTGGAGCAAAATTGTTTTGGACACATTTTGTAAAGTAGAAGAAATATTTTGTGTTCAGAACACTTTTCCCATACACTTTACAGTTTGAGGACAAATGTGGATATGCCAGATATGTTACACTGTGCGTAAAATTCATTAACCTGTTTTTGTAGTGAAGTTGGTGGTACATAATGCTGAAAGGTACCAAAATGAAAACCAATTGACAGCATAGTGCATCAAAAATTGATGTAAGAATGAAAGAAAATTCTGTCTTTGCCTACAAAACTCAGTGGGTTGTGTGGATATGGTAGATGTGCCTGCCACGATGCTTACATATGTCTGAGTTCCAAAAAGCAATGCAAAATAACTGTAATGTGATTAAGGGTGGTAATTATTCCAAGAGGTGTATGTACACATTTGTTTTTATTGAACACATAGGAACATTGTTTTGGATTTTTTGTGCTATTATGAATGGCATGCTAATATCTGAACATGGATGCTCACTTTCAGGCTTAACCAGTCATCTTACAACATTTTTACTTCTGTGTTTGCTGGACGTGTGACTCTTGAATCTGAGGCCAGTACACGGACTCAAAACATTCAACAGCCAGCCAGATACAGGACCCAATATCCCAGAGGACTAAAGATATCCATCTCATGTATACACATTGGTTCAATACTGCTGGTATGGGGTGAGGGTAGGGGCCAGAAAAATGAAGGTAGAAGAGCAGTTTGTTTTGTTACCGAGTCATCTGCGACGGGCTACACCATGTCATGGTGGTGGCAAATGAGGGTGTAGGTGGTGCAAAGTTTTATCACTGGCTGGTGGATAGCAGGACCATAGAACACTCTGATCCCTGATTTTGAATTACATTCATAGCTGTAGATGTTTAGGCGAACAACATCTGACCAAGCACGGTGGCTGCAATTGACATTATGATCTGTGTTTAGTTGTAAGTGGAAGCACTTCCTGTTTGTTATTGTACATTCTGTGATCATATTTTGTGGTTTTTGACGTCAACAGTTCATTCCTAGATGTACTGGGATTGGTAATGATTTTGGGTTTGTGAATTGATTGCTTTCATATTGTGACTGGAACTACTTGGTAAACAGTGTTTTCGTGTTTATTTTGTTTACAACCTGACTGAATTTCATATTGTGGTTTTGTGTTTCATATATTTTGAGTGTAAGTCAGATGTGCGCGTAGCAGGAATTTGTAGGTTATGTTAGAACTACAAAACCTAGTCTGTGGTAATAATGGCTTCCGAAGTGCCCAAGCATAAAAGGAAACGAATAACCGTAATACCCAAGAAACCTCCAAATCCATTATTTGAAAAGTGGCTTGAAGAGTGGAAGAATGAAGCCGCTAGTAAAGGCTCGGATATGCAGTATTGTTTTGGAAAGGCACTGTCGTCGTTAAAAAAGTACCCTCTTCCACTGAAGAGTGGCAGAGACTGTGGAGTTCTAGATTACTTTGGAAACAGATTATGCATCATGTTGGACCGCAGGCTTGCAGAATACAGGAAAACTCATCCTGAAGGTTTGTTACATTACACTATCTGCTTCCTGTGTGTTGTGGTAACTCATTGTTAATGCATTTGTTTAGTCTGCATGGTATGTGTCTTGCCTGGATGACAAAAGACAGCCCATCTACAGGTGAGAGTTACAGTTGTTCTCAGTGGACAGTGGAATCTTGTAAGCGACAAATGTCTTGTGCTTCCAGGAACAGATGACTTGTGCAGTGACACTGCTACGCCTGCCACTTCTAGCACCATACCTTCCACCAGCAATCAGGATAAACCAAAGAAGAAGAAGAAGAGTTTAAATGTTCATGTATGCTACAACAATGTTATGCCATTGGGTGGGAAAATGTCTTTCATTTCTGTTAGTTTGTGGAAAATCCATCACTTCCCACATTATATATGTGCTGCAATTTTCTTGACTGTGCATGCAGTTTTTTTTTAAAGAAATTTGTTTTTCTTGTTGAAAACCCTCAGTGCCCTGTGAAGTTGAAGGTTGCCATACATGAGGTAGAATGTTTAAATTTCTAATCATTCTCAGGTTACCTTGTCCCATGCAGAATCATTGCATGCACAAAAAATGTAACCTCTTGTTGCTGTGCCTCTCGAGTAACTTAGAGGTAATTCTAAATGGTGAAGCATGTGAAATATATGCTAGTAGAGTTTCAGGAAAGTATATTTTTGCAACTACTGTTAAACATCACAAATTTCCAGAGCAGATGGTGCATTCAAGATTTCAGGTTCTAACAACATGGTTGATGAAGGCTTGGGTATGTGACACTGTCAGTTGGAAAGAAGTTAAAACGATGAAGTTGCAGGTCATCGGGGGTGTGACACTCTTTCACTGGGGGACTGATTCCCAACATTTTGGAGGCTAGTAGTGCACATCCTGTTGATGAAGATGCCGTCTTCTGTTGAGACATTAGGAACCGTGCAACCACTGACACAACATTGCATTCCAGAAGACTTGAATCTTCAGCAGCACTACTGTCAGAACCTCAAATCTCATAGTCAGTCATCAGCATACTCTCTCTTAAATGCCAGGTTTCTTCTGTCAGCCAGAGCACTGTTCAATTAAATGCCCACTGTGGCATAGTGTTTACTTTTCGAATGAAAAGGGCATACATTGAATGGGACAACATCCTGCTTGTCCTTTAAGGGTTAACAGTCTTTTAGGGGAGACTGCTGCTTCCATGCTACGGGCGTGCAGTTCGAGGAACCTGAAGACTGAGAAAGGAGGCACCTCCCACACATCAGTAATGTTTACCAGTTGACACAGCGACTTGAAGACTTGAATCTTCGGGTGGTTCATGTGTCTGTATGTGATCCCTGTAGCATTTAGTTTATTAGTTCCAGTTGCAGGTTAATTTTTATCCAATGATGTCACTTTTATTTCCATGAAAGGTTGGGGATGTCAGGAAGAACAGGCCATATCTTCCATTGTGGCATTCCGGTCCATATGCTATTCTTCTGACACTTCTCAAAGAGTCACAGAAGCCAAATTATCCAGGTAACCATCATGTCTGTACAGGTGAACAAGTTTCCAAATCCTTTGTGATAAAAATCCTGAACTTCTCTTAATGCAGACAGAAAGTTAATAAACTGAAGGAAGATCATCCTTTGAATCCCGAAGCTAATCTAATGTATATATATTCAGCTTCTACCTCACAAGAAACATGGTGCTCCTTTGTTACCAAGATAAGTTAGAGCCATTTAGAGAAATAGTGGAAGAATACTGAGATGTTTAATGCTAAATCAGATGGTATATGTAGTTGTGACATTGCTTTAAATTACTAATTGCAGGCTGTTATTTTCTTCTGGTCCATTAAATGGACCATATTGAAAAGCATTTCAGATAATTTTGAGTGATATACAAATTCTATGTCATGTGCTAATGTGTGTGGTAAATTTTATGAAGTTAGTGACATTTGACGTTCTCATGGCTATCACAGATAGCAGTAATCTTCGTAATGTTTGATGTAAAGTGCAGAGTCACTCAGCGTAATGAACACCAGCACTTACGAACAAGATCCCATGATCTGATATTATTTATTATGTATTGTTTAACAGTTTTTTATTTGCAGTATTTACAGGTATTTACGTGACTTGTTATGTGTGAGACATTATTTTTGTTCTTTTTTGTGGGCGTGCAGTGTACTCTCAAGTATCCATTTTGTAGATGAAAATTTGCTGACAACTAATGACAAAGGTGGGAAATAATGTGATTTGTTACGGGAATCTGGAAGGCAAACAAAAATTGTGCACTATTTGCATAAATAGTAAGCATAAGCTACGTATGTATTATTTATATAATAAGTAAATTCAGTTTTAGTTTTTGTTTGTGGCTCGATAAAGTGTATGTTTGGGATTGTTTGTGTTTCTCAATTACCCGTGCAGCCCCTCCCCACCATTACCCCAGATAATGAAGGGTACACTGTAGTTGTGGTGTAACCTAACCTAACTTGTGGAATTTACTCTGCTCTGACTTATGAATGGGGTCCTGGAACCCAACCCCTTGATAAGTCTGGGGCTTCTGTTATGCAATGTAGTATGGTAAAAGGGTATCAGTGTGTCATGTCGAAGGAGTACGCTTCCTGTGTCTTGAAGACAACTGCTGAAGTAAATTCAGCAGATACCTCCAAAACAGTGGTACCGATCTGCCATACTGCATGCATAACGTACCAGAATAATGTAAACCCAAGTTCAACAGTCTGACATCTGTGTTGTGTGTTTCCTTCAACTCTGAGCACAGAGAATTTGTAATAAATAAAGAATTTTATTTGAAATGCATACGAACAATAAATGTTGAAAGTTAACTGTGTAATGCACCATAAATCGGAACTATTCTTTGAGGAAAATGTAAGGTCATTATGTCATCTGACAGCTGTTGGTTGTCGTTTCCTTTTGTAGCCCACTCAGCTGATTACACACACATGCACCGCCAGAGTGGTGGGCATAAGTGACGTGATTGTTGTCAGAATAAGGACCCAGTATTGCTCTCACATTTCAGACCTGTGGTATGTTTGTGCAGGATACCTGACAAAGTCACAGCTGCAGGTGTTGGCACAGCCTCTTAGTGACACATCATTCAAAAAGCCAGATCCAGGTTCATTCTACACTGCCTGGTCATCCATGTCAGGACTGGTCAAACGAGGTCTTGTGCTGCGAAATGGTTGTCCTGCCAAGTAAGTGTACACATTCAAATGGCCAACTGATAGCATTGCTGGGCACATGGTTTGGGCCCTCCTTGAGTAATTCGCAGTTTGTCAGTCCGTGGTGTTGGCCTGCCTTGAGCAGTTCATAGTTCCTCAGGTGGTCCGTGTATGTTCCTACTGCTTATTTATTCTTGGTGGATTTAGCAGCACTTTCAGTTACTGAGGAAGACCATGAAAAAGCTCAGTTGAGATAACTGTTTTGTCCCATAGCAGCTTTGAGAATGTAATGATGAATTTGGATGGCTGTCATCCCGTTGTGTTAAAGTATCAACATAAGAGAAATACACAGCCTTTCTGCCTAACACGACTGTTCACATTCATTGTTTGAGGTCATTTCATGTGGTGAGAGCACAAGGTATGCAGAAACGTTAGTCCACATCAATAATACATTTGACTACTAGCTAATAGAATCCGAAAAATGTTCTGAGGTAAATGAAGTTGATATGAAATATGGAAAATCAATAACAAGAGATTATATTCTGTGTGAACTTAACCTTCATCGTGCACCTTTGAAACAGAAATTAGATAACTCAAGGACAAAGTAGATCTCAACATTTGAACATAGTTTTGAATATGATAAACGAATTACAAAACATAAAACAAGTGTACGTGTTGTTATTAGTATGGAATGTTTTACACAGGTAGTAGCTACTAATTGACACAATAAGGAAACTTATTAAACAATTTTTTGTAATTTTTAAGATCTGACAAAAACAAATGAAGTGTGTATGTTGTATGCATTTTTCCTTTTTTAAAAAAGTTTTTGTTTGACAGCCTGATGATTGTCCTGTAGGTGGACCAAAACATGTAGCTGTGTTGCAGTAAAAGTGAATAGTGGTGTTGGATGGAAAGTCCTTATATGTATGTATACTGACATAATGACAAACCTTGGATTCCTGAGAAGGACTCTGTTGTATATGCTTCGAAACTTCCATAGTCACAGTATGAAGTGAAGTGTTCTCAGCTGATGAGCCATGTTGATGTGTTCCTCTCCAACGTTTCAGAGACTGTGTGAGATTGGAGGTTCTCACTGCAGTGTTGCTGAAGATTGCAAGTCTTCTGGGATGTGACACTGTGTCATTTGATGAGTGGCTCTTGATGTTTCAAAGGAACACAGTGCCTTCATCTTCACCCTGAAGATGAAGGCACTGTGTTCCTTTGAAACATTAGGAAATACTCAGTGATGCAGCATCACACCCCAGGAGACTTGAAGTTTGAGGGAGTGTGTCTGTATTGGGTCAAAGTGCTACACGGCTTGCCTGCACACTGTATTTGTACTCACACTGCATTCTCAGACTTGTTATCCTCATTCCAACACCTTTATGTCATTAAAGTTGCCAGCTGGAACGTCAGGCTACATGGACCACTTAGTGAAGGAAACCATTCAGACGGAGCTGCATTTGAACAACTTTAGTCAAGACAGGGATTTAGCCTAAGCTGTTCATTGTTCCGTTTCACCAGGCAGCTTCAACAGGAGCCATCAAAAAGCACTGCAAAGAAGAACCAATAACAGTATCCTAGAATATCCAGGTTCGGCAACATGGACTGTCATGACACTGCCTTCTGCGCTAAGAGAACATATTTCTGGGTGTAAATACAGTGTATGGCTACATGAAATATGACATCAACATGTAGTGGTGGGGATAGAATACACAAAAACAGAATATTAATCATTCACTGCCACCCTCAATGCACTGTGCAAGCCTTTACTACCTCACATTCTGCTGGCCTGTGTGCACGGGGTGCTTGTGAGTGCATATTAGGGTACTTCAAATTTAAAAATTTTCCATCCTGGGCAATACTATGAGTTTAAACCCTGACATAAGTGAAAGGTTAAAATTCATCATTAAGAAATGGACTGCATTTATTTGTTACAGGATACAGCCCAGTGCTGGGCTGTTTTGAAACTGATAGGCATGTTGCACGTTCCACAAAATGTGCAGAATCTCTTCACTAGTTGTGAGACTACTAGCTTTTCTCAAAAATTATTTTGCTGTCAGGAGTCTATTAGTTTTGAATGCAGAACAAACAGTTGGGTGTTGCAGGTTCAGTTTATCAGACGCTGGCATGGATATCGCTCGACAGCTATGCAACAAAGGTGATGATGTGTCTCCCAGTTTGCCGTCTCCAGATAGCACTGCTGCTGGCAATGGAGAAATGTCAGCCACACTCACATCTGATCTTAGGGAGTATGATACCTTCAGTGCTGCCATCTCTGCAAAGAGGAAGACCACTGCTGCCAAGAACAGAGACCACAACAACTGTCATACTTTGGTAAGAACAGCGTTACATGTAACCTCTTGTCAATGTGTTCACTTAGTGTCCTAGTCAATTGTTCGGCACTATTGCTTTACCTTCAGGGAGTCAAGGGGTCAGATGTCAGCCCAGATACCGATTGTTTTGATTGGAACCTTTCATGCTTTTCCTCAGTTTCTCCAAGCTAGTCCTCAGATAGTATCTCAGATTTGGCAATGACCATTTCCTTCCATCAGCTGTCTAAGTAACACACTCTGTGAAGCAGGGTCCTTCTTGAGAAGCTGGTAGTTCATCACCTAGTTGAGAAGTTTCGTGCATTTTATGGAACCTAAAGGTTCATTACCATGTTCATAAGAGCCCGCCACTTTTTCCTGTCCTGGGCCTGATGAATCCAGTCTGTCCTCTCCCATCTATGCCATGCCTTCTAAGTGGTCTCTTCTCTTTTGGTTTCCAACACCAAAGCCACATATGCATTTCTCTTCTCCCCCATACATGCCACATGTCCCACCCGTTCCATCATCCTTGGTTTGGTCACCAGAATAATGTTTGGTGAGCCGTACAAATCATGAAGCTCCTCATTATGCAGTTTTTTTCCAGTCTCCTCTTGCTCCTTCTTAGGCCTGAACGTCTATCTCAGCACTCCCTTCCAGAAGGTCCCCAGCCTGTATTCTTCTCATTAGTTTTGGAGACGAAGTTTCACACCCACACGTAATTATAATTCTGTATATTTTAGTCTTTATATAATTAGACAGCAAATGAGAAAACTAAAGATTTTAGACTGAATGGTAGCAGGCCTTCACTGAATTTAATCTGCTCATCATTTTTTCATGCATGCGGTTTTGATTTGTTAGTGCGGTGCCAAAATATATTCATTAGTCATTGTATCATTTGATGCTGTCTAATCTAAGCTGTGGACAGAAACTCCTGTTACTGGACGGTGATGGTTAATTAAGCCATAACTCTGGCCTTCCACATTCTTGCATACAGTATTGTTAAATAACCAAAGAACTGGTCAACAAAGCTGGAATATCGAATGTCAGAACTTCAGCCAGTTTCACCAGAGTCATCTGCAGTGACGTAACTTTTGCAGTGGATTGAATACAAATTGATAGATTCGTAAGTTTCCTAGTCTGTAACTTGTGTGTTAATGAAGCGTTTTATTTTTTGGTGGCAGGTAACCAACATGTGGCACAATAGTCAGTCTGTCAGATGGTATTAATGGGATAAGTTGATGTGCAGTGGTAACAATACTGGAAAGTTTGTCCTGAAAAGAAGTTCGTAATGTGATTTGGTTTTTAGGGGCAAAACATGTTTTGCCCCTTAAAATTCACTGCCAGTTGATAGAGGTGTTTGGTGATGGCATAGCGACAGTTCAATATATCAGACAGTGGTGCAGAGAGTTTTAAAATGCTCACCTACATGCCCATAATAATGACTGCAACTTATCCCTGCATAAGAAGGGGAATGTGAATGCAGCATGTGTGGAGGAACTGATTTTGGAAAATCATTGAGTCACTTGCGAGGTCACTGATTTCTACAGTAGTGAAGAGGTGGGAGTGAATGTGAACGGCCATCAATGCAGGAGTCTGATGTCCACTTCACTGAGCTTTTAAACATATGCCAAGATAAGACAAACACAGCATGTGCGTGGGGGATGATGTTGAAAAATAATGATACTTCAGTAGAATAAATTAGCTACATTTAACATTGTAACGACTTCACATTTAATTTTTATGGTGTAGGGAACCCTACTTACTGAACAACCTTATACACACAGCATCATAAGTCTCTTTCTCCTTTTGAATCTCGGCCTCAAGTCTGACGGCATTCAAATTGCTGCAGACTTCTGGCTCCGGTGAGCCAGGTTGTCTTGATATGTTTCAGGTACAATCGGCAGAGATTTGTCACAGAAAAAAGTACTGCAAGGTACCACCTCAACAGCAGGAAACTGCAGATCATACAATCATCCTAGTTCCTGGCTCATTTGATGTGATCCTTCTTGTAGACAAACAGGAAACAACTGGGTGAGTACAAGCAACTGCAGAAAGTATGTTCCATCTTGTCAGCACAACGTTATGGTGGAGCGGATAAGTGCACCTAGAGTAAAGTAACAATGTCTGTGAACCTGAGTGTTTGGGAGTTCAACATTTTCTGATCACCCACTGCAGTACTGTTGTCTTGACATTTTTGTTACTGGTGTGGATGAACTGGAATGAGACTACATGGTTGGTGATATCACGGTCTCCACTGTCTTGTTGTTGCATAGATCACAAGGTCTCATCCCAATTTGTCAGAATAAGTCACTGTATTAAAATCGGTGACCCTGAAATGTCGAAGTCCCTAAAATAAAGATTGATGACTTTTGAGACTCTATAATGTATATCTTGCAGTTGAATTCAGTATGACCATTCATATTTTGATGTGTTGGGTAGAGCTTGTCTTCCATTCTGATAAACAGACTTTTTTAATGCTAGTGACAGGTTTGTAGCAGTACGGTCTTTGCCCTTCACAGAGTGTCTGAACCAGAACGTCTGCTTGAGGATGCAACTGTAGCAGAGCTGTCAGCTCTGGGTACACTGTTTGAGCTCAGACACCTCAAGGTGAGCGATTTCATGTGGGTGTGCCGTGAGCGAACGACGGGCCAAGAGCTGGTACTGCCATACATTGTGGAACGGAAAAGAATGGATGACCTTGCCAAGAGCATTCGAGATGGAAGATTCCATGAACAGAAGGTGAAGCATATGGTTTGTGTATCAAGGCACTAGTATGATACTACTTTCTGCTGATATTGTGTGTGGCAACAGTACAGGCAACGCAAGCCTGTCTGAGCAAGTGTCATAAGGAATAATATGTTTTGTCATGTGCAGTTCCGCATGAAGCAGAGTGCAGTGCAGAACCTGGTATACCTTGTAGAGAGTCATGGAGACAACATGCATACATCCTTGCCCTTGGATACGCTGAATCAGGCAACCATCAACACACAAGTGGTGGACAAATTCACAGTCAAGACAACTTCAAGTCACCGTGACTCCATGCATTACCTGTCCATCATGACACGCCTGCTAAATGCTGCATATTGTAACAAGACGATCTTCAGTTGCCGTCGTGACAGTCTGCCAGAGTGCCAGATCAGGGATGATGTTGTGTCTCTCATGACGTTCTCAGAATTCAACAGTGCTTCAAGCAAAACCAAGGTACTCCTTATATAAGTATCCAGGTTTCATAGCAGGTGTTCAGATGAGATCTTAAGGTGATTCATCGCCTGTAAAACTTATATGTATGTTGTGTAAGGCTGCTTTTTTTTAACATAACGTTCACATGATAGTCATCCTTTGTGGTTTGCACCATGTAGTGACTAAATGTTCTGATAATTTGGCAGAAAGTACTGGCTGAGTTAGGAGCAACAATAGTGTGGCCAATATAGTGACTGGGCTACGGGCTGAACTGCCTGGGGTTCAAATCTCAGTAGGGACAAGTAGTTTTCTCTTGTCTGAAACATCCAGACCGCTCTGAGGCCAACCCAGCCTCTGTCAAATAGGTACGGGGGGTTCTATTTCTGGGGATAAAGCTGACTGCTCACCTCATTCTAACACCGAGGGTCAGAGCATGTGGAGGTGTACCTGTTTTCCACCTGCATGTCTTCATGGCATGGAGAGGGACAACTTTACCTTTTTTTTTCATTGCCTGAACTGGTTCAGCACCGGCCTGAACCAGTACACTTACCCTGCAGATGGAAGCAGCACAGCGGTCCAGAATATCAGAACATATAATTGCTACATGCTGCATGGTGTAAGAACGCAAAATATGATTGTGCCTTGCTACTCCGTCAATTTCTGAGACCACATGATATTCAGGGTGCAGTTAAGAGGAGTCAGGGTTCAGAAAGTGCATGCTACGACTCATTTAAAAATCTTTTATCTTTGTGGGACAGTTTGGTATTAGTGGCATAACACCCTCGTATTCAGAGAGCTGATTCAGTCTCTGTCCATCCTACTGTGTTCCTCCGTCTGTACATGTTCCCCATATTCCTCTCAGCCACTTGTTTGCTGTACATCTGCAACCTAATTTGCTGGTTGCTGCAGGCCCTCAGTGTGCGGGATCTCTTCTTGAAGCAACTTGTTCAGCTGCACGGTCTTTCAGTTCAGAAGGCACAAGCAATAGTGGAGCGGTACCACACACCTAGAGTCCTTATGGCTGCATACCAGGCTGAAGGATCAGCTGGAGAGAAACTACTTGCCAACATCCGCTATGGCTCCCTGAACCGTCTTATAGGGCCGGTTATAAGCAGGACCGTCTACCAGTTCTACACCAAGCCACTCCTCCCATAACAGTTAGCAGACTGCAAAGCAGCACAGAAGCATCGAAAGAAAAATGTGGAATATTCATAATTGTATATCTAATATTGGTCTTCTGTCACAGTTTTGATAAATCATTTTTTGCTATTCTTAAGCCGCCGCCGCTGTCATTATCATCATCATCATTTTGCCATGCAAGCTGAGATTTTAAACATCATCTCAGCACACAAGCAGTCATATCATAATTCCAGATTTCACCATATCTAGTGCTACATTACAGAAGAAGTAGGAAACAGCATTTGTAACAAATCAATTGTGATATGCTCTGCAATATTATAAAATGTGAATGTAGAGGAAGGTCAGTAAGACAGTGAGTATGATGTTGGAAATTTTCACTAAGTTAACAACTAGGCCTAACATGGGAAAAATGATGATGTTTTGTAAGATGGTGTCGTCACTTTATAGTGGTGGTTCTCAAAGTGTGGTCTGTGGTCCACACAAGGCCTGGTCAGGGGATCCACAAAATTACATGTTCCTGTTACAAGTTAGAAGTTACAGGTACTGCCTTGAATGTTGTTAATGTTTTATATCGGCAGTAATGGTGTGACACACACACACACATGGTGTTTCTTCACTGTCAGTCAGTGAGTAGTGCCTCAGGGGTCCTCCTGGGGTTGAGTAGAGTCTGCTCAGTAGAACATGAAGTTTGGCCTAATGTTAGTTTTATTGTCATTACTGCTAGCAAAGTTGTGGTTTTTGTAATGAATTTTTACATCAACTTTGTAAGTTTTTAGCATTTAAGTATGTTTATTGTTTGTATTCATTTGAATTTTAGATATTACTCTGTGTTGTGCCTTAGGGGTCTGCAACATGAGGTGATTTTGGGGAGGGCATGTGCAAAATTAGTGACACTTTGTAAGGGGTCCATAGTACCAAAGTGTTTGAGAATCACTGCTTGATAGGCCTTTCTGCTGCATTCATTAATCTTATTTTTCTTGGTTTCTTCCTTTCTTTGACTTCACTGCACAGTGCATCATTTCTCCACTGTATCCCGTGAAGGTTTACTTAAGTTTGCACATCCTAAAGCATCTCTTTATTTTGCAAGATTTGAAGTTCTCACAGTGATGTTGCTGAGGATTCAGGTCTTCTGGGATATGATGCTTTACTGCAGTGCAAAAGTGGGACTGAGTGCCTCTGAAGGTGAAGGCACCACAGTCCTTTGAAATGTTAGGAACTGTGCACTCAACAACTATGTCACATCTCACAACTCTTTTAATGTTCTCTCTGTCTCTCTTTCGTGGCTATTCCACACCTGCCTGTTATGAATATCATTTTCATAGTCTGTTGTATATGTAAACCCTTCCTTGTCTCATCCCCCGTTTCATCTGTTGTTAATAGTTTTATAAACTGACTTTTATGCAAAACTCTTTTGTTTTGTTTTTTTATCAATTGTAGTTATAATTCTTTGTTACTGTGTCTTGTACTCTCCCAGTATCCAGTATTTTCCTTCTCAAATAAATGAAACTGCCAGTCTTCTCTGCTGCATCCCACAGAGGTTTATAACATTTGGGGTTATCACAGAGGTGCTGATGAAGATTGTCTTCTGTGGTATGGCTCCATGGACAAGGCTACTGCTGTTCTGGGGTGGATTTCTGCCGGTGTCTTTGGCACATCTCAAGAAGAATAAGCTGTGTGGAAAATGACTCAGTATTACACTAGGGAGAGATGGTAAATGTAACACCAGTAGTGGGCCGCTGGCAGTGGTCTGGCCCACTGTTGGAGCATGCAGCGGGTTGAGCAGAGGTCCTCTGTGCTATTCTGTCCCCTTTCCTGACTTTCTGAATGAACTAGTGCAACCATATTCATTGTACTGTGATTGGATACATTCAGTCACACTAATATAAATGGGAAGTGGAAGAGTGTAATGTCCATCGACATTCATGTCATGTCTCTTTGGTTTTAAGTGTATTATTTAACAACACTATCACATGCCAAGATCTTGTGTCAGTGGTAAATGAACGAATGATCATGGAGTTTGGTGGAATGATACAGAGAAAACCCAAGGTGATCATGGAGCTGGGTGGAATGATACAGGGAAAACCCAAGGTATGCACTTGGAGAACAGTGTCACCTTGTCCACCACAAATCCCACATGGATTGATCTGCAATCAAACCCAGACCTCTGCAGTGAGAGGCAGGCAAATAACTGCTTGAGACAGCATGGCCTTCCTATTTGTTGCACCTTGGAAAGAAAAAACAGTTCTCCGTAGCACCACTTGTGTTCATATTTTTTATTATTTTGTAAATTGCTGAGTCTACTGTAGGTGATGAATAGAAAGGCAACAGATCACTGGCCACAATATAAAATAAAAGGAAATACTGTTGCTAAGAAAAGAAGCTCATTTATTGCATGCGGGTGCTAAAGCCTGTTTGCAGGCGAAGGAAGGACAATAATGTGCTTGTTTCCTTACATGACTGGAGTCCTTTGGCTGCAGAATTGCTGGTCACATAACAAAGGCTGTAGCCTTGAAGGACTGAATGATACCAGGTAGCAGATTAAATGCGTGGCGTGCCTGGTATCATTCGGTCCAGAATCCTTTTCCTCCCTGATTGCTTCCTCAAACATAAACCCTAAAATATAGAACCGTAATTTTGCCGACTGTTTGATATGCGTGTATAACTTGGGTCTCCACAATTAAGGGACGAACTGAGGCTGAGGGGGCTTGAGAATGGGATACTGAGGAAGATGTTCAGGCCCAAGAGGGAGAACGTAACAGCACCCTGAAGAGACGTCATAATGAGGACCTTCATGATTGTTACTCCTCACCGAGTATTATTTGGGTGATCACATAAACAAGGGTGAGAATTCCAAATACATGAACATTTTTGTTATAGTTTTCGTCCATTCAGTATACTTATATCCATCCATTTGTTCCATTTTTACTCCTGCGAATAGCCCTCACCGAAACCGCTTATACCTTCCACATCCATCCCCCAAACCGCTTATACCTTGAACATCCATTTCCCATCGATATAACGGCACGGGTATGCCAACATATGAACTCTGAAAATGGGTCAGGAAGAGTGCATGTACCGGGGTGAACGAAAAACTTCTTCTTTAGGAAATGGTACAGTAGGGTCACCTCGCCACCGTTTGTAGTGTTGGTGTAGCACTACGTTACTTTTGCGTGACTGCCGCTTTTAGCGCTCCAGCTTCTAGCAACTTCCTTTTCTGCCACTTGCTTAACATCACCCTCTTCCCTTGATGTGAATGATGACGGTTTCTCCTTCTGAGTAATGCTAGCGTTCCCTCCCTCTCCTCCGTTGTTCCACCCTCCTATTTGCACTAACAGTAGGTGAATGGGTTCTTGTTTTATTTGTCTCTTTTGGCTGGACATAACACTTTGCTCGCGTCACTGTGTATATAGTCAATCCAGTTGTGCGTCGTCTCGTTTTTGGCAGATTCTTGCGACATATTTTTGTATGTCAAACATTTATGAGGTCCGAAAGTGCAACTGCTGTCATTTCCACCAGGTGCGCACCCAAAATTCTTCCTTGTGAAGGACTGATCCTGAGGCTATATATAATTTATCTTTGATTTTAAAAATTATGTTACAAAAAGAGCAACTTTCTGCACCAGTGTACTTTCTGCGCCTGCATTGATATACACACGAACATAACTACGTATTCCAAAACTCACTCACAGTGTCCTAAGTTTTTGTTTTTTTTTTAATTTTATTATTTGCTTTTCATAATTCTAATTCAGTAGTCATCAGCCGATTTCATTAGCTGACTTCGGTTGAAGGGGAAATTACGTGAAACCCTGATATCATAATAACTACAAAATCTGTGTTTTTAAATTTCGGTTTCGGGAGTTTGGGGTGGCTGCAGCCCGGCAACCATCCCGTTGGGTGCGCCCCTGATTCCACATACAAGCAGCGGCTTACTGCTATGCCATTCATTCTTACGCCCTCCGTTGATGTGTGTATTGGTGTTCATATAAATGCGATCGAAAGAACGTGATGCCATGTTACGGCCTTCCTCAATCCCTACAACCGGATGGAGGACTACATACGTCAACACGCCCGCTACATATCCGCGGCATGGTGCAGGTTCGAAAACCCGGACCGATTTTTAAAAACACCGTTTCCAACACGGACTGCAGCGTTTGTTCTCCCGCCCAATCGGACGCTTCAGCAAGGTGACAAGCTGATGTCCCGCATTTAATATCATGCTAGTCACCGCCCACCACAGGTAATCCTCAGCACCAGCGATTACACGCGTAGGGTAACGCGGATTACGCGAGGGGACAGCCAGCTCAAACGTATTCCGTGTTCCCGTACGCGGGGCCGCCATCTTGTACCATATTGTATATTAGATCCTTTGTTACGTCTGTGCGGAGATCGATATTATAAACTTGGGACTGTTATGTTGGTATTACACTTCAACATGAAGTTGTGCAAGGTTGTCTGGGTATTAATTTCGTTCTGTAATTGTAAAGTTCAGTGGAAAGTTTAAGCGCTACATAGGGATGGGAATAACAGACGACGTACTATTTAACGTGTTGCAACGATGGGAGATTTAAGTGCTGGCAATGAGCTGGAAAATGACACGAAGAAGTAATTTTTTATTGTTTCCTGTTGACAGAAAGTAGTTAATGTTTTGCACCTACAAGATATTTGGAGCCACGTTTTGGCGCTTGGGTAGTGTTTATAGAATCGATACATGCCGCATTCAAGTTAGTGAGGATGCAACTTAAAAAGTGCTGTGTTGTCTGTATCGGTCACTATAGAATTTTTCAGGCTATATTCGAATTATGTAAGACAAAACTGTGTTAAAGGTTTTCCTAGCATACTGATCGGCGAACGAACATTATGTGGTACTGTAAACCAAGGTTATGTTCTATGTGTGGATGCTGGCAGCAGTAATCCTGCATGTCATTTACGTGCACATGGTTTACAGCGTGCTTCCGAGATGATTTGACTTACATGAGGTCTAAGGGCAGGTCCCAAATTCAGGTAGTTCGAGATGTTTGTCAAATCATTGTGAACGGTTTGGTCTGGTAAACAAAACTGTGGGACACTGTTATTTTAGAAGCATTGTGCTGCAGTCATTAATGTTGCTGCTGTTGAAGCATACATGTTTTAAAGGAATTTGACAGCTACTTTGAATCAAGGCCCAGATGCTTTTGGATTGATTTTTCTTTGCTTTGATTAACATTCAGGCCAGGCTGTACATGTAGGTAACAGGTTGTCTTGTATCTTACTTCTAGGACGGAAAACATTTTGCACCATAATATTGCACAGTATGAAAAAGCTGAGAAATTCTGTCTGCAGTTGATCAGTGAGGTAAGAACATTCTGGCTTTGGTTGTTGTTGTTCATAATGGAAACGTAACTGTATTGGAATGTAAACTGGCACAGTTCGCAACTTGGCTTTCCTGTTATGTGGTATAATCCATATTATATTCATAGCAAAAAACTTAGAAGTATGCAGTTATTACACCAGAGGCAAACTGAGGTAGCAGCTTCAGCTTTTCTTATTTTTATTTTCCTTCTTCTTCATATGTTCCTCTCTTCCTCAGCATTGTCCTCAGTTCATACTTTGCACCAAGCAACTGTGGTAAAACTTAGGATACAGAAGGAGAAAAGGATGACTGAAGGAAACAAAAGACACTAACTGATATGTTTCATGTATAGTGTTGTCTTTCTGTATCTGTTTTGATGCATTTAATTATCCTTAGTTTATTTGATTATACTGTCAGTAGCTTAAACCTTTAGCATGATGAGTCAAGAATGAACTGGGAAGGATGTGGAAGGAAGCAGTTGTGGCCTCATTTGAGATACTGAGGAAACCATGAATAAGCTCAGGAAAACTGATCTTTATACTGGGATTTTAACCCATGACCTGCAGAATGTGAAACATGGCTCTTACTCGTGGCATTTTGTTGTTGTTTGCTTGCCTTTCATGGATGAGAAATGAAGTTCAAACTGAACACTGTACAGATACTGAGTGAGCATTTGCTGTACTGAGAGAATGACAGTGCACATAGCTAAACATGGTGTTGTCATTGGTAGTTGGTTGGACTGTATGTGAAACTGTGGTGTTACAAATAAGGGAAAGCACTTATATGGCATTAACTGGTACTGTGGGGCTGGTATTCAGAACTGGATTCAGTGGCATGTTTGTCTTGTGCTTGGTGGGATAGAGAAAAACTGTGAGAGTCATTGACTAAGCAGTTGGTCAGTCACTTGCCTGTAATTGAACAGGGTGCCATGATGAGTAGTTACAGAACACTGTGTTGTACATACAGCTTGATTGATGACTGTTTTCTTTCCTTTAGTTTCTTCAGAGTTACGAATTTGGATCGACACTTGCAGTGTTCACCAAAGAATGTACCGATTTGGGCTACATTTTACCACTTGCCACAAAGAAAGAGCGGATCAAGAAAGAAGATGTGTTGAAAATACTGAAACATTTTGCTGACAGAGATCTGAACAGCTTTTTTTATGTAAGGAAGTACATCAGTCATTTACATTTTGCATTTTATTGTTTTTGTTCTGTTTTAATTTCAATACCTGAAGATAGGGTCCAGTGCCAAGCATCTGTGAACGTAGCATTGGCGCTTTATGTCACATAAAGGCAGGGAGTTTTTTGACCAGCTGAGTAATCATCAGCTCATCAAGGAACACTCACTAAGGAGTTAGTTTGGTGTTTGATAGCTGGCACAAAACATATCACATTTGCCTTAATATAAGGCAAGATTTCTTCCTAATTCATAATTTGAAAATGGCAGAGGGTACACTGTAATTGCACCCACAAGCAAGCAAGCAAACAAACACAAACAAACAAAGTAACTTATTGGCTGACAAACTCCATGGAGCAGAGTCCTTCTTGAGAATTGAATAATTCCTCAGGTGATAAAAAAAGTCTCCTAATTTTGTAGAACCCAAAGGTTCATCCCCTTGTTCACAATAGCCTGCACCTTGTCCCTATCCCATGCCAGATGAATCCAGTCCATGCCTTCCCCCCAGTCCTATTTCTGTAAGATCCATTTTAATGTTATCCCATCTATCCTAAGGTCTTCCAAGTGGTCTCTTCAGGTTTCTTCACCAATGGCCTGTATGTATGTCTGTTCTTACTCATATGTGCCACATGCCCTGCGTGTCTCACTCTCCCTTATGCCATCATCTGCATGATATTTAGCGAGGGAGACAAGTCATGAAGCTCCTCATTATGCAGTTTTTTCAAGCTGCTTTTTCTTTCGTCCTGTTAGGCCCAAATATCTTTCTCAGCATCCTATTCTTGAACACCCTCAGTCTAAGTTCTTCCCTTATTATTAGAGACCAAGTTTTATGCCCATATAAAACAATGGGAACGCTTGCAATTTTGTATATTTTAGCACCTTAGTACTTCTTGGGAGTAGAGAATATTAAATCTCCTATTTCTGCAGGACTGGTGACAATATTTTACTAATGAGTAGCCAACAGCATTAGTGTTGAAGAAATGAAATACAGGCCAACCCAGTTATGACATCGGTTTATGCAACACCTCACTTATAGAGTCAAATATTCCGTGGTACCAGTTAATATACTACTGTTAACTGTAACATTTTACTTCTCAGTTATAACAACTCTTGTTTATGATGACTGAAAATATTCAGTCCCTTTCATGACATTATAACCGAGTTCCACTCTATTTTCGCTGCTGGAATATGCATGTGTGGTGTCAGAATAATGTCGTAGTTGGCCAGTAGAGGTTCACGGACCCAGAATCTAGTGAGATGTGTAAGACCCCAAGGAGCACATGTGGAACTGCTGTGCATGTGTTTCTGCATGTGCTACAGTTGTCATGTTGGTTTCAGGCCTGGGAAATGCTTGTGCCATCCTCCATACAAGAGGCACTGGAGTACAAGAAATTAACGTTCTATCTGCATGTTCACTTTGCGGTGTTACCACTGAGGAAGCACAGTGACAGCACACTAGATGATAATTGCATTGTCCAGTCGTGTGTGGAAGAAAATGGACAGGAGGATTTGCATGCTGTTGAATCTGGAGTGGTGAGGATGGAGACAGACGGCCACGTTGAGAAGACAGAAGGGAAGTGCGAGGCTCATCATGGCCACGGGATGGACATGCTGAGGAACTTCCTGGAGACGAAGGGAACAGAGTTCAGTGCCGAGCCAGAGTTCCTGTCGTACTATGCCCTTCCGTTTGTGAGTAACCCTGCATCTCACCCCTCATTCCAGGAGCTGTTCATGGTGAGTGCATTATCTTATGCTGGTGATTTGCTAAATATATCCAGTTACTTTTGCTAGAACTCCTGAAGTTTGTGAATTTTGTGTAGGAATTGTGTTTCCATCCCCAGTGTTTGGAAGAGCCAAACTGATTACTGATACCAGAACACATTATTTTGCGGTTACAGTAGAACCTCATTAGTTCAAAGTACTGGGAACTGAAAAATGCTGATTTTATATGCATGAATTCAAATTACAGTGCCCACTGTTGGTACTGTCTGCATGTTATTGTAAGTTCAGCATTGAAATCTCATTGTTCCTCAGATGTTTAATGATGATGAACCTGTATTAGTAACAACAGATTCAATCACTCATTGCAGGAGAGTTGGGTGAGCCACTTGACAAACAGTTTACAGGAATTTGTAGTGAGACATAGCTGGGGCACAGCTGTAGCACCACAATTACTGAAGGTGGGGCTCAACACACAGAGTGACACTGCACAGAAGGCACACTGGCAGCTTCTGGAAACCCAGAAGAACTTGAAGCATCTCAGGCGGAGGTACCAGAAACTTCACAAAGATCATCACAATCTTATTGGTGAGTTCTGCATGTCTGGATCAAGTATTATACTTGCAGGGGTGTTCGAATGTCTGCTATAGTTGTTTTTAGTGTTTTAAATGATGTTCCCATGAGTGGCATATTTGACAGACATTTATCAGTTTTGGACACTTGCCGCATTATGGGAACAGTGCACTGGTAACTTGTTCATTTCACACCAACTGTTTTTAAATGTGACGCAAGTTACAGGAATCACAAGTGTTCATTTTCTCATCGGGTCGAGACTTATTATTGTGTTCCCACAGCTTGTTTATAGTGGATGAGCAGACAAGTGATGTGTGCGTGTGTGTGTGTGTATGGACAGTCAGTATCATTCAGCACATGATGTGCCAGAAGTATGCGAGTTGTGGGCATCAGTCATAATGGCAAGGCAAACATTTGAGGAGTGTACCTGAGTACGTATGTTTGTCAGATGAAATATTTATTGAAACAGTGTGACACTTATTCGCATGACACCTTGTACAGTGAACAGTTATTGACACTTTGGAAGATACAGCAGTCGTGGGAGCCTGCCTTCTTGGAAGGGTGACCCAGTAGCGTAAAGGAACATGGGCATAACCTGTTGTAGGTAACTTTGAAATTAAAGTAAGGAAGGCATAATCGAGGGCTATGACATTGTCACCACAGGACGGGACGCACATTGCCGCATGGTTCATAATGTTCGTGTTGTGTGTCATTGTACAGCGCATTCTTGTTATGTTCTTGAGCACAGCAGCTGTTGTGGGATGGCTCAGCACATGGGGGTTTTCTCTGCCATAAAGCTGTCCTGCACAGGACATGATAAAAGGGGCACTCTGTTCATCACGTAAGACAGTGTTCTGGGCTGTAACACTGTGTACTTTTGTAGATGCTTGTCAATTTTTTGGATGAATCTGCTCCCTCCAAACTGCAGTGACATGTTTCATTACATGTACTGCTTGGTTGTGGCCTGATTTGTGGTATTGTTCTGGCATTTGCCTGGAGAGACTGAGGAAGTCCATGAAAATGCTGTTGCAAGAGGGACCTCGGTCAAAGTGTGACTGGGCTCCTGATACATATCAGTAGAGTGATTACTGGAACCAGCTTATTCATTGCATTCTCTTTTCTCTACTTTGTATGTGTTAAGTATGAACAGATGGTTCTTCATGTGCATGGTTAATGCATTCATGTGAAAACTACCACATAAATCAAATTCATGTACAACGAGAACAGTTTTCCTATTTAAAGTAATCAAAGTGCCAGTGGGGGGAGTCTATTCCTGTTTTAGCCTGCCCATCACCATTGGAATTTCAAATATGGGGTACAATACATTATGTTTAATACAATAATTTGAAGTATAAAATAAAATAAATGTGGGACAAATAAATATGTAGTAAGAAAGACACCATTACTGCTGTGTCAGGACAAGTTTACTGGAGCTGATGGTGAGGCTGAAGTGAGTGGAGGAGTTACTGGGGTTTCTTTGTCAGTCGAGTTGCCAAGATTGCTCAGTTCTCTTGGAGGGCTCATTTCAAACTGCATGAATGTCAGCTTTAGACCACATAAATTGAAAACATGCCTGAATTAATAAACCATACAAATCCAAGTTTGCATCAGAACCACCTAAATTGAGAACTAGTGCACAGGGTCCTTATTTTATTCGACAGCTATCATTTGTCACGTCCTGCCTCATGTGTGGGCTGTGTTAATGTGATGAACAAGCCAACAGGAATTAGTAACCAGTAGTTGACGGAGTAAGGACTCTGTATGAAAAGAGCTACCAGATTTGTTTCTAGGAGTTTTGATGAAATGGTTTGCAGAAAAATTACATTTTCTGTACAAATTTGTAGGTGTTGCTGCAGAGCTGACAGGAGCACTGGAGAGCTCTGTTAAGGGACAAGCTGTAGACTTGAAAGTGACTTTGAACAATTGCACTAAGATCTTCCCCGACCTCTTCAGTCAGTCACCAGGAATGGAGCAACACCGGGAGGTGACTGCAGTAACCAGTGTGTTAGAATTTGTAAGCACAGGTTGAAAAAACGACACTTGTGAACCACAGCATGTGCTGACACTTGCAGGCACCTGCTGAGGAGGTACTTTATTGCACAGTGGTTCAGAGTTTTGTGGGCCACAGATATGAACTGGCATGCACTGACACTGTTGTAGGCACACCCTGAGGAAGTACTTTATTGCACAGTAGTCCCAATTTGTGGGCACCATACTGCAGCATGCACTGGCACTTGCAGGCATCCCATAAGGAAGTAATTTATTGTACCATATTCCAGAGTTACATGGACCACAAATATGAACTGTACCATCCACTGACTCTGTTGCAGGCACCCCCTGAGGAAGTAATTCGTCGCACAGTAGTCTCAAGTTGTGGGGACCATACTGCTACAGGCTTTGAGCTGGACTTCCGCAAGATAAAGCAGCATTTGTCATGTGGCAGTGTGAAGACCAAGTTGCTGCTGCTCCAGGCCCTGCGATGGGTGAGAGTCTCTATGTGCAGTACCTATAACATTTACTGTGGTGGTTGGCTTATGTTCTGAAACAAGGTCAAAGCCCAGTGAAATGTCAGTGGCAAGTGTTTGTAGAGACAAATAATTGTTGAGTTTGGAGTATAAAGTCCATTAAGAAAACAGTTTGAGTGCATATGTAACATTGTGTGCATATGAAACAAAGTTCATTAAAAATACTTAATCTCAGTAACAATCCAAACTGTGTAGAATAAAAGGATATGGGATTCTGTTTATTGTCCATATGAAACACCAAATGTCAATCACATCAAAGGCTTCCAACTTGTTATCATTGCTACATGGCGTTTCAGCGAACATTCCTTTCCGTTCCTTATGACATGGTGAAAAGAACTTTGTATTGTTAGCACTGTGCACTTACAGTGTGTGAATACTGATGTACTGGTTAATGCACCATTTTATTATTGTTAATATGTCACCGAAACATGTGTCGGGGAATACTAATTAATGATAATAAAAAGGTGCATTGGTTGGTACAGCAATATTCATATGGTGAAAAGAATTCAAAAACTCTTGGATGAAATAATTGTGCATTAGAGAGGGGAGCTATTTATATGCCTTCTGTCAGTAATCCGTAGCCTTAATATGGATGTGATATCACTCACAAAGCAGCATGCTGCACCATAACCACAGAAACAGTTGTGTGACTTACTTCTAAACCAAGGGTATTATATGAGGCAGGTACTGTATATATTTAAAGTGCAGCTCATTGTTCAGTTTTTAACTGTGTCTAGTCTGTGGCACTTGGCATCATCAAAAGGAGCTGCATACTAAATTGGAACCCATTAAGATGATATTTAAACTCTGATGAAATGTTGAGTGAAATACATTGTAATTAAATTTAATTTTAATAAATGCTGGTCACAGGGTTTTTATTATTTTCATATGTTATTCTGTGTTGGTTTTTGAACTTTTTGCCTGTTGTCGGATTACAGCACATTACCAAGAGTCCCCCAGAAGACCGTGAGAGTGTTGTAGGATCGTACTTCCGTCACGATGTGCTGAGTCTACATCATTCAGTCCCACATACGCCATCTGTTCTTGAACACCATTGTGTATCTCCCAGGCAGCTGCCCCTCTATGCTCACTTCCACCCCACACATGCCTCCACCCCACATCCGCTTCAGCAGGTTGCGGCTCGTCTGGTGAACACTCTCGCTTCTCTACGCTCTGGGCGGGATTATCTGTGTTCTGCAGGCTGCAGGGTTCTCAGGGTGCTGGTTCCCTGCCTTCAGGGTGACGGGGGAGTCAAGATGGACATTAACACAGCCGACATGATCCTGGCTACGTTGCAGAAGCTCAGCCTCAGGTGTGTTTTATATTCCACTATTTATTTATGGCTTACAGAACTGTAATTCTGCCTGCTGAAAATATGGGTCTGGAACTTGGTGTCTCACATTAAGGGAAGAACTCACACTGATGGTGGTTGACAGTGAGTTACTGAGGAAGATGTTTGGGCCTAAAAGGTGGGAAGTGAAAGAAGGCTGGAGAAAATCATGTAATGAAGCATTTCGCCAGTAGTCCTTGCCACGTATTATTGGGTGTCTGAGAGGTTTTGGTAGGTACCAGTTGGTAGTGTGCGTGGATATTGCAACTTTACGTGAAATGTGTTAGGTGGAAGTGCTTGTGATCCGTTAGCACTGACAAAGCATTAATGTGTTTAATAACGTGATTGAACTGTGGGTGTGTCAACAAGCTGCAGACTGCCATTCACATATTGGACAGCCTGCAAAAGCTGATGAAACTGTTGTGTTGCTCTGTTCCAGACGCAGCCAGCGAGTAGCGATGATAGACCTGGGGCTTGTGGAGTGGCTGATCCAACGCCTCGGTGCAGATGCAAATGGTATGAAGGCCTACACCCTGGAGTACAGCACTGCACTGCTCATGAACCTGTGTTTGCACCACCGTGCCAAGGAGCGCTGTGTGCCGCTGGCCAAGACAGTGCTGCAACTGCTGATGATGCTGTTGGGTACCAAGATCACACAGGTGTGTCCTTCTCATCCCCTGACATATGTACACATATTTGTCTTAAGGTAAAGTTACTGAAGTTGTCACTGGGCCAGCCACAAACACGTATGGCAGGGGGTGAAAGAGGTATAGCTCAATACATTCTTAACCTTATGCCACTAGATAGAAGTGACTGTTCAACTTCACACCTCAGCTATTTGATCCATGGGAAAAGAACCTCTGGTATATATTGACTAGGAGGCTGGGCGAGCTTCCTAGCTGGTGTGGACGTTTGAGGAGAGAAAAACAGCCCATAGTATAGTCACTAAATCAACTGAGCTATCCCAGCTCCCTTTCTCTGAAAGTCTGTGTGTGTGTGTAGCTGGTGATCATCTTTTATAGTGAAGTGGAATCCAAGTATCCCATCTTTGCTTTATGAATCTGTAGGCGATAACTCGTGTTGTAGAGGAACTTGTACCTTCATCATGAGAGTGTAAGCAGGTTTTTTGAAAAGATTGGTACAGTAGAATCTTGATATTTGTGGTTAAATGTGATTGATAAACAGTCACAAATATTGCAGTTTTTTTTTCAGTGTAAAAACTCTATTTGATTCCAATAACTTCCAAAATACAAATAATAAAAAGGTGAAAGAACCTCAGATGCAAAAATGGAATGAAATATTATTCTAAATAAAATAAAAACACTTTTTGGAAGCTTGAAATACAGTGAAACTTGCTTAAGAAAAACCCGGTTAAGAAAATTTCCCGCCTAAGAAGTCAGGATAAAAAAAAGCACCAAAATTTTCCCATTTGATTAACATTACAGGTTACCCTTTTAATACATTCCCGCATAAGAAGATTTCCCGCTTAAGAAGTAACAAATCTCACGACGGAGCAATATTTTTACCCAATTAATACATTTTCTGTTTCAAAATCTTAAGGAATTTTCCCAAGTTTCCATTCATTCTGTTAACAAAATGCAGCATTCAAATGGCGCGCGGGTCAAGGTCATCTCCACGACGTTATACACAGCAGAATGACACAACCTCACGGCCGTCACAGGGTTGTTGTATTTCTTCCACGATACAGAGACTGCAGTGAGTCACTCCCCACTTTTCGGTGTCTTGTTACAACAACCGAAAAATTGTATCGGGTGGCTGGAAGCCGATCCTAGCTGTTTCGTGACCTGCATGAGCCTGCGTTTGGCAACAGCCTGGGACTTGGTCGAAACTAAGGCAGCCAATAACATTCGAAGAAGTTTAGGCACGTGCTGGCGAAAGTCACACGTTGCTGGGGGACAGCGGTTTGACACGAGATAAGTGGGTGATCGATTGCAACAACTTGTTTAAACGTAATTTATCGGCGGTAATATAAATGCGTTGTTGTGTTGTGTGATGGTGAAACATTTGTGGTGACTGTGTGCAGATAAGTTACATCAGCAGTTCCAGAAAATAAATTCAAGACACTGCAGAGTGAGTGAAAGTGGCTGGAACTACTGACCACCCCTCATGGTCCTCCTAATAGTGAACCCTGCCTGTCATTTTCCTTAGGCCTCCCTTGATCATGGCGACATCAACAATGGGTATAAAATGCAAGCCACTATCAGTATCTGAGAAGCTGAACATCATAAGCAAAGTGGATGGCACTCCAAATGCATCTCGTACCAAAATTGCTGAAGAACTAGGCATTCCTGTGGCAACACTTCACACAGTCATGTGCAACAGAAACAGAATTCTTAAACAGTCACTAACAGAACAACTGAACAGAAAGAAAATGAAAACAGCAAAATATGAAAAGGTGGAAGCAATTCTTATGGAGCGGTTCTGACAAAAATGGGCACTTAACTTAACAGTTGATGGACCCATTCTTAAAAGAAAGGCAGAAGAAATTGCAATGAAACTGAATATTGTCTTCAGACCATCCAGTGGTTGGATAGACAGTTTTAAAAAACATTCTGGTCTTGGGTACAGAAAAGTTTGTGGTGAGGCAAACAGTGTAAATCCAGAAGAAGTGGTAGCCTGGAAAGACACAACTCTTCTGCATCTCATGGCTAAGTATTCTCCCAAGGACATCTTCAGTGCTGATGAATTTGGCCTGTTCTACAATATGCTGCCTGACAAAACATACACATTCAAAGGAGCAAGCTTGCAAAGGCATAAAGGTTAGTAAAGAAAGGATCAGTGTTCTTGTATGTGCGAACTTGGATGGCACAGAGAAATTGCCACTCCTTGTAATAGGAAAATCAAAACAGCTGTGGTGTTTCAGGAACACGAAGCTTTTACCATGCACCTACCATCACAACAAGACTGCCTGGATGACATGTGAGATCTTCCAAGAATTTCTGGTGTCTCGTGACAGGAGAATGGCATCAAACAGTAGAAACTAACTAACTAACTAACTAACTTCATGGAGCAGAGGCCTTCTTGAGAAGCTAACAGTTTCTCAGCTAGTCAAGAAATTCCCCGCATTTTATGGAACCCGAAGGTTCATTACCGCATTCACAAGAGCCCACCACCTGTCCCTATCCTGAGCCAGATCAATCCAGTTCATGTCCTCCCATCCCACTTCCCGAATATCCATCTTAATATTATCCTCCCATCTACGCCTGGGTCTCCCAAGTGGTCGCCTTCCCTCGGGTCTCCCCACCAGAATCCGGTATGCACCCCTCTCCTCCCCCATACGTGCCACATGCCCCGCCCATCTCAGTCTTCTCGATTTGATTACCCGAATAATATTTGGTGATGAGTACAGGTCAAACAGTAGAAAAATACTCCTATTTATAGACCCCTGTCCTGCTCACCCAAAAGATGTAAGGAACTTTAAAAATGTGCAAGTGGAGTTCTTTCCTGCAAACATGACATCAGTGTTGCAACCTATGGACCAGGGTGGCATCAAGGCCCTAAAACAGAAGTTCCGTAGAAGCTTTGTTCTGAGATTGCTGCAAAGACTTAACTCCAATAAAGATAGCTACAAAATGTCTTTGCTTGCTGCAGTGTCCGTGCTTGCTATGGCCTGGAATTTGGTTGGAAAAGATATTATTGCCACCTGCTTTAGGAAGGCAGGATTCATCACAAATACAGAACCTGCAATACAAAATGAAGATGGTGATGACGAAGTAAGCTGTGATGAATGGCCTAAACTCCAGGAGAAACTGAATATCAGGTCCACTTTTGAAGAGTTTGTGCAAGCAGATATGCCCTTCCATCACATGGGGAGTTCAGTATAGACCAGCTATGTGATAGTGTCAGTTCCAACCCAGATGAACTTGAAATGGATGGTCCAGTGGCTTATGACTGTCCGTCTGTCCCCACATGTTCTGAGGCCGTGGAGCACTTGGAAAAGTATGAACATTTTCTGTGAAGCAACACAGATATCCCAGAGCACGTAGTTCAAAGCTATGGAATCTGAAGGTGTATACTGCAAATGTTTCTGAAAAAAGAGCAAGACAAACCACACATGACAAATATTTCAAGCAGAAGTAAACATCTGGAACAAAATGTGAACTTGTGAATGAAGAGTCAGTGAAAGTACAGTTAAAGGTGTAAATAAAACTGTGAATGAAAAGTTACAGACAAAATGGTGAAATGGTCAGATACAAGTGAGAATGTGTTAAGACAGCTGCAAATTGTACAAATTCAGCATACACATGTAATAAGTTCACAAAAAATTTAAAAAAGAGAACTTTTCAGTCCTACCCTTTGAAGAAATTTTCTGCTTAAGAAGTAGGATTTTCTTGGAATTTTCAAAATTTTCTTAACAGGGTTTCACTGTACATTAAATAAGTGGGAAAGTCTCATTCAGTAAAGCCTGACAGCAGTCAACCTAATTTAATGAAAGACAGAGCTTGACTCTGCTGAGAGTGAGCTGCACAGTAACAGGATAGTGGGGTCAGCTGACTGTCGAGCCACGTGGTCTCATTCTGGTTCATCAGAACCAATCACAACAGCCTGAAACACTGGTTTTAAAATTGGTGATCACAGCATGTTGACATCCCAACACGAAGACCCTACTACACCCGCGCCAGTCTACACGACATCACATCCCAGAAGACCATGCCGTGATGTTCTGTTCTGTGAGAACCATGTGTCTGACACGGTTGTGTTGCCGGTGCAGAATGTGCAGAGTTATAACCACTCTGTCACGTGAAGACAACCGTGTGTATCGTGTGTGCATGTCTGGTTGCTCTTGTTGTTGGCATGTTGCTATTTTACAAGCCTGTAGAAGAATCTTTTTTTGTTAATTTGTTTTGCAGGCCATCCCATATGTGAATGGTACCTTATACAGCTTGTTGGCACACCCACATCTTAATCATGAGGCCAAGCACATTGGGCTTTGTGGTGTGCTCGAATACTACCTGAAGGTTAGTGGTTAGTGTCTGATCGGGCAGGGGCCACTGTCTCAGTAGGCAGCTGGATGGTGAAGGAGTTCAGCGCTGCACAAATGTGTGCATGAAACTTATTATTGTACTTCCTGTTAGAAAGCCTCCAGCTTGATGTTTCAATATAAGTTTAGTACCAATGCTTTCTGTTTCATTCTAATTTTATGCTCATGGTTAATATCTGTATTCATCCATAAAACCTCTTCTAGTAGTCTGCATCTAGGAACAGGGGACAGCTGGAATTTTGTAGCTTGTTAAATAGCATGTGGTAGGGGTGTGACTGGAAGGATTGATCCATCTTAGCAAGTGTTAGTGTTGTGAGCTGAACAGTACTGAGTGTCACCGGTACTGACATGCTGCACATTGTTATACCACAGAACAGTGAAGGTGAGATGAGCAAACAGCTGGAATACATTTTGAAACTGCATCGAGGGGACAGCCAGCCAGACCACAGTTCTACGTCTGATGAGGAGAATGCTGATGATGATATGGTATGTGACTAAACCCTTCATATAGTGTCCTTTATGTTCGGACATGGCTGTTGTCTAGCATTGAACCAGAACACAGTGCCCTCATGTGGAAAGGTCGGGAAAGTGTGGCAACTTAGCGTGTTATCTCGGTCACATGTCCAGTAGTTCAGGTTAGACCTCTGGCAATTCTCGTACCATGGCTGGGGTGGTTATTTGCCAGCCTGTCACTGATGGAGGCCTGCTTTCAATCTCAGGCTGGTCCGTTGGTGGCTAAAATGGTACTGGGACAAGTTCTTCTCCAAGTACCTTCGTTTTCATGTGTCAGTATCATTTTGCCTGTGATGCATATTCCTTCATTCATCTGATGCCAATTCTGTATAATCTTAAAAGTTGACAGTGCTGTTACATAATGCACTCTGTAATGGACCCCGCACAGTAATTGCCTTTCCGCCCTTTCACCTGTTTCACAAAGAGATGTTTTAAAACATTGCGTTCTGTTCCAAATACCAAATAATGGGCAAGTCCAGTAACATACCATTTTCAGAATCTTTAGAATTTATTTTCGCAAATCAGTAATGTTTTAAAGACTTTTAAACATATTGAGTGGAAATGTTTATATTGAAGTCCAAAGAAAATGAACGTTTGTCTAAGCAGCCTGCTGTAGTGTGATATTTAAGTAAGCAGAGGCAAACCATCTGTCACAGTTCAGTGTTGACAAAATTATTTTAAGGTGGCCTTCAGGTATTTGTGCACATAAAAATATTGAGAAAATCTTGTGTACAACAGCAAAATTTTACTAGAAATGCTGAGATTTTATTCTTGTACATAATGCATGAGTGAATTCATGAGTAATGTTTAAAGTTTTGTAAAAGAATGAAATCTCCATCTCACTAAAAGAATTTTATTGTTTTGTACATGAGTTTTTCAGTATTTTTGTGAGGACAAGTAACTAATAATTACCACATAAGGCTGAAATATGTAGCGCAGTCAGCTTTAAAATAATTTAGTCAGCACTGAGTTGTGGCTGACAGTTTCCTTTCTCATTATTTATAAAGAGAACTCCCGAAGCATGGAAATGTTTCACACAACTGCTGTGTGTGGGAAACTTTAACATTGCTCTTGTGGGAGGTCTGGCAGGACTTAAACATTGCACTTCTTCTTACAATGGAAGACTTTGTATCCAGGAAACACTGTATGTCTGCTCATTTTCACCATCTGCATATGACGTGTTGCCTTCACGTCCTCATGCTCAGTGTGTGTATGCGTGTGTTGAATAGGAGGAGTTAGACCTACTTGAAGAGGAACTTGACAGTGATGACCCAGTGCGCAGTCTGCAGGGTGAGCTGAGTGGGTACCAGCTGCTGTACCAGCAATACCGTCTGGTGTTCCCATACCATGGTGAGTTGTTACATTTTGTGTTACTTGCAATGTTTTGTGCAGTGTATCTCATTTCATTGCATATCCATGCATTTTCTTCTAAGGATCCAATATTGAACAACTGGGTGTGTGATTTATGCAGAGATTTGGAGAAATTGTCCATGAAGTCACCATATACCTAACCTGTCACTAAAACCGTGACTTTTGTCTGAAAAGTAAGTTGGCTTTATGCAAGTTTAATAAATAATATAATGAACTCCAGGGAGCAGAGTCATTCTTGAAAAGTTACTAGTTTGTCAGCTAGCTAAGAAATTCTCCACATTTTGTGGAATCGAGAAGATTGTTGCCACCTTCGTAAGAGCCTGCGACTTGTCCCTGCCTTGAGCCCAACCTCTTCCTTCAATGCTCTGCTAAACAAATCTGTGGTGTCACCTTTCACATGCGTGGTAGTATTGTTAAGCATACTGTACTGGGATTTGTGTATCTTCAATGTTGAAAAGAATAAGCATGCAAGAGTGCAAGCTTGCAGTGATATATTTTGATGACCTGAGTTATTTTTAAACAGAACAAGTTGTTTGCCTAAGTGCTTGACTGCGTTGCACAATGTTGAGAAGGATAAGTGTGTTGTTTAATGATGCTGTTAATCGCTGATATTGTATGGCAAGAAAAATAAAATTTATATTTCACAGCAGGAGTATTTTGAGGTCATGGTACAGTATCACTTTGAAGGTAGTCACCAGCATTTTGGAGCTACATGGTGCCTTCATCTTCCGTTGTCTGCCTTGAAGATGGAGTTAGCATGTCCTTCAGAAACACTGGTAACCACCTAAGAAATGACAGTATGTCATAATCATACAAGAACACAATCTTGATATTGCAGAAGTTGTGGAAGAATCCCATGTTATTTGTTGTTCTGTTGGCAAATGTCAGTTGGCATTCCTGTAGGAGTTGTGCACCCATCATCCTCATCGTCCCCAGCGCAGTCTGTTGGAGACATGTTGCTGCGTCCCAGCACTCCTCAGCTCCTGTCCTGTGGGTCACTGGAAGGGCAGGGTGCCACCTCAACAGAATCACATAATGCTGAGAACAAGGAGGAGGTCCTGTCAGAAACGTGTTCAAAGACATGCAACTTGTGAGTAGTACACACAGCTGTAAGGTTGTAGTGTGTCAGAAATTGAGTGTTTGTGGCCTTTGCTAAAATGTGATAGATTGCAGCTAACCAACCAACCAACCAACCAACCAACCAACCAACCAACCAACCAACCAATCAATCAACCAACCAAACGGCCAACCAACCGACCAACGGACCAACTCCATGGAACAGAGTCCTTCCTGAGAATTGGGTACTGCTTTAGCTAGTCAAGAAATTCCACATGATTTTGAACCCTGAATATTCATTACCATGTTTACAACAGCCCACCTGGTGTCCCTGCCCTGGGCCAGAGTAGTCCAGTCCATGGCCACCCATCCCATTTCTTTAAGATCCATTTTAACATTAGAGGTCTTCTGAGTGGGCACTTTACCTCAGGTTTCCCCACCAAAATGCTGTTTGCATTTCTGGTTCTCCTCCATATGTGCCACATGCCCCTGCCCATCTCATCATCCTTGTTTTAATCACACCAACAGTGTCTGGTGATGAGTACCTGTCATGAAGCTCCTCAGTATGCAGTTTTCTTCAGTCTCCTCTCACTCCCTGCTGGGCTCAAGTATCTTCCTCAGCACCCCATTCTCAAACACCTCAGCTTATGTTTTTCCCTTAGTATGAGAGACCAAGTGTCACACCCATGTAAAGCAACAGGCACAGTTATAATTTACAGCTGGAATATATGACAGTGACACAGCTGTTCTTTGGAAGATACTTTGGTGTTTTCAGTTTGTGAGATTTTAATGTGAGTCAGCTTCATACAGCAGATATTTGAAATAGAACTTGTTAAGTGTGTTCTTTAATTACGCAGTCAATTGCAAAGTTTATGTAGTGTCGGTGGTAGCTGAGTGAATGAATATGGAACATTGTTGGAATTACGCTGACAGGGGAAATTGTGAAAAATTCAGAGGAAAAGACCTGTCTTAATCCATTGTTAAACAGAATTAGGCTGTGTGTGTTACCACATAAGCGTTTCCGTTGTCAACTGATAATTTTTTAACAACTCTCTTTGTAGGCTCGTATGATTGTGAACTGTGGGTAATGAGAGAGTGAAAAAGAGTACAAGTATCAGAAATTACGTTTGTAAAACATGCAGGCTTCTCACAGCAGTGTTGCTGAGGATTCAAGTCTTCTGGGATGTGAGGTTGTGTTGTTGGGCAGTTGATTTCTAGTGTTCCAAAGGATAGTGGTGCGGTTATCTTGAAGGGTCAAGCAATCCAAGAAGAAATGACCTGGACTGCTTGCACCTGAAGATGAGGGCACTACAGTCCTTCAAAATGTCGGAACCAGTCACCGAGTGACACTGTGTCACATCCCATAGAACGTTAATCCTCTTACTAAGGTGTCTACTGTAATTATGAGCCTTACCATGTGGTACTGTTTGTGTCCTTGGCAACCAGGCTGATGCTGGAGAGTGTAGAACAAGAGGACGAGGATGGGGAAGATGATTCAGTCGTGTGTAACGGAACAAATATCGAGGGTGTCCACACAGATCACAATACAAATGGTGAGCCAGACAGTGCTTAATTAATATCCACTGTATACTCAAGATAGTCCTCATTTTACTGTCACATCGGTAATGTTTGCAGAGTCGAGACAACTGCAAAGGACAGACTGCAATGCTGACAAGGAGGATGCAGTATCTGCAGCCCAACCCTCGGCCACATCCGAGGACGGGTGAGTCCAGGTAGCTAACAGTTTTCTTCATACTGCAGGGAGAGGGATGTTGTCACTTCATTAACAGGTTGTTGTTGTCACTTTAGTAACACGCAAGAACCATGGAGCTGAGTCCTTCTTGAGAAGCTAACAGTTCACCAGCTAGTCAAAAAATTCCCTGAATTTTGTGGAACCCAGAGGTTTATTACCATGTTCACAAAAGCCTGCCGCTTGTCCCCATTCTTAGCCAGATTAATCCACTCCATACCCTCCTATTGTGTTTGTTTAGGATTTATTCCCATGTGACCTTTTCCATTGAGAATGAGATTTGAAATTCTGATCATGGTGAATATCCAGATTATGATGTTGGTGTGTGACACCTTCTAGTTATTTGATACATGTCAATCCTGAAGATGGAGGCAGCAGGTTCTTCTGGAAACAGCGGTGCGTGCCTCCCTACCAGACTGCACACATAACATCCTGCCCCAGGCATGTTTCTGTTAAGCTTCCTATCTGGTGCCCCAACTTATATTTGCCATAGCACACGGTTAATAGACGGGTAAATCTTAAATTACAGCCCGCACTGCATTGTCATGATATATTGCATGCCTTGTTACCATGTTCCCTGTTTCAGAGATGACGAATACACAAAAGCATTCACATCCCGTCCAAAAATCCCCCGCACCCCCACTCTTCAGAGCAGCACTGGCAGTAGTGGCACCACACGACCATGCTAGACAGCTGACTGTGTTTCTTCATCATGGTATGTGCTGTGATACTGGTTAACAAGAGGGCTGCAGAAATACATTCACACAATTGCCACCAGTTAGCTGATGGTCATCACTGGGAAATAAAAAGTGTATTGAGGATTCAGGTCATCTGAGATGTGAACTATTTGGTGGGTTTGTGTTTTGTGATGTTCCTTCAAAACACCATGAAACATGAATCCACTGTTACATCCCAGGAGGCCAGAATCCTCAACAAAACGGTTTTGGGAACATGGAATGTCACATGGAAGAAACTGCTAGTGTATGGGAGAGAGCACTGTGTTCAGTTGCTGGTACATTTAAAGTGTGTTTCTGGTGCCCTGGATTTCAGGTGATTTCTTTTATGTTACATTTTCTAGTCGTGTAAGTTATTCATGCTGTTGGGTTTTTGTTTTATATAAATAATGCTGTGACACGTGCTGTTTTGAAGTTGTGAAAAAGATACAAGTTTATTATAAAAAAATATGTTGAGCACAACACAAGAACAGCGCACATGCACTCACATCATACAGTATCAACGTGTAAAAAGGCTTTTACATAAATCGAATGTGTCTGTACGTGCATTTTGTGAAGTTTGTTTTTGTGACCAAACTGTGTGGTCAGTTGACCTTTTTACAGTGGTCCCATCTTGTCCAGTTTGCATGAACATGAAGCAGATTCTAGCAGAGTGGGCTCATCTTTTGTGAGAAGCACCTGTATGTGAGTTATGTCATACAGTACTGCTGCTGAATAGCTGAGTGCGATTATGACCCAGTTGTGGTAGTTCTGAGATCATGTCTTGCTGAGTGGCTGACAGTGATAAATTTAAAGTACAGAACTAAGTTCAGCAGAACACTGCATGTCAGCATGTCAGTACTTGAAACCATTAGTTTGCTGCGTCCCAATCTTTAGCTCATGTTGCAGTCACAACACAAGATCAGGCGGCTCCTCCATAACTCGTGTGTAACCAGTTCTGTGTCATCATGCCCATATCGTCACTCAGCACACCGTCCACTCATACTGACTGCTGTACCCAGACAGCTGTACCACATTTCAAAACACTTTGAAGTTTGCACTCAGATTGTGCTAATATGTCACCCTGTCAAAGGAATCCTGCCTTTTGCTCTGCTGTGATCTTTCTGTTCACAGTTTTATGAATCAATACACAACACAGAAGGTTTAATATCAATCGATTTTCTGTAACCTTTAAACATAGCTGGAAGGGTGTGTAGAGTGCCATTTAATAAGTCTTAAAAGAGGTTGGCAGGCGTTGCATAAATCTCTGCTTCAAGAGAGACAGACCACACTGTATTTTGGACTCACGCTGTCAGGAACTCTGCAGTCCAATGTGGGCAAGAAGAAGAATAAAAAGTATTTTATAATAAATATGTAGACAATACTGTAGCAGCAGCAGCAAGTTGTTGGCAGTACTCTATCATGCATATCCACCTGGAACAGCAGAAATGATCACACTTTAGGACAGGTGACATCACAGACTGAAACAGACATAAGCGTGGATAGACGCCACATAGAATTAAACTCCATTAATAGAGCAGAGTTAGTTGATGTGGCACTTTTGATGATCCAGCCTAAAAATAAGCACATGCTAGTAAGCAAGCTTGAGTACAAAATGAAAAGTGAATCACAACAGCATGTGCCAAACCAGCTGATCAGCGGCGGCACCAGTTCAGCCGGTTGCTGGCTCACATTATCTCAGTTTGCCATTTTCTGTTGTTACAATCAGAAGTGCTTGTCTTTTCTCAAGTGTTTGTTACTTTTATTTTGAATATGTATACCCATTCCATGTCAAAGTCAATGAAGGTGCTAGTGGCAGTAGAGGTGTTGAAGATATATATAACAGTGACGCTGACAGAGAGGTCAGTACATCCCAGCATATCCGACAGTCAAGCGCCACCTGGGTCCTGATGGCACTAAGCTGTTGGAAGGCTGACACACATAGTTCCAGAGCACTGTTTGTGGCACTGTAAAATATAACTGTCATTCCCCGTGCCGTGCATGTAGGTACAAATTGTCGAACATTCATTGTTGCTCATTGCTATGTATTGTATGTTGGTCACTCCCCCAGGATTTTCTACAGGTTTGGAGTGTCTGCCAAATTCTGAAGAATTACAGCATTTTCTTGTTCCTAAGATGCCTAGTTTCATATTCTTACAAGGCATTTCTTCTAGAGGCGGATACACAGTGTTGACCAGTACAGTTGCCATCTTCCAGTGTTCTTTTGGAATATCATTGAGTTTCCTAATACTCTGCACATCCCGTATTCCAGTAATTATCCGTATATCCATTTATACAGAAACTGAAACTAACTTACCAAAGCCGCCATCTCCATGCCCTCCACTGGAATACGAATCACCTCCAGAGTATCCACCATGACCTCCAAAACTTGCAGTGCTATAGCCTTTTGAACTTCCACCACTTGAATACCCTCCATGACCACCTCCGAATCCGCCACTGCTGTAACTGCTTCCTCCATGGCTACCTAATCCGCCACCGCTGTAGCTACTTCCTCCGTGACCACCTCCGAATCCGCCACTGCTGTAACTGCTTCCTCCATACCCACCTCCCAGTCCACCACTGCTGTAACTGATTCCTCCGTGACCACCTCCGAATCCGCCGCTGCTGTGACTGCTTCCTCCATACCCACCCCCCAATCCGCCACTGCTGTAACTGCTTCCTCCATGCCCACCTCCGAATCCGCCACTGCTGTAGCTGCTTCCACCATGGCCTCCTCCAAAGCTTCCAAGACTGTAACCTTTGAGGCTTCCACCACTGGAATAACTGCTGCCGTGACCTCCAAATCCGCCACTGCTGTATCCACCTCCACCATGGCCACCCCCAAATCCGCCAATGCTATAACTGCTTCCTCCGTGGCCACCCCCAAATCCTCCGCTGCTGTAACTATAACCGCCACCTCCGTGGCCTCCACTGCTAATTCCTTTGAAACCGCCACTGCTGTATCCAGCTCCAAGCCCGCCATGGCCACCTCCGCCGAAGCTGTAACCTGTAAGCAGTACCACAGTAGTAGTCCATTGCCGCAGATGCCTTCACCTACCCACCACAAACCACGCGTATTTTGTCGCTACCAACAAAAACTGCCTTCATGTTACTTCGTATGGTCTCCATATTAGGCGGTCTTTATGTTTGCTCCGTAAAGAACGCCTGGTGTGTTCGACCACCAGAATGTTGTCAGTAGCGCCTGATGGTCGCGTTACCCCCGAATGCGATTTTCTAGCTGTGAAATCGTAACGTGGGATTGATACGGAAAGTGCTAAGTTGTGTTGTGTTGTGTTATGCAGTGGAAAGAAGTGAGGGTTGTCGCCATCACATATTTTTGTGGAATTCTGGGTAACTTTCATTGCTGTCGTCCTTGATTTGAGCACCGTGATAACGTAACAGTGACAGCAGAACATGTGTGGAGCTAGACAATGTGCAGGAGGAAGGTGCGTGCAGAGTTCTGCCCGGAGCTGCTACTTCGGCTCACGTGCCTCAGGCACACGTGATAGTATTAGATATGAAGAAAATCCGCCTTTGCGAACGGACAGACCGGACATATTCCGAGACATGTTCGGATTCGTGATTTTGTGAGGTGTAGGGGTTTAACGGCGGTGTCTGTGAATAACGCTGTGTTCCGGTATGTGAAGCCGTGTCGTCCGGTAGACATTTACCTGTGTTTCGGAGTCGGTTATTGTCTTTATCTTCGTGGTAGAAAACGTACTTACCCGTTAAGATGCCAGCATTTATTTGCCCATGTTTTCAATGGTGTTGTTGCTGCGAATTTCACGAAGGGAATGTGAATTACCAAGCTGAAACATCAACAATAGTTTTCTGATACCTGTCCCACCCCCCACCCCCAACAGATTTCGGGATGAAGTCTGAAAATAACTCGCGGCCTTCCTATGTATGCTTTTTCAACTCACTAAATGGCCACTGTGTTTTATAAGTTGTCTTGAAATAATATGTTAATAAAATAAATATAGGAAGGACGCGAAATGTTATCCGTGGTGTAAGGAGTGATTAAACGGAATAGTTGCTCTGGGCACATGTAACATATCCGATGGCTGTCAGTAAAAAGACAGTCGATACTTCCGATGCTCCTTTGTTTTTTTTTAAAGAAAGATGGTGGCGGTTGTTACTGTGTTGGTGGTTTGAAAGTTTTTCTAAACTTCGAATGTTAATGTTGTGCTCAGATATGTGTTTATGCTGTAACTCTTCGTGCAGTTGGTAAGTAATTACAGGGATTTTTTTCTTTTCGTTTGTTTCAGTTGTTGCATGATTATCATTGCCAGGTTAATGCCAAAGACATGTTAGCTGAAAGTAACCCGTTGGGGATTAAACGGGGCATGCATGAGGCATAGGGAATTGATTGCTGGTGCTAAAGGAAGCGTGGTCTCATGTTGCTTGCATCTGGGGCTCCCCGATTTTCAGGTTAGAAAGCTAAGCACTAGTATTCTCTCCACTGCCTCTACCCACAGATCAGCGAATAGACCCATAAGACATAGCTATTAAATCTTCAGGAATTTTGTGCTGTGTGTAACGAACTCCATGCAGCAACGTCTTCCTCGACGAATTTAATAGTCAACTAATCGAGGAATTCGCTTATTCACAAGAGCCTATGACTGTACCATGTAATGTCATCACCTCCTTCCTCTTCTTTATGAAAAGAAGTTTAGTGCCCTGCCATCAACGCCTAGGTCTTGCAAGTTGTCTCGTCGAATTTTCCTACCAGAACTTTATATCCATATCGTAACTCGCACCTAAGTGCAGTATGCACCGCCCATCGTTCTAGTATAATTTGATGGCTGCGAAGTATGCAATATATTGTGTAATGTATAATGAATAAAATTACTGAAAGGCTGCTCTTCCAGCTAACTCCATGGATCAGAGTCGTGTTTCAGAAGCTGACAGTTTCTTTGAATATTAAGGAATCGCAGTGTTCATTACCATGTTCACAAGAGACTGCATTTTTCTTACCTTGAGCCAGATGAATCCAGTTTACTCCCTCCAGTCATATTGCTTTTTAAGATCCAGTTTAATATCCTGCCATCTACGGCTGGGTCTTCCAAATGGTCTCTTTCCTTCATGTCTCCCCATCAAAACCCTGTGCGCATTTCTCTTCTCCCTCATGTGTGGCACATGCCCCGCTATGTCATCCTCCGTCATTTTATCGCCCTCATTATCTTTGCTGAGCAGTACAAATCGTGAAGTTCCTCATCATGCGAATTTCCCAATCTCCTGACACATCATTCTGACTTCCCAGAGCACAGTTATTGCATGCGGTCAGCCGCAGCGAGCGTAAGCACCTTTCGTGTGTTGTGAAACGTGGCTAAATAGGCCTACATGTCTGCAAGCCATCTTGGTGCTGAACTGCGATCGCTTGTCTGCACAGAATTTAAGAATATTTTGGTCGGCAAGCCTCGTATAAAGAAACCGCGTCGTACATGGAGGCACAGTTGAACGGTACAAGGTAAGGCTGTGCCTGCCCACGCCACGAAGGCATACAGGGCGAGTAAAGGTATAGCGCCACTCATTCCAAACCTCGGCCCTGTACGGAGGTGAGTGGTGAGCCTAATAAGGCGACCGCTTTACCCACCGGAAAGAACTCCGGTACCCACTGAACGGGAGGTTGGGTCGGCCCCAGAACCGGTCTTGACGTTTTGGAGAAGAGAAAAGTCAGTTGCTGCAGTCGGGGATCGGAAGACATGAAACGAGTTGATGTACGAAAGATGGGTCGCGGGGGGGGGGGGGGGCTGTCGCGGCGGTGAGCGTTCTATCATGTGACGCCATGTAGTCTTGTAGCTCAAGCGTGTTGGTAAGGGTGATAAGCCTTGGGGGTACCATAATACCTGTCATTTGGAATCACGGACCCAGCTCACAGTGGGTCGCGTGGCGTGCTCTGCCCGTTTCCTATGCACTTTCTAGTAAGGGGAAATTGAACTGTGGATCTCCCAGTGGGTTTGACCTCCTTAGTGAATACGGGTAGGGAAACGCGATGTGAGTAATCAGCCCTCGACTAAGTGTGTTCAATGATAACCCTTTAAATACCGAGTTTTATCCCAATCGGTAGAGCAGTGTAGAAAATACGGGCAAAAATTCATTTACACACTCGGTAAAGTGTAGCTTTCTCTGCGTCGACTTTAAAGACTGAGATTAATCTCAGTGATGTATAAATATTCATTTCGTACCGCGCAGTAAACGCTGTATGGGGAAAGAATGCCGTTTTTAAAGAAATCATACGGCACACGTAAGTGCACTTCGGGCAACACGTGCATATGTCAGTCACTGGCCTGTTTTATGCTATAAGGAGTTAAAAAGACACCGGCGTTATTTTGAAATTTCGGCATTTTTCGTTTATTTAGCTAAAGCCTTTTTATGTGAGGTCTGATGTGTTCCGTGTGGTAGGAAATTGGTATTTAAATATTCTTTACACGAAGGTCCCCCTGGCTCGGTCGGTTAGTCGTCTGCCTATCACCGTGGATGTTCGCGTTCGATCCCAGGTCAATTCATGTGGGCTTTGTGATGGACAAAGTGGCGCTGTGACAGGTTTTTCTCCGAGAACGTCCGTTTTCCCCTGTCACTATCACTCCCCAAATACTCCGTACTCATTCCTTGATCTGTCACCTTTTCCTTCGCGCCAACCCCCCACCTCCGCCACCAGGAGCGTTAAACTGTAGCCCGTCTTCAGTATGTGAGTCTTGCATGAAGAGTTGTGACCGTGAAAGCGAGCACCTTGACCCGCAGCGACTGGCTGTCAGAGGCCTTGAGCGTGTTTTCACTTCCTGGACAGCGACCCGCACTTTCTTGCTCTCTGTGCCCCTCCCCCCACCCACCCCGTCGCCCGTTGATAAAAATTTGGTTCTTGGTATATGCTTTAGGTACTTTAGTGTTTTGTAACGTCAGAAACAAAATGTGAAGTGAAACAGTCGTGACCTATTTCAGTGTTTAGGAATTTGCCCAGAGAGACCAGCGAGTACCACGAAAGTGCAAGATCGAAGGAATCTCGCCCTCACAAAATTCGAACCCGAGACCACTGTAATACAAACCACAACCTCCAGTGGTTCAGCCATCCCTCGATATACGACGGGTCGGTTTACGAATTTTTCCTTATACGAGGTTCACAAATTAATATATTTTTTTTTTTCAATTTGAGAGCCGGTTTCCTTTTGCACAAGCCCCTTCACTACGCAAACAGATCGTTGGCGCCCCTTTTCGGCTGTCATATGTTCTCGAACGCGTAGATTCTGGTCCCAATCACACGCCAACCCCAGAAATGAATTTTCGTTTTTAATATGTAATAAGGTTTTGTTTGTGTAATCTTCATATTGACAGCACACAGCCGCGCCTGATGTGTGGGCGATGCCGGTACAGCTGTAGCTGCATAGCTACTGTTTACGCACACAGCAGTCGCTTGGAGCGCTACTCAAACAGAGCAGCCAAGCACTGGTGCAGCTGTCTTCATACTGTACTCGGGTATCATTCTTTGTGTTCAGGTAAACTGTGTACGTTCTGGGGGAAATTTTTGACTTGTGGAACCAACAACTGGACCCAGAAGGGTAAAGATATTTTGCTGAGACAGCTTTCTGTTTACGTAAAAGCAAACGACAGCTGATCTCAAAGCTGAAAGCTGCAATTTGAACTGTGTCAGCGGACCAGTTCTGACTACATCGCTTCAGGCAACTGCTGCGTCTTCTGTACACAATTTCAGACGTTTTCACTTTCGTGTGTGTCTGTGTGTGGGGGGGGGGGGAGGGGGGGACATTTGAGGCTGATGGACGGCAGGTATGGCGACTGTCCTGCAGCATTTTCAGCACCTGATAGCTGCAGAAACACGTCGGTAGCCAGACCATGTCTCGCATTTAGGCTATTAAGGGAATCCAGTAAACGAATTATTCCGCAAATTAAGTAGGAAGTGCATGTTTTGAAGGATACGGTCCCTTGAGATGTGACGGTGTGCCGTTTGGTATGTAGCTCGCGACGTTTCGAGGAATGCTTAGGCACTACGATCCTTCGACACGTCGCAAGATATTTTCACTCGTCTTCGGGGTGGCCAGACCGGCGCTGGGGTTCGGTGGGCACCGGTGGCTTTGTCGCTGGGTAAAGCGGTCAGGGCACGAAGCTGACCGCCCACCCCCATCTGATACCGAGGTAAAGAATGCGAGCGGCCACTGCCCTATGTGTCTTACTGGTGTGGTTCTTATTAACCCTTTAAAGCCCAGTGGTTACTGTATGTACCGCCCGGTCTAACATGCAACAACTCTACGTTCTGCCCGCACAGTGTGTTTATGTGTTTTGTGTGGATCTCAGAACAAACAGCGATTATTTCCCTATACAGCATTAACTGACTGGTTTTTATAGCCGAGACGGAGTGTGTTTACTGCGCGGTACGGGCTGAATCTTTGTATATAATTCAGGTTACTGTTAGTGTTTAAAAGGTTAAATTTGGTTTTTGGAATCTTAACTAAAACTGCTAAACGAATTTAATTTCGATCCATGTCATGAAACTCGAATTGTCGTGGCCACTGACGTCACCATTTGCTCAAAAACTAAGAAACTGTTCGTCACAGTACTTGCGTAGACATATGAGTGTGTACTGCTACGTGAAAATATTAACTCTTGTCTGAAATGTTTCTCCGTCACATCGAAAGACCGCAAGGTGAAGTAAGCTGCATTTGCACGGTGCTCAGCTTCGCTGCAGTTTGTACTGTATGTGCCTATATAAAATTAACGAAACCAACAGATGGCCTTTTGGAAAGTTTTAACCCAAATGAGTGTAATGGAGAAAAAAGTGTTGGTAAATACGTATTGAAAACTTAAGGTAAATGGGAAAGTGTAGGTAGAATGCAGTGCACAGTTATGAGGTTACAGGAAAACAACACGCAAAGTGGGATTGTGTGACGGCGCGGGGAGCGTTGTGTGTTACTTATGTGTTATGGTTATTAAAACACTGCGGTTGGGGGGATAAACGGGGGACAGGCCTGTGTTTGCGTGGAAGAATCAAATCTGAGCGTCGGTACAACCCGGTGTCATACGGGGCCAGGTGGATGTAAGTCTTGTGTGCGAATCTGTAGATGTTTGGCACTGACAAGTGAACACCACGGCGAGTGTAGTGTCGGGGGCCAACTGCGGCCGTCGGAATGGCCAATGCAGCCAGGAGCAAATTCTGTAAGTGACACGCGTTTTCCAGGATGCATTGCCATGAGATGGTCAACCGGTACCGCATATCGTGCGTGACTGCTGCTGACGGCTAAAATTTGTTACTTTCGCGGCGTGCATTAAGTTCACCGACTGTAATACGAATTATTAGATGACCGCTGTAGAACAATGACTCATGGAAGAAAGTAATGGAATGGGACTGAAGATGGAAAGAGAAAGCAGAGAAAGGAAGTTCGTAACATACGGGAGGATTGCAAGTTGTAGTGAGGTGGGAAATTTAATTGGAGGCTGCGGACGGATCGTGTGGCTTGTGAAATCGGATCTCTGCGAGGACAGGTTATCGTCCAAGGGCAGTGGCAGGAATCTTGGTGTGTGGCATCCCGTTGTGTTTTCTGAGTATGCGTGACGTCAGGCTTCCGCCACGGTATAAATGAGATCTGCACTCTTCTGGGATGTTACGGTAAATATTAGTTTGTTATCGACGTCTCGGGACAACCTATCGGCTCCATCTTCAAGGTACCGGTATATTGTCCCGAAACGTCGCCGATAAACTACAATTTATCTGCACTGCTTATAATCCCAGAAGAGTGAGGACCTGTTAAACCAGAAGTACTTCTTCACTCAGTCGACAAAACTTTATCGTTAAAAGAGTCCTGTTTGTTTACAGCAGCTAGCTACATGTTTCGGCTGTTTACTGTAGCCATAATCAGGCTAGACCATTATGAAAATGTAAGGATATAAAAGTAGTCGCGTGTCACATATCGGTTCAGTCTGTCAGTGGGATCGCACTCTCACACTGATACGGTGTGTGACATAAGGTTACTGTTTTGCTCTTGTTTTTATAATGGCTTTCCTGATGAATGTTTTTGCCTGTAGAGTGCTTTCTGTGGTTGTCAGGTTATCTGGTTATTGATGTATACATTTCACTTTGAAACATTTTTTATAGGTAGAGTGCTTTTTATGTTTTTACAAGTAAAAAGTATATATCAGTAATCAAAATTCAGCATAAAAACTGTTTTTGAATTGTGTAATAACTAAAGCAGACGTAATTCTCACCTTATGTATATATTCGCGTGTGTATATATATATATATATATATATATATATATATATATATATACGTACACATCACACCATAAGCTTTATGACGTCCTGCTGCACTGTGCACGTGAGGTCTGACTCCTGTTCCCATAACCTGCTGCACTGTGCACGTGAGGTCTGACTCCTGTTCCTATAACCTGCTGCACTGTGCACGTGAGGTCTGACTCCTGTTCCCATAACCTGCTGTTGCAATTATCGTTCTAACTATGTCTGTGTGTTGTGCCGCCTGATGGCGGCCAGTTCCGGCCCTAACATGTTTTAGTGATATAAAAAATGAAGTTTGATTGGCGGTTTTATTTTAATTTAATTTGTTTACTTGTACAACGCGATGTACATTGTGTAGCTGGTTGTTGAAAACGGAACGGAATTTTTATCGACAGAGTGTTGCAGTCCTTTTGGTTTGACATCGTGCCAGTAGTGCTGTCGGGCTGCTGTGTTGTGCTGGCGGTTGTTTGTTTGAACAGCCTCTGTCTCTCACCTGTCCGTGTGTTATAGCCGCTGTGTTGCAGACTGTTGTCTGCCCGTGTGCAGTTTTCAGTCTGACAGCTGCTGGGCAGGTTTTGGCTGAAGTTGGTATGTTTGGAGAACAACCCAAAGCTTTGGTATTTAATCTCCTACGATCGCTAATAAAAACGTGGCGGACCCACGAAATTTTGAATCAAGTTTAGAGCCTCCCACACAATTTATTTAAGATCTGTTTAAAGTATTATCTTTGCACTTAGAGCGCTTACCTCCGTGAGATGGCGGCTCGGACTGCACGTGGCTGATGACCAGCAGAAGAGGAACCACCAGGGACACCTGCAAAGTACCACATGACTTATTGCAATTGTACTGAACCCTTTCAGGTCCGGTGGTTACTATACGTACCGCCAGGTTTAACATGCAGCAATTCCACGTTCTGCCCACACAGTGTATTTATGTGTTTTGTGTGGATCTCAGAACAAACAGCGATTATTTCCCTATACAGCATTAACTGGCTGGTTTTTATAACCGAGACGGAGTGTGCTTACTGCACGGTACGGACTGAATCTTTACGTATAAGTCAGGTTGACCTTAGTTCCTACCGGACACCGAATTGTGACAGTGCAGTTACTGTACACCACCAAGTCTGAATGAAATGTGTGACTGTAGGCTATTTGTGCATTTTCCTTTCGTTTATTATAGTTCTCGGTCACATATTTTGCTTAAAATTTGGCTGCAGCATGTAGTTAATCCCTGGCTTCCAACAATGGCCAACATTAGTAGTGCATGGAGTTATTCTTCGCTCCTCCATACGTCTTTGCAGTGAGGTGTGTAAGCACTACAACGCCTTTGCTTCATCTGAGCAACTTAGAATGAAAGTCGCAAAGCCGTCTAATCGTTTTAAGTTGTTTTGTTCAAGATTCAAACATAAAAACAAAATTAATTCAAATTAGCACCATATAGGTAGAGGTAAAGTTAAAGCTTTCCTTGTGCGAGCCGTTAAGACGTGTAGCGGAAGCAAAGGTGTGGATGTACTCATTCGTTGAACTCGGAATCGAACCCTGGATCGTTCAACCCATAATAATACCGACCACGCTGTTCCGGCGCGCTGTGGTCTGTACAGTAACGTACGTTTTAGTCCGCATTTATCCCTGTATGACCGACGCTATATGGTCTCAGTTACCGACAGCGTTTTTGTGTAATCTCATTACATCGTGCGGGCTACAACAGCTTATGCAGCCCGACAAGCAGCGGTGTCGGAGAAGTTGCCGTTACTGCAAGGCGTTACGAGCAACACACCTGCAGGTGAGCTGGTTCTTGCACCCAATCATCGCTGTAACCGTTGTGCTTGCCGTACGTATCGGTAATAACACGGGGCACTTCTCATAATATCTGTATGTGCCCTCTATTAGGTTGACGGTACAGAAGATACAAGTTACTTGTCTATACAGAGGGTGTCTTACAATTTGCTTCACCCAGATTACATTCACGTTCCGGGCAAACTCTGTTTTATTTACAGACAACTACCGGCAGAAAGTGACAATAATGAGGTACAGAAATTATGCAAATTGTTGTGCGCCCTGTTCAGAGCACATTTCAATTTTCCTCAGCACTGACACGTAAATAAAGCGGTGTTTTCGTGGAAAGGGGGTATGATTTGGAACAGGGAATTTTAGGACACCCGATACATGGAAGAACGGGTATATGTTCTTTGGAGAAATGTAGAGTGAAGGGTCCATATTGCTTGGTTGTATTCTGGAGAGTTTGTGAACATAAAATTTCAAATATTGCGTTTGAAAATGTGCATACTCGAACTGGAGCACTTGTCGCAAAGTTTTGAAAGTCTACAAAACACACTGTGGAAGTGCTCTTCTGTTCTGTGTCCCCGAATTTTGAAAGAGCACTGCTGTTTTCGAAGACCTAGGCTTCGCACCCTTGTCCTGAACAGTATGATCATTCCACCAATGCTCCGTAATTTCGCAGTGTTGGTGCAATGATACCGCCAGGAGGAAAGCGAAGTATTCTGAGAATAACGTGTCCCAGTGACACTTTGTCAACCACAAATTCTGCATGGACTGGCCGGGGGATCGAACCCGGCTACACGCCTTGAGAGGTCGGCGACTGACCGCCTAGATCCAGGGTACTATATCCGAAATTGTTATCGCCTAAATAATGTATAAAAATTCAGTTCGTACCTCATGGAGAACACAGTCGGTGTGCAGTGTGAAACCCAATCATTTAGTGTTGTACGGGAACACAGTGTCTGTTCGATGTGACAAACACGTGCGTGGGCAGAATGCAGAACTTTTTACACGGTGACGCATCTGGCACACATAGTTACCAGTGTGTTCTAATAGTTAAGTGTAGTTTTGAGAAATGGCCAAATTAAATGTGAGATGCGAAGTTTCCACCACAATGTTGTTGAGGATTCAGGTCTTAAGGGACGTGGCGCTGCAGCGCTGGGATGGTGGCCCCCGACGTTTCGAAAAAACCTAGTAGCTTCGTCTTCAAAGGTGAAGGCGTAAGTTCTTTTTAGATTGCTTGACCCTTGAAGATGAGTTCGTTCGAAACGTCCAGAGCCACCAACGCGGCGCCACATCCCAGATGACCGGAACTGCAACTGCACGAAAGTGTATGTATTCTCATATTTAAACTGTTTAGGCCTAAGTGGCAGCTACAGACGTGCAGCGTTCGTACAGTGAAGCACTGACATGTCTAAATTAAACTCGGTAGATATGCAGAAACTGCGAGGCGATTGCACTGGCTTTCTGTAGATTTGTGAACTCACCCTTGGAACCATGTTGCAGAGAGCGTTCAGATGCTTCCCGATGGACACTGTGCGCCGGACTTCTTGCTGAGCCACTTATATGCAATGACCTTGCTGTGCGCCCGCGGCGGGGGAGGTGCGGGTTCCCCGTTCTCTCACGGGGAAAGTGCCCCCTCTAGGACTCGGCGGTAGGACTGGCAACGGACTAGTTTGAGTGACTTATCATGCGCACTTTCTTTTCCGACTGTGAGCCATCTGCCCGATACCAACGGAAGCTGATGGAAGAGGAACTTTCAGTTCGCTCTCAATGTTCCTCGCTCTTTTATGAGAAACCGTAAGTGGGGCACTGCTTCTCAAACTCTTTTGTCCACGACCCAAAATTTAAGTCCCAGTTACCTTGCGCCCCAAACAGAATTAGCACCGACTGTTCACCCCTACAAACCGCGCGGATCTGTAGACCTGTCAACAATACTCATTGTGTGGCGGCTGCAGACGCCCCCCAGCCGTCTGTTCGGTGGGTACCGTGTGTTCGTTACCTGGGGCTAAAGCTGCCGGGGCGTGAAGTTCTCTCACCTCCATCCATTGCCGAGGGCACAAATGAGTGGAGCTGTACCGCTGCGACCCCTGTATGTACTGCTGACGTACAGAAGGACTCCTTTCTGTTTACGATTCATTGGATAGCTGTCGCGACCTATGTCTTGGTCGCGGCCCTTGGTTTGAGAATCCCTGCCCTAGGATATGGCCAGTAATATAAAGGTGGGGGCTTTGAAAATAGGCCGGTGTTTTCCACAAGAATGTAATTATTACACGAATGATACGCAGAGCCCATCATAATGCAAGTATCTGATGACTCGCACAAATTCTCCTCTGCAATTCTCCTGACGGAATATTTCCCCAGCTCTGTGCCACTGCTTTGTGCTTTAGATTCAGGGTTTGTTGCTCAACATTTGTAACCTTAATGAGTCACTCCCTTCCTCTCAGCACTCTGTTTTCCCAAATGCAATTCGTCTCCAAACAACACACACACACGCGCGCGCGCGCGCGCGCGCACGCACGCGCGCACACACTACAGTTTTGCTACGTGACTTTGAAGAATACTTCTAGGCGCCTTCTCACAGTCGCGAAAAGCGCCCGGTAGCTTCGTCATGTCCGTCCGTCCTTATGTCCTCTTGTATCACTGCGACTCCCACTGGAAGGATTTCCGTGAAATTTGGTATGAGGGTTTTCATGAAAACCTGTCGATAAAACCCAAATCTGATTGAAAAACCTACATGAACTGGCCAGGGAATGTCAAGACTAAAATTAACCCAAAGTATAATCAGTCCGTACCGCGCAGTAAACACACTCCGTCTCGGTTATAAAAACCAGTCAGTTAATGCTGTATAGGGAAATAATCGCTGTTTGTTCTGAGATCCACACAAAACACATAAACACACTGTGTGGGCAGAACGTACAATTGCTGCATGTTAAACCGGGCGGTACACACAGTAACCGCTGGGGCTTAAAGGGTTGAAAACAGAGGTAATTGAAACGTTGCATTGATGTTATTCTTGTCATTATTCATGCAGCTGTTTCTTCACTTTGTTGTCGGCGCGAAGTAGGGCAGAAATGTGCTGAAGCTGCAGACTGAGGTATAAACATCTGACGTCACAATCTGTTACATAATGCAGTTCCCCAAGCCACTTCTCCCAAGGGGAACGTGTCCCATATACCGTACCGCATGTCAAAAGCTGTTCGCTGTCGCATTAATTTGGGTGTTCAGACGTCGAAACACAGCGGCCGTCAGCAGTTAGCGGTCGGAGAGTTGAATGACGTAATGCCGCGGTCGTAACGTTCCCCACATGTGTGAGCCACGTTTATGGGCGTGTTCTGCAATAGTACGAAACTGCTGCCTTCTGCTATGTGCCCTGAACGTCGGCATTAATAAAGCTATTCACATTCGCTGCCGTCACAACCTCCAAAAGCCTAACATCAGAGTCATTATTTTATGTGACAATTATCAGTTACCAATGCTGTCGGCTAGTTTCTCGCCCTAACATGGCAGGAAGTGAGCAACGATGGTTGTCAGATGCAGTAAGGACCCGCTATATCATAGTATGGCATAGCATTGCGGTCTGAGCTGCAGACCAGCTGTACTGATTGAGCTGCAGACCAGCTGTACTGATTGAGCTGCAGACCAGCTGTACTGATTGAGCTGCTTCGACGTCCCTCAGCAAATATAACAATAGTATGTCAACTTAGACCACGATCGCCTCCTTCCGTGCCCGTCCCTATTCATTATTCACTAATCATCGGACCATTTGATTCTGTGTAGTCCAAGCTGCTAACAGCATCGTTAAATAGACCACGAATAAGTAAATAAATAAATTAATTAATTAATAAACAGTACTGTCTTCTGGGGTGTAACGGGACGTAGTCTGTAGAAATTTACCGACATTTCTGAAGAACCTGTTGTATCATTGTACAGAGTAGACTTTTCTTTCGAAACGTCGGTAAATGTGTGTAGACTACACGGCATCACATTCTGCTTAGCAAGTACCGTGACAACCTTAAACCTTACACTTCTACATAACAATATAATGTGCCTGCCTGCCTGCCTGCCTGCCTGCCTGTGGCAGCCACAGCTTATGAGAAAATAGTGACAGGAGCCTGACAGTCTGGCTGTAGTTTTAGGGTAATTACGGGCTGTGTTGTGCTAAGTATAGTGAAAATCGGAATAACTGTGCTTCGGCCTGCACTGCAGATTCTTCCTTTGCCTTCAGAGATCTATCCCGCTCTCACATAAGATTTTTAAAATTCATGGCGTGAATATTCACTGAAGTTGCTATTTTATAGCATCGCTCTCGGGCTAGGATACAGCGTGTCCTAAAACCCCCTCCACCGAGACAAAAAAAAACATTGTACAGCAATTTGCAAATCATTGTTTGGGAGATATAAAATGTGCATTTGACATGACTGACAACAATTCGGACAATTTCTATAGCTTCGCATTTTCACATGCTGTTTGTGGTTGTCTGTAAATAAAAAAGTGTTTTTCCGGAACTTGAGCGTAATCTCAGTAAAGGGACTATTTGGGCACCCTTTATATGCGAAATGTTTAGTTGAAGGGTTATCTGTGGAAAGTATCGCTAGAAACAGGAATTATTATAATGCCCTTTCAAATTTAATCGGGAGTTGCACTGCTAAATGTAAATTGAGACAGTAGTTTCTGGGCCGTGTCATGATGAAGAGCCTGCCGTTTGCAGTTCTTCGTAGGCCTTGTAATAAGGCACATTCCGTCGGCAACTTCCGCCGCTGTTGCAGTGAAATCCCGCACTGCTCACGCGACTGGAAAAAAGAAAGGTCCCTCTGCGAGCGGGCGGGCCTTTCTCTCGCTGCAGCTGAATGCTCTAATTACAACAGGACATCCACGGGGGCACACATCCGGGACCCCTCGGTGCGCCTTTGGCACAAGCTGTTGGGAATGGGTGAAAGATGGCTCAGAAAGTGAGGTCAAAAATGAAAACAAAGGTTGGTGGTTATTGGATGCTTATTTGGTTCTGGTTAGTCTGTTATTTGCTTTAATCAGCTATAAGTAAATAAGCAAATAAGTAAGTAATAAGTAAGTAACTAAATAAGCAGATACCTAAATAAGTGAATAAATAAATAAATGAGGAAATAAATAAAAAATATTTAATTAAGCCAACAAGTAAATAATCAAATAAACAAATAAGTAAATTAATACGTAAGTAAATAAATAAATATGTTACATGGAAATAAGTGGATGAGTGAATAATTAAACGAATAAACAAATACATAAATAAACAAACCAAAAAATAAAGAATAGACAAATAAGTAAATAAGCAAATATACAAAGAAGCAAATAAACAAACATATAAACAAGTATACATATGAATAAATAAATAAGCGCATAAACAAGTAAACAAGCAAATACGCAAGTTAATGAATAAATTAGTAAAAAAGTAAATAAGTGAGTATATAAGTAAATAAATAAACAAATAAATAAATAAACATAATCTAATAAAGAAATAAACAAATTAACAAACAAGCAATTAAACAAATAAACCAAAACCAAAAAACGAATGTACAAATAAAGAAATAAACAAATCTAGAAAGAAGCAAAGAAACAAACAAATAAATAGACAAACAACTAATGTAATATAGAAGTTAGTAAGTAAGCAAATAAACAAATAAGCAAGCCAACAAATAAGCAAAAAATAAACAAATTAACAAACAAATAAATTAAAAAGTAAACAAGTGAATAAATAAATAAATAAACAAATGACTACATAATAAATAGGCAAATGAGCAAAGAAGTAAGTAAATCAATAAATAAGTGAATAAGTAACTGATTCTTCTCTGAGGAATTGAAATATACGCGTTGCATACACACGCCATCTAGGTGCAATTACGATTGGTTTGGGAGTGGGGGGTGAATGCGAGAGCATGGCAAAGCAGGAAACACCTTTGCCGATGTCGTGCTATATAGTTTCATAAGTTACCACCAGGAGCATGTTTTATCCATCGGCGGGTGAGCCACGCCGGCTATGGTAACGCACGAAGGCACCGCAAAGTGGCGTGTGATCGTACGTTTCGACCGAGTTTCCAAGTTGTTCAAGCTACGAATTTGTTCTGTAATCCATGATTCGTTGCAACTGAGCGGAGGTGTGATTGCATGTGGGTTTGGCGTAGGTTAAAGTGACCAGTAATGTGAAAGACGAAATAAATAATGCTACAATTGTAATTTTTTCATATGATACACTTTTGAGCACATTTACTGACGACACATTTAGTTTTGTGCTACATGAGATTAATTATGACAACACAGCTTTTGAAAGACAATGCTTTATTTTTTTAGTATATGTGCTGTGGCTGGGGTTCGTACCCGCGACCCCAGAGACCGTGGCAATCAGCGCTCGTCCATTACTGGCACTATACCAGAACGAACTCTCATCTGGCTCATTTTTTGTTCTCGTTCAGATATATTATGGTGACATTCTTGACACATTAAGAATTCAAATTTCAGAAACATTTGTGTCCTTCAATTATTTCAGGTATGTTAACACGAGAATAAGTGGACATTTCTCGTTATTTTCACCGTAAATGACTGTATTTCTTGCTCTGTAATTTCGTCGTTAGTAATGAAGTTGGATTGAAATTTCCATACCTAACCTAACATTACTGATTGTAACAGACCTCTCATCATGGCTACAGTAATCAAAGTGGAGCCTGATTCAGACGGTGAAACTGAAATGTTGTCACCACAGCTTACACCTGAATTGGCTGAGCCTGATGAAAAACAGGGAGCCATGTCATTTATTTTTGTTCCTGTTCAAACGGAAATTAAGGTGGGTTGCTTCACAAAAGTGCCTGCTTGCGCTCAGTGTTAGTAAATATAATTCAGTAGTCGAAGACATTTAGAACCAAATATGAAGACAAAGATTACATTCCTCTTATTAGGACACTACCAACTGAAATATTCTGTGTAAGAGATTGACATTTCTTTTGGACAGTGTTAGACTTTTCTGTTTTCGTAGACAGTCTTACACGTGTCCTGAATTGAACAGAGTGTTATTTATCGGTTCTACAAGACTTATGTCATAGCTCTTATTACATTATTGGAAACTCCTTCATTTTCATAGCTGAGCTAGTTTATGTGATGGTAATAGTGTAGATCTACATTTTGAAGGGGTCCTGTTGAGCTGCCAGATTACTGCCTATTGCAAATGATACGTATTCTCACAGCACTGTTGAATATTTAAGTCTGGGATATGATGCCATACAGTGTACATAATGTACTGTCACAAACACTTGATACTTCATATTTTTTTGTAGTTTCCTATAAGTGAATACCAAATATTAAACTTAAAATATAGTGTTATCACTTCCTTCACAGTCCTAGTCTGGTCATAATTCAGTATTATATTTTTGTTTCACACCATGTTCCTCAGTTGGAATACTGTCATTAAATAAGCTAAGAATCAGAGTTATCATCTACTTAAGTTCTCATTCTTTGACTTTATCACTTATAGATTACATTTTGATCACTATATGTATTTTCATGTTTTTTAGAATATTTTTTGCGTTGAAACTGAATCATTGAAACTTTTGATTACTTTCTCTAAGCATGTGGCTCATTCAAGGCCAAGAAGAGGGCTCATAGAGTGTCCCTTTTCCGTCCCTTTCCACTTGTCGGGCTGTTGCACTTCCTGATGTCTGGCCATTCTGTTCACACATGTTAACGGTGACAGCTGTCACTGGCAGGAGTCACTGTGGGCAGGTTGAAATCGCGTGAAGACAAATACAGTAGGCAGATGGTTGAAGCCTCAAGCATTGTAATCGTCACCATCCAGGGGACCTTTCCTGTGGCCTCAGTATAGTTCTCCCAGCTGTTACATATATTACCTTTGTAGTACATGCACCAGTGTTGTAACACACCAACACATAAACCAAATATTACATTTTTGTTATGAAGTGGGAAGAGTGAAAGTACAGACTTTGCCTATGCAAGCTTCTTGATTGTGATGGATGTCCTTTCTTAAGCTGTGTTCCCACAATCGATGTATTTGGGAATGGGTCACATAGTTAGAGGGGCATCCAGTCAGCTAGTGGCTTCTTTTGGCTATCTGGGCGGTAGCAGGCAAGAAAATATGAAGTGAAACACGTAAATCCAACAGCACACAATGCAACTTTAATTATTGAGGAATCCCAAGTCTTGTTTCCTTATGCTGTTTAACAGTCTTATGTTTTGTGTGGAATATGTATGCTCATTCACACATGGATCACACATTTCACGTTGTGTTTTGTGCTGCTTTGCTTCACATATTTCACTGTGTGTTTTATGCTGTTGTGGTCACATGTTTCACTTTGTGTTTTCTTTCCTGTCATTATGGAGAAGGCTGGAACAAGCGACTAGTTAACTGAAAATCTCTACATCTCTCTGACCCATTTGTCAGATGCATATGTCATGGGAACGTGGCCATCTCTGTGGTCTGGGGTTTGTTGATAGGTAGAGAATGATGCTTTGCCATTTCTGGAAAGAGAAGAGGAAGAAATCACTGTGCATGTGACACCAATTAAACAAGAACTGGAAGAAGAAGAGCATGAAGCATTTGCCGATGAACATGGGTAAGCATTGTTCCCTCCCACTGTGCAAATAGAAGTCAGTAATTAACTGTCTGTAGGAATTTCCTTCTTCTCCCATAATGTTTTGTTTTAAATCCAAAGGATAAGTAATCAACAAATTATTTTACCCAGATGTGTAAATTTCACTTTTACAAAACTAAGTGTAGTTAAAACTTAGTTGAAGCTATACAGGGAGTGTACAGGTATAGCTCCACTCATTCTTAAGCTCAGTACTGATGGGCATGAGTGATCAGTCTTACACACCAGCCACTTTACACCCGGAGCCAAAGCCCCTGGAACCCACCGAACAGGATACTGGGTGGGCCCAAGGGCCATTCTGGACATTTCAGAGAAGAGAAAAGTCTCTTTTCCGTCTCAGGAATCAAACTCTAGATCATCCAGCCCATAGCCTAGGCACTACAGAAACTGAGCTATCCTGGCTGTAGAAGTTAAGTTGAAACCATTCTTAGCCACTGCACCTGACAGAGTTAAGACATGGCAAATATGATGTGTACCAGACATGCAGTGTGAAGTGGTGGTCACGTTAAGCTATGGTTTGTGGTCACTGGCACTACCAGTCCTTTGTTTGGAGCAACAGATTTGATTTTGTGGGTGCTTCCATTTTGGAACTGGATTTATATATGAGATCTGAGATTCTGAATTTGGTGATTTAATTGGCATGTGCCTCCATCTGGTGTAGTAGATATATTACAGTCATTTTGGATGTGACTCCCTCTGGTCTGGTAGGTAGAGTCCAATCCTTTGAAGGACTGCACCACCCCCTTGAGAGTAATGTGTCATGTAAAACAAAAATGAGCATCATAATTTCTCAATCTTAATATTCTCTCAAAGATGATACTTTGTTGTCAACATACAGTATTATTGTTACACACTTCTTCAGGAGTTTTACCTGTCATACAGGGTGAATATTTTATCGGACAAATATCTTTTGTCACTTGCTCTCAGCCCAAGCATCATATTAGCATGCCCCTCTCAGCCAGCTTTCCACTTTCATGGTAGAAGACAAACAATATTTGTCAATCAAAATCAGACCCCTGTCCATTAACCATTACTGGCTGCGCATTGCATTGTTGCAGTGGTGTACAGAGTGCCAAGCATAAGATTTTTTTTTAATATTAGTACTGTTACTTCCAAGCTAAAATATGGCCACCAGCCTCATAGTAACAGGAGATTTACACTCCCAATGTTCCTGTAAGATAAAAATCAAAATTTATTTTTATTAGTTCCCTGAAATATTTGTGAGAGTGGATACAATGAAGCTAACATACATCTTCTGGGATGTAGTGTGTGTTGTTGGTCAAGTAGTTACTGACATTTTGAAGGATCATACTGCCTTCATCTTCAAGCTCAAGCAGTCCAGTTCTTCTTTGAAAAAGGCACCATAGTCCCTCAAAATGTTATGAACTGCTAACAGAACAATCATGTGCCACATCCCACATTCTAGCTGTGAGAACCTCAAATCTCACATTACAAAACAGTTCTTGTACTGATCTGAATCATGTGCTGACACAAGTACCTGTCTATTTATTATGTTTTAGTGTGACACAGTTTGTTACTGCACACGATCCATTCACTGGAGTAACAGCAATAACACACATGGACCATCAGAGCAGCTCACTCAAGCTAAATGCACTGGTACAAACTAGACAGAAGCAAGACAGACCTGTGCAGCGTAATAGACCTGTTCAAATCACTTGCAACGTATGTGGCAAATGCTTCAAGTTTCCATGTGACTTTAAACGCCATTCCGTGATGCATACTGGGGAGCGAGTCTTCAAGTGTGATGAGTGTCAGAAGAGTTTCAAATTACTGAGCCACCTCAAGATGCATATCTATCGTTTTCATGCTGGGGAGCGTCATTACCCTTGCGACACCTGTGGGAAGAAGTATGCTAGTGTGACAGACTTGAAATGCCACTTGCTGGTACACAGTTCTGAACGACTGCATGTGTGTCCCATTTGCAGCAAGGGCTTCTTTTCTGCAAAGGAGTTGCGAACACACATGCAGACGCACACGGGGGAGAAGCAGTTTGAGTGTGACATTTGCAAGAGGAAGTTTCTGCGCCGTGCACATCTGGAGAAGCACATTGTGTTTGTGCATATTCACAAGAGGCAACGTGATTGCCACACCAGCAGCAGGAAATTCAAGGTCCTGAACCAGCAAACCAAAAAGAAGTGATTTTACTAAGACAGTTTAGAGATTCTCAACCTGTATTTACCAGAACATAGCAGTTCTGCAAAGAATAGAGGTTTTGTAGAGGAATTATTCTGACAGTTTGTGTTTGAGTACGGTTGTGGCATACATTTCTTACTAGAGATCTGTTCCAAAGTGTGGTAATGATTTGCACTTGATTCTTCCTATATGTTAATTTTATACATATTGTATATTATCTCTTATTTTGCTGTACAGCCTGATGATGGCTTGGAGAAAGGCAAAACATGTAGCTGTGTTTTCATAAACAATAAAACAAATTTAGTTTCGTTTGACTGAATCTGTTGTTGTTCAGGTGTAAAATGCAATGGGATGAGTATCACATAAAGAATTGAGAATATTCTAATTTTCTTGTATGAAAAGTGATGTATTCTTTTTTCTACACACTCTAGTCAATGCATGAAGTATCCAATTCCATCAGTCTTCCCACAGCTCATTTCCATTTCTTGGTAGTTCTTCCCTCTCTTGACATCTCCCAGTAGCAGGCTGGACCATCAAGTTCTGATCATCTTACAGAGCTCTTTCCTTTAAACTGTAAATCTGTTGCATTGCTTGGTATTCATGTTGTATTCATTCTTCTTAGATGGCATAACTGCCGTAAATATTTCCCTTCAAAATATATTAATAAATTCTGTATTCTAGTAGTTTCTGTGAAAATGTCACTTCTAATTGAATCCCTTCTTGTTTTTGCCTCTGTGTTTCTTACAACTTTCATCTCCACTGCCTGGAATTTGGTTGCTCTTTGTTAAGGGTCCAAGTTTTGGCATAAAATGCTTAAATTTGTTTATGAATTGTTGTTTGCATTGCTTTGGGATCTCTCTATTCCATAATAGTCCTTTAATCTGGTAGAATTTAGAACTGTTTCATATTCTAATATGCTTATACTTTACCATATTTCCTTCTGAATTTTTTCTACTTCCTACTTCAGTAAGTAGTGCCATTACTTTTTATTGTGATGTTTATACCTAGGCTCCTTTAAGTGATCTGAGTCACCCATTTGTTCATATTAAGTGAACATATTACAAGGTAAAAACAGTGATAATAATAAATAAGGAAAATATGCCAACAGCACAGTGTCATAATATTTTGGTCTGCCAGTCCAATCTTGTTGAACTGCTAAACCCTGAAGAGGGAGACAGCATATTCCTCCCAAACGTCGGTGACCACCGACTGAGACGCTGTCAATCCCACAAGACTTCAGTCTTAATGAACGTTGCTATGAGAACCTCGGTTCTCGTAACCTAGTTTGACCAAGCGTGCTACAGAATGTAAGTGCAGAATTCGTTTGGCCTGGAGCTCTTTCAGCTGCATCCCTGTTGTAGTTTGCCAGGATTTATTATAAGTTCGTAATGCAGTATTAATACTTGCGCACCTTCGTAATACCGTCTGTCATGCATACCCGCAGAACTGTTGGCAGCATTGCGATATTCTGCCATTGCAGCGAGGTGTGACAGCAGTTGAGTCAGTAGAGCCATCAAGCGGTTGACCTGCGTATAACGGGTGCTCGCAAAAAGAAGTGGCAGTGCTGTATAAATTTTGTGTGTATGATTATTGTAATTATTTTCTTGTAGCCTATCCGTATGAGTTTACAAGTACCAGCGTAGAGCAATATGATTTTCTTTTATGTGTTACAGTGAGGACACGAAAATTCCATTACCTACTTTGAGTAAGCCCGAATCCAGTTTGTTTATAACCTATAAACGTATGTGGAATGTTGTGAGCTGTCAGAATCGTGTTAGAACGTGACGCTATATGTGTTAAGCGCTGGTAATAATGACAGTTGCTTCATGAAGATGTCACATCACTGTAAGTGCTGGGTTGGAAATCCATTTTACAGGAATGCCTAACCAAACACTGGAGTGGACATGGCCCGCTGAAGCTGGACCATCAGCTTCAACTAAACCACGTTGTCGTGGTGACAAGACATGGAACTGAAAGTGTGGGTTGAAGGAATTCAGAGGATTGTGTGTGGAGTTACAGAAAATACAACCTGTCAGGTAGATGCACAGAAATTTCTGTCCTATTTTTAGCATGGTGAGAATTGTCTTCAGGGCAAGAGGTTTGTGCGTGACACTTTTGGTGTGTATGTAACGTACAATGGCCAGTAGTGATAGAGTATTTAGATATGTCATTTGTGTTTGAGGTACTATGCATGAATGAAGCCTGAATGCTTTGACAGACGTGTAGTTTAGGTGGGTTAGAGTGGTTTACTCATCTCAGATCAGGGTACTATGTTTTGTGCTAGATTAGTTCATATTAATTTTTATTGGCAACACATCTTTCATCTGTATTACTGTGTATTATTGGTCTGTATGTGTCAAAGCAAAATCTTGAGGCCACACAGTGTCATTAAGACAACATGCATCTGGGTAAAGCATCTTCAGGAATTATACTGTATGCATTGTGTATGAACTGTAAAATTATCTGATGGATCCATACTGGTAATTTCAGTGTTCTTCATTGTTAGTGCAGAGATTAGGCCTGCAAAACATGTTAAAGTAATCAGAACACATGAAAGCATAAACATATAAACTGTGGCAAATGTAGAAATAACACTGTATGCATTAAACCATACTGTTAACTGTAGTAAACTGTTGCAACCAATAAACAGTGTTTTGTGGTGTAACTTTACAATTAATTGGAGTGCTGCTTGTGTTGTGAGGGATGTCTGGCCCTTACATGTGGACTGCTCATGTATGAACGTAATATGTTCAGGTCACCGTAAAGCAAAAATGCATGTTGTCTTTCATTCCAAAGTAATCATATAATGCATGTGGATCACAAAGGTTGTCTTGTTCTTGTTGTACTACACAGTGTGTGCTCAGCCCTTAGCTGTGAGAATGGAGAACTGTAGCAGTTATAACAGGTGTTCTGAAAGTCACTTTGCTGACCTGGTGAAGTGCTTAACTGTGTTTGTTTTGAGTTGCATTCAGTGTTTTATTTGCAACAGTTGACAGCACTGTAATTATACTAATTGTTGTTTTTATCAGCTGGTGTGTCCACATTGCCCTCTAATCATTCCAGAGAAGAAATACTTAGGTAGATTGTAAAAATATGGAAGCACTGTGTTATGTAACAAGCCTTGTTGATGCTGATAATGCAACTTTGTGACAGGATGTTGTGTATGCTTTGGCCCATGCTACCGGCAAGACGGGACGATTTACACTCATCGAGCGGTGGCGTAACAATGAACGACTTCTTGCTCCTCAGGAACATCCGCTCAAGGTAAGTTGCCGTATTGACCTGGTTGTAGCTACGGGTATCCCCTTACTTACAGAATTTTGTGTTAACATGATTTCATACTTTTTGTTTGGTTAATATTCTTGAGACAAAAATAAATAAATATATAAATGAATTATTTTTTGCTTAGAATAATAAACTTAGGATTCATAAACATCAAAAGTAGATCGTATTAAAGTTAAGTGAATTACATATTTTTCAGTGAAGGAGTAAAGACAGAGAAACCAAAGGGGCAACTAAAATTTGGAGTCCTGATTTTGAGTTATGCAGCCCTTTTTGGGAATGCACCCAACCTGCAAGTTGGGTGGTACATGTATACAGCAGAGTCCTGATGTTTGTGGTAATTTGAAACCAGTGAAACCATCACAAACATTGGAGGTCATTTTCAATGTGAAACACCTGTTGCATTCCAGGAACCTATGAAGTATGTGCAATAAAAATATAAAAAAATCCAGAAACAAAGAAAGTGTGACAGTTGAGACAGAGCTTGACTGCACTGTGAGTGAGCTGTGCAGCGCAAGGAGAATCAGATAAGCCGACTTTCCAATCACGTGGTCGTATCTCGATTTGTCAGTCAGTCATGAAATGTTGAAGTAGTGATATTAAAGTGGGTGATTATGAAAGGTCAAAATCCCAAACATTGAAGTTCACAAATGTCAAGACCCTGTCAAGTCTTTACAGTGCACTGAGATTGGTTGTGGACTCTTGGCTGGTAGTGAGGGAAGTTGTCACAAGTGTGTTTGTTTCTGGTAGAGCAACAGGTAGTTTGCTGCATAATGACAGCAAGGGCTGTAGATATTGGTATGCCTTCCCAATCTAAGCACATTGTACAAAGAGCCATGAGGAAATTCTGAAGGTTTCTTATTTTCCAGATACTCACAAAATGGGGTGAGTACTCGAGTGATGTGCAATTCATCCTGCAGTGGTCTTCATTTGATGGGATTAAGCAGGAGCTTCCAGCAAGGCTGAAGATTGCAGATCCTCTGCATGGCTTTGGTCACACCCCCACATCACCACCAGCCACACCACATGATGCCATGTCACCACCAGATCGAAACAAGGACATACGCAAGTCCCTCACATTCAGTGGTGGGCATCATGTTGGTCGTACTGGAGACAACGTGGGCGTTGTGAAGGCTCGACCACGGTTAGAGGTATGATGGTCTTACTAGAGACAGTGTGGGTGTGGTAAAGGCTTGACCACAACTATGGGTGTGTTGGTAATGCTGGAGACAATGTGGGTGCACTGAAGGCTTGACCACAGCTACAGGTGTGTTGGTAATGTTGGCAACAGTGTGGGTGCAGTGAAGGCCTGACCACAGCTAGAAACGTGTTTCAGGCTTGAGTATTCCCTCTCTTCACTAGTATGCTGTGCTAGTGGAGGCTCAGGGTGGCAAGCTCTATTGTACCAATCTTCTCTCTCCACTGTTCCTAATGCATTCATATGTGTAGCACAGCAGACTTCAGAGGTTTCTGCTGTGACACTTTTGCTGTGTAATTAAATTTCACGCTGGTTCCCAAACATCGTGAATTTTGCACCAGAATATGAAAAGGAGATATTTTGCTTTTGCATGTGCTTTGAAAGTGCTTTTCCAATGTCTTCGGTAGGTATGGTGTCTGTGTCTGACACAAATATTCCTAGGTATTTATTGCATAGAGAGAAGAATTCTGAAATAAAAAATGTAAAAATGCAGAAGAAGGCATTTCATGGATTGTACATAATAGGTTGGAAATAAGTGTAGGAAGTACAGTAGCTGGGTTTTGAAGTTTTAGTAGCAGTGTACCTAAGGTTTCCATTCCTCTGAGATATGATACTGCATCACTGGAAAATTGGTTCCCAACATTTTGATGCACTACTGTGGTCTTATTCTTTCAGTCATATACCAGAAGAACAGAAATCTCAGAACTATAAACCCTTCATTTGTCTTACAGACAGTATCTGTTTCACAACAACTGTCAGTAAGACAAAAATCTGTAAAGTGAACCCCTATTTACATTAATTTAAATGCAGCAATGTGGGTGCCAGCGTACTGACACGTGTGCTTGGCTGACCCCCTTGACAGCCTGCTTGTCTGCACAAGCAGAAAGTAGTCCTTAAAGTGAAAAACAGGTTGCTTTACTGTGCTCACTGGTGGCGGTACCTGCCAGCTTCTTTAAGTCATGGGAATATTCTTGACTGCCGCACTAAAAGGTTACTTGTTTCGGAAGCTGTAGGACAAACTGCTTATCATACATAATGGTACTAAAATGTGGGTCAGATGTATTTGTCCATCATACTGAGTGCGTTAACACAGGTACCCTCAGTTTCCATGTCTTCGAGGCAACTTCTCCATTTCTGTCAAGTGTTCTGCATTTTGCCAGTTGGCCAAGCAGCAACAGGAGCACCTCTGGTATGCCTTCTGGTGCTGGCTGTGTTGCAGGCTGACTGCAGCAGGGTGTGACTCCACGTCACTCAAGGAGGATGTGTTTCTACCAGTGGTGCCTGTGTTTAATGGCTTTCTTCAGTCAGTGACTGAACACAGAATTATATTACAGCACCGTAGGTATCACTGACAATCTGCCAATCCCAAGTCCATCAATAGCACACTTGAACACAGCCAGTATTTATTTCCATGGCAGTGCTTCATGTTGTAATGCATGTTCTAGCAGAAATGTTTTCAGAAATATATATAAACACTTCTTCTTCTCAAATCATTTGTTATTCTTAGGTACGATCTGAGGATCGAACTGTGGATGAAACGCTGAAACCATCTCGGTGCCAACTGTCAGATGAAGAGGTCACACCCTGGGACTCCCCCAGTCACCATGGGAGTAGTGACGGTACCACATCTCCTTATGGTTATCGGGGTAAAAGGGAGGCTCCTCCATACCGGGATCCACCTGGACCGGTGTCCCCTGGGCAACGCACATTGCCCCCATACAGGGACCCACCTCCAGTCAGCAGTCCTGCCCGCAGTACGACCCCTCGCACCCCAGGCCCTTCACCTTCACAGGACAGCAGATCTGATATTCTGTCATCACTTCCAAGTTCTTCCGGCAAGATCAAAACAAAGCGAAACTTACTGAAGGTTTGTGCAAAACTGTATTCAGACATCTGAGGAAGACTACTAAATTAAAATTTTATGCATGAAGAAACTGAGAACAGAGTCAGTTTGGGTAGTGTTTAATGCCTGTCATCACATGTGCTATTTAAAAACATAGATATTCAAATGTACAAAATGTAATATTACCAGTTGTTTTGTATGGGCGTGAAACCTCGTCTCTAACATGGTGGTGTTTGAGAAGAAGATGCCAAAGAGAATATTTGGAGCTAAGAGAGTGGAAGTAGCAGGAGGATAGAAAAGAACTGCTGCATAATGAGGAGCTGCATGATTTGTGCTCTTCACCAGACATGATTGGGATGACTAAATGAACTAGCATGAGATGGGCAGTGCTCGTGACACGTGTGAGACAGATGAGAAATGCATACACAGTTTTGCTGGGGAAACCTGAGCAAGAGAGGCCACTTGAAACACCTGGGTGTAGATGGGACCGTAATATTGTTAGGGTGTGGCTGGTATTCTTCTGGCTTAGGGTGTTTATCAGTGGTAGGCTGCTGTGAACACAGTAGTGAACTGCAGAGTTCTGTACAAGGTGGCAAACTTGTTGAGAAGCTGAGAAACTGTCAGCTTATCAAGCAGGATTCTGCCTCGTGTGTTTAGTTGCTTGGAGTTAGGTTGTATGCAAGCATCTGTTTTGCAGATGTACAAGGTAGTGGCTCATTGAGTGTAAGTTGGATGGTCAGGGTTCTTTGAAGTGTTTGATTTTCACCACCATATCTGCAGTTGCTCTTGGACTGACCCACCATCATGCAGAATTTGTGAAGCAGTTTTGTTTTGTGGTGAGCGTATGGTGGCAAGCATTCGCCGCTCATGCACATCCAGTGACACGGTCAGTAACATGAGAGTTCAGGTTCTCACGTGGGTGTCACTAGGTGAGCAGTTTCTGATGTTCCAAAGGAATAAGAGTGCTAGACCATGAATATGAAGGCAGTACAATGCCTAGAAATTTCATCTTGTGGGTCAAGCAATCTTTCTGGAGTGCTTGACCCTCAACATGAATGCACCACGGTCTGTAAAAAGACTGGAAACTGCTTGCATAGTGACACAGCATCTCATCCCAGAAGACTTTAATTTTTAGTGTTCATCTTCTTGGGAGCATGATCATTTGTGGTGTTAAAGATTCTGACAGTGGTCAGTAATAAGGTTACAGTGTTCTGGGGTGTGACACCCTGTCATCTGGTTGATAGGTACCAGTGTTTACAAGGCATGTCCTGTCTTCATCTTCACCGTGCCACAAAGATGGAGGCAGCAGATCAAAATCCCTTTTGTGATAGTTGTTACATTGGTGCCTTAATTTTTCACACATTTGATATTTGTAGAGTAAACCATCATTCAGAGGTTTGCTTGTTTTATAACCATATGTTCCACTTCAAACTGTATTCATGTTTATGCTGTACTGAAACCCACATTGAGTAAATTTTATTTGATATGAGAAGGATTCACATCCCTTGCTGATTCTCTTCCTAATGCAGAGTATGTTTTGTGTTGGAATAAAATCAGGTCATATTGTAACTTGACAATATTGTGTTGTGGTCAGGACTTTCAGCAGAGTGAAGGAGATTCTCGCCAGGAATCAGTACTATACAACGCTCAGTACAGAGACCTGGTACGTCTGGTCAACTGCCAGAGGGAGAAGCTGTCTGCCCAACAGGCTGAACTCACCAAGGTATGACTTGACTTGCTGACACTGTGCCGTGTTGCTCTCTCAGTTGGTCCGTTCATACATCGGCTCACGTATCCCAGTGGTCTTCCTGGGTCACTGCATTGTATTTGTGTACACACAACTGCAAGTTATAGGTATCTGTTTTTGTCCGTTCATTTAAGTGTCTTCAAACAATTTTCTCTGTAGCCATCTGTTCTTCCCTTTAGTAAATAAATGTTTAGTTTTCCAACTAATTAACTCCCTGGAAGCAGAACAGAAAGGTCCAGCACTACTCATACCAAAGTCCACCATTGCACATGATCCAGAGCCAGTTCCATCTGCCTCCCATCCTCACAGTCTATTTCCGTAAGATCCATCTTACTAATTAATTAACTCTCTGGTGGCAGAACACTAAGGTTCAACACCGGTAATATCAAAGCCCACCTTTGCACATAATCCCGGCCCAGCTCCATCCACCTCCCATCCTCACGACCTATTTCCCTTGGATTCATCTTACAAATTAACTGACTCTGGTAGCAGAACACAGAGGTTCAACACTGCTAATACCAAAGCCTCCTATTGTCATGACCTGAATATGTGAACATCATGAGAATTCAGGTCCTCTGGAATATGACACTGTGTCAGATGAGTGGTTCCTTGCATTTAGAAGAAATGTAATTCCTTCATCTTCAACGATCAAGAGACCCCCTTAACCACTGAAGATGAAGGCACCGTGTTGCATAGAAGCATCAGAAACCACTCTCCCATCATGTCTCTCCTTAAAGACAATGGAACAAAAAAATGCACCTGCCATTCAAAAGCTCAAGTTTACTTTGAATCAGTGTATGGTGCTGCCAGCCACCTGTTGGTAACGTGGATGCTGTATTACAAATGACGGTACTGATTATGCTGCCTGTACCAGCTCTGGCAGATTTCACACGAACACATAAACTCACATTTTTGGATTAAATTTTCTGTTGTGATAATGTCACATTTCATATATTCTTACAGCTTAGTGTGAAGTGTTGAGGCCCCCTCACCAAGATTCAAGTCATGAGGAATGTGTCACTGGGCAAGTAGTCTCCTTGACATTCGAACGATCATAGTGTGTTAATTTTCAGGGTCAAGTGGCCTAACAAGTCTAAGACTGACACTGACGGTGGAGGCACTATGATCCTGTGACACATTAAGAAGTACTCACCCAATCACAGAATCATATCCTAGAAGACCTGAATCCTCAGCACATCTCTGTGAGAACTGCAGACTTCATACTCTTTTCCTTCTGTTACAGTTTGATGCAGAAATTTTATTCTGGGAGGGGAAAACGCGTGAGCAGCAGCATCAGATGGAGTTTCTGTCACAAGAGGCTGCACGGATTGAGGTGGCGGCCCGGCTGGGCGAGGAGCAGGTGTGTGTGTGTGTGTGTGTGGCGCGCGCGCGCGTGCGCGTGCGTGCGTGCGCGTGCGTGCGCGTGCGTGCGTGCGTGCGTGTGTGTGGGGGGGTTTGGGGGCGCGCGCGCGCACAGTCATGATCACAGTTAGGGGATACACAACCTGTATGAAAATTGAATGTCACAGAGTAGCAATAAGCACATAAATACACTGTATGGGTAGGACAGGATGTAGAGTTTCTGAATGTTAAGGCAGGTCCTGGTGCACATAATTAGCACTGTGCTTTAGAGGGTTATGTTCATTGGTTGTGACTGAAATCCAAATTAAAAGGAAGGCATTGAAGTTTTTGAGTACAGTTGGTACTACTTGCAGCTGAGGTCGCTTAATGGGGTCGAGGAGGAGAGTGAGATTGTGCGTCAGCAGGAAAAGACACTGAAGTCCGAGCTAACTTTGCTACGGTCCAAACTTGCCAACTGTGAGACAGAACTACTTCAATGCAAGAATAAGATTCGGTAAGTTGTCTGCAAGTTTCAAGGTTATTACAACAGAGGCTGTGAAGGTTGCTATCTTGTGCACTGGTGAATTCCTCTGCAGGCTTGGTACACTTCTGCCAGACAGCATGGCATCATATCTAGCAAGACAGGAATCAGCAGGTTGCCTTGTTGAAAATTAAAGTCTTTTTGTGAAGCAGTGTTGTGTTACTGGATGAGTAGTTATTGATGTTTTGAAGGATTGTAGTGCCTCCATCTTCAGGGAGACTTGGACTGCTTGACCCTGAAGATGGAGGCACCATGGTTCTTCCAGACATCAGGAATTACTTGCCCAGTGACAGACTGTAACATCCCAGAAGACTCAAATCTTCAGCAACACCACTGTGAGGACCTCAGTTCTCACAAGTTGCCATGTGTGTGCACTGTAATGACTTCCTTTTGTCTGTGATGAAAAACTCTGCTTTAAAGTAGACTCACAGCATGTAATGGTCTTAGCAGAGTGATGGTTCGCTGGTTGACACTCCATTTCATATTCAACATGCCTGGTTTTGCAGTTTCCAGGCAGATGAGGATGTGAAGGAGAGCCGTAGAGTCAACAACAATCATACTCATCAGTACTTATATTTTTGCTTGGTAACTTGTTTGTATGTACCACTGAACTGTTGCATATTGCAGAAATAATCATATATCCCGCAAGCCTTGTTTACAAGAAGATGGACTGCATCTCCTCAGTTATTGCACATTGTCTACTGAAGTTGTGAGTTAAATGTGGCAGTGGTATTTCAGATTGGTGCTGGAGGAATTACAGGTGGAACAGCGGTCACAGGTTCAGGAGTCGGAGGACCGTCAGTCACTGGAACGATCATTTCTGGGAGAGGTGGAGCGACTTCAGCGGGAGGTGGAGCAAGCAAAGCAAGGCACAGAGATGTCTGCGCAGTGTGGCGAGAGCCTCAAGAGGGAGGTCAGTGTGCAGGTTGACTGTGCGGTGACTGATGACAGTTTCACATACATCACACTGTTTCTTGTTTTGTGTTACATAACCAGCAATTTGTTGTGCTGCAGGTACAGTCACTAGAGGCTGTCATTGCAGACAAGAAGCGACAGGTGGAACGCCTGGTGGCAGAGATGAAGGAGGCAAACCTAGAGAGCCTGGCAATTGCACCAGCCGATGAGGTGAAACACCTGCTTGAAGGTGTGTTTCTTTTTGCACTTGAGGTTGTGCGGTTTTTCTGAATGTCAACAAAATGTAACCACCTTTTATATATACAGATTTATTTGTGACCAACTACTGCACAGAACTCGGTACACTACGCTCAGTACAGAGTTAGCATGTAAAGGCTATATACCGCGAATCACAGCCAGGGTTTTTTGCCCCACACAATTGGAATAGAGCATGGATCAGATGTTTTGAAACAGATTATATTTTACATTTTATACTCAAAAGGATTTTGTGTGTCAACACTGATCTTAGCATATGTGAGCTATACTATAGTGATTACGACTGTTACAGATGTGTATATATTTTTACCATTCAGAGGTACGTTACATGCTGCGTTTGTCTGTAAAAGAGGTCTCCCTCGTGATGGCTGAATAGTTTCAGCCAAGACATGTAGGAGATGTGAGACAGTTGTGCAGTAGCTGGTCACAAATAAATCTGTATATATAAAACAACTGCAGGGAAGATGTTCAATACTAAATACGTAACCACCTTCTGTTTTATTTTCTCCGCGGCTTGCAGGATCCACATTCTGCCTAGGTAAGGCACCCTGTGTTCTGTCAGTGTAGTGCTTACACATATACAGTGAAATTAACTTTGTATGCTGCACTGTGTATGAGTGAGCCACAGCTGGTTGCCGTGGCAGTCATTGTTACTGAGTTGTGTAAATGGTAATTTGTACGTATCTTAATTTCACAAGAAATGACTGTGCATGAATTATGCAATGAAATACAGTATTTGTTTTAATAGTGTAGCATCTAAAGCCATTTTATTATTCATTTCTTGATTGCCTATGTTTATAGTCACTAGGCAATGGGCTGGATAATCTGGGGTTCGAATCCCGGTAAGGGTGGAAGATTGAGACCAGCTCAGTAGCCCCTCCAGCCTCCTATTTAATGAGTACAGAGTGTTCTTCGTCCATTTGTAAAACAGCCAGTGAGTGAGGTTGACCAGTCACCTCCATCTAGTGACAAGGTTAAGAATGTGTGGAAATGTAGTCATTTCTGCTGTATGCCTTCATGGTGTGGACAGGGAAAACTGTACCTTTTTACCTATATTCATAATTGTTGACTGGGTGTGTTCTGTTGCAGGTCCCCACAAACCAGGCAGTACCCGCAGGATGATAGGGTCACCAAGGCAACTAGAGAATGCTGTTCCAACCAGCAAAAACCCGCATGGTGTCTGGGTCTGACACACCAAAGCATCGTAGAGAGCGCAGTGTAGAAACAGTTCATTGCTACATCAATCGTGAGAGTGGTTCTCAAGGCTCTGCAATATACTACCTCACTAGTGCTCCATTTGCTGCACAGGCAGCAGGCAGGCAGACCACAGATAACAGATACAGAACTCTAACTGCTGATGGTGTCCCCTGGATTACACATTTTGTGGTCTTTCCCAGTTGAGTGCTCATATCTTGTTCTTAAAAAAATGGATTACTGGGTAGAATATTTTGCAGCCAATCCAGTATTCTCATAAGAAGCAGTATGCATGTGTACATTAAGTTAACTAACTTGTTGCCAGTTCCATGGCATCTGTGGCTGAGGTGTTTTAATCTGCAGCCAAGTTTTGCAACCTTTCTTTAATATGCAAGGTCATTATCATATTTGACAGCCATTGTCTTTCATCTTGTGTCTCTATTCTGCTGCGTGTGTTTGCAGTCAGGTGAGTTGGGTACATTATTACGATGAACAAACCAACAGGAAGTGGCAACTGATGCTTGTCAGATAAAATAATGACACTGTACCATGAAGTAGTACTGATATATCAATGACACTTTCCCGTTATCCTTTTTAAGCCCCGTGTCAAAAGGCTGTTACATCATAATTCTTTCACAGAGCCTACTCTTGGAATTATCTGCCACTAACTGTCACGTTATGATTGTGTGCTGAGTATTATGTCTTTACTGTCTACATTTTTGGTAGGTCTTACAGTCATTTGCATATAGGAACGACAGATTACAGATTTGTATTTAACACACTGAGTGTTTTTGTAACATAATTTTTGCTGAAGGTACTTTGTAGCTGGTAAAATTAGGTTGGAATTAAAAACGGCAGGAAACTCGAGCAGTATGTGGGCCAAACAAATGATTTTGAAATAGAAAGCAGGCTGCATGTTATTTGAAGCAATGAAAATGGCAAATATATTTGTATTAAAGTTAAACACATTATTATGAACATATCATTCTTTTAATAGCAAAATCAAAATGTATTATAATTACTGAATTTAAAACTTTATTGTATTGTTGTCTTTCATGATGTATATTATACATTTCCATCCAGGCATAACTAATTTTTTGAGCCTCTAGGCCTGTGACAAAAGAACCTTTTAGACGAAAAGTTTTCAGTGGTAGGTTGGCATGCATTTTATAATTGGAACAACATCTGTGAGAGGGCCTTATAAAGTGAACTGATGGGCCATATGTTGGGAGACCCTGGGTTGTATTCATCCAAAGCCATTGTCCTGCTCGAGAAACCTTAACTCATTGTTTTTCAAACTGAATTTCTTGGAACCGCATTTCTGGGGTTCTGCAAAACGATGATGATGGCATGAGGATTTTGTATGTTGTCGTACTTATTTTTAGGAGCTTACTTGTGTAATAATGTTAAACTGTGAATATGAGATAATATTTAAAAATTATATATTACACTTTCGATGGGAATGCTTCAGAAAGAAACATGTGCATAATGTCAGAACTTTCAAGCCTTTGTGAGAGGTGCTGCCCCAGTGAAGAATAATCTAAGAAGGGTTACTGTGAACACTGTCTTTGATCTCACTTAACCTGTGAGTATGACAAAAACTAAATACAGAAATAAGCAGGATCGTGAGGCAGATCTCAGATTGCAGCTGTCGCCGATTACAGTAGATTTAAAATTGACGTGTTCATCAAAACAGCCTCATCCTTCACACTGAGAAATTAACACACAATAATTTGCACTGTTTTATTGATTGATTAAACCTAGAGTGAAGTTATTATGTTATTTTATTTGCCTACAAGCAAAAGAAATCCTACAGTCTACATTCGTCTTTTCTTTTTACTTGCTTGTATTGCCAACTCAAAAGCAAGGGTGGGGTTTGTAAAATATTTCAGTCTGGTTCCACAGACCAAAGATTTTGAAAAACAGTGGAACTGGACCTGTTCCTGTATATCTTGTACATAAAGTGTTGCCATCCATTCTGCCCATTTTGTCTGCACAGTCATAACTACTTTCTGCAGTGCAGAAGTGATCAGTGTGTGACTGTTTTCTTTCTTAGCAACTAGTTATTGCATATGCATAAGGTATTTGAGTGCACTGTCCTTTAACGGCTTAAGTGAATATTGTGTCATGCCGTGATACAACACAAGTTGGTGGTGATACATATTCATAGTATTATTGCATTAAGTAGCTAATTTTATTACTTCAGTAAGGTTTATTTTAAGAACAAATAGAAAATGTCCACAGAGTGAAATGCTTGTGGCACATTCACATAACCGTAATCACCAATGAACATTTGTAACATTGGTAACTATGGTGACCAGAAAATGAATGGTAACAATAGTAACCATAGCAGCCTTGGTAGCAAAAGCAACCGTGGTAACTAAGTGTCCCAGTAGGCATAAATGTACATATGTCTTTGTGTAACATGCCTCTTTTTTTATTTGGTTTTAACCGAAATTGTATCTGTGGCACAGATTTTAGTAAAACTCCCTGATATAAAATTTCACAAAAATCTGTCCAGTGGGAGCCGAGTTGTTCCGTGTGGACAGCTGGACAGTCATGACAAAGCTAATATTCGCTTTTTGCAACTTCATGAACTCACCTAAAATCTGAAGTGACAAAAGTCACATTTTTCATGTAGCTGTTGTTTTTCCATTCTTTCATTCTGTTGCTTGCCAGAGGCACAGAGTAATCCTTGAGAACCACTGGTGTATCCCTGCATCCCACGGTGCCGTCACATGTCAGTTTAGTGCTTGGGGCAAGAAAGTTAGAAAAGAGCTGTTAAAGGTGAATTATGAATGCAGTTTCCATTTGTTTGTTTGTGAGATATGAGATTGCTGATGAAATTTGATATGGCAGTGTGTATTCGCTGTGCCTGCTTCAGTCTGAAAACTGAGTGTGTGTTAGACCCCCTGCACACAATCCACTGCCTCTGTACCGGTGATTATGTTTAAGGTTGGTTTTACTGCAAGGAGTTACATCAGAAGTCTGTGTGCTGGTCAGAGGGGCTCCAAATCATGACACCGGTCCTTTATCTGGATACGAAATCTGTATTGTGTGTTGTGTCAAACATACTGTCGTACATGGCAACAGGTTACATTGTTGTGCACATTTTGTAACTTGTAAAACTGTCAGCAAGGTCTTAAATTTAACTTCCTCACACGGTGTCCAGCCAAGTGCCTGAGATGAAGGCCCCAACTTAAAGACTGACAATGTAATGTACTGCCTGGTCTGGCCTGTTGCATTCTGATGGATGGGGATGGACCGATGGTGGAATGGTGATCAGCAGGGGGAAACTGAAGAACTAAGTAACTCCATGGAGCGGAGTCCTTCGTGAGAAGCTAATAACTCCTCAGCTAGTTAAGCAATTCCCCACATTTTATAGAACCCAAATGTCCGTTACTGCATTCACAGGAGCACACCACCCATCCTTATCCTGAACCAGGTGAATCCAGATCATGCCTCCCTATTTCTTTAAGATCCGTTTAGCATTATTATCCCATCTACACCTGGGTCTTGCAAGTAGTCTCTTTTCTTACGGTTTTTCCCACCAAAATGCTGTATATATTTGTTCTCTACACCATACATGCCACTTCCCCACCCATCATATCGTCCTTGAAGGCAATACAGAAGAAACTAGAGGGAACCCTACCCTAGTGCCACCCCACCAAAAATCTCCTTGAAATCAAATGGTAGTGAAGCCAAGGCCCCAGGCTGACAAGCCAGTATCTCTCTGCCTCAGCAATGTGCACAGCCCCTTGTAGCAGATATTAACTGTGAATATCTGTGCCAGACTGCTTCACAGTTACTTGTCTTGAACTGGAGGCACCTGGCTGTGAAAGATCAGCATAGGAACCCACCACAATCAGAAACATGTGTGAGCCTTACCTGCTTGCACAGCTCTTACATGCCTTATAAGTCTAGTCTCTAAGCACCAGCACATCAGGTCATGCCAGACCAGGCAGAACTTACATCAGTGCCTTGTACAAAAGGAGTTACAGCATCTTTTATTTTAGTTAACTGTAAATAAAGTTCTCGTAAAAGAAATCTGTTCAGTTCTTAGATACAAAACATGTATCAGCAAGTATGATCCAAAGGTTGTAGCTCTTGTAATAATTTATTCCGTAACTGAAGTGATGAACTGAGCAAGCCAAAAAGTGCTTCACTTGTACAAGGACGTATTGTGAGGAAGAGTGTTGTGCCAGCATCTTGCCTAACAAGCAGCAGCAGATCAGTGCTTACAGTAGAGTGTGTGTTGCTGTGTGTGCAGTGTTTGAGCCCCACCCAGCTTCCTGTAGGTGCAGTTTGACAGCAAGAAAGTGCTTCTGCGATAAACTTGAGAGCTCCCATTGCAGCATGGACAGTACTGCCGACATCATATGAAGTGCCCCGTTGTTACTTAGTTAACAGTTCTGTATATTGATACGAGTAGTTGTGGCTGATGGATGTAAGATTGAACCAGAGCAAAAGATGTCTGTGGGTAGTAATTTGTAGTTCTCAGTGCGAGCTAAGATACTTGTTTTTGGAACAGACATTGAGACTGTGGTGCAAATGTTGTTACCTTCATCTATGGACGTCCCTGCTACAATGCATCCTACAGTATAGCCTTGAAACCAGCGCTGTGTTGTTCAAGTGAGTGACACTGCTGCCTTACGTGGAGAAGGTCCCAGCTGAAGATGTGCTGGACATACAGTGGAGTCCCGATGTTCAGGAGCTTGACCTTTCATGTCACTGTTATGACCTGTCGTGGCATGAGACCACTTGGCTGGCTTGTTGGCTTCACCAGCTCTCCTGCTGTTCCACAGATTACTGTCAGCTCAGTCTTTCATTAAGTGAGGTTGATTTGCTTGCACGTATTATGGAATGAGACCCTCCTTCAATCATTTAATGTATTCTGTATGTCCAAAAAGTGTTTTTATGTTATTATAAATTAACTTTAATTATTTTATATTTTTATTATTGGTATTTCTTATATTCGTAAAGCCAGGTAGGCCTTTTTCATTGGAAATTAATTCCAGTGTTTGTGACTCTTGTATCAGTCGCAGTTAATCATGAACATTGAGACTGTACTGTGTAAGATTTGTGGTGTTCACATTGGTGTAAATTTAGATCATGCTGTTGTGAGTTATGGCATTTTAGAGACTGTAGGTGGTCACTGACATTTCAGACAAATCTACTGCCATCATCTTCCGAGTGGAAGGTTTACCCTGTGTTTATCCAGTTATGCTGAATTGGTAGGACTATATACCATGTTGACATTAATGTAAGGTGATCTGCCTTTACAGTCTTTAGTTTTTAGGACAATTTCTGTACAAAAAATATTCAGCTTTATGTACAATTAGGAGGACCCCACCCCCTCAGTGTTCGAGGTGATGAATTAGGAAGATATTCCTGTCTTGTGTTCACGTAAGTGTTGTAGTGTCAAAAGCTAGGCTATGAAGTAACCACAGGTGGAGCTTTTCTCCGCAGTATTGGTGACTGCATAAAAGGTTATGGACTGCAGGCATTTGGGAAGACTTGCAGCCTAGTATGCACATGTTGTTATTGCAAGGGGATTTGTCTTTTGCTCTGGTTTGTTGTACTCTATGTGGGACGAGATGGTGGTGCATAGCCACAGACAGTTGGCACCACAGTGATACATGTTGGTGAAGAGTAGTTACAATCCTCTGGGATGTGACAGCATGTGGCATGGTAGATAGATAGAGTTGGATCACAGTCTTAATGGCACTTGTGTGCGTGGGAAGCTCGCTTGCAGCCTGAAGTATGATAGGAGCAGGGTTCATAGTGCAGGCAGATGGAGAGAGTGAACGTGCCTGCAGCAGTGTAGTCTGATTCTAAAAATGTAGGTTTGTGTTTGTACCGTACTCCATCATTTTTATTCAGTTCCATGCCCCTTCACACGTCTGCTTCCATATATTGTACATTATTTCGTGCCGTTGACTACAGATATCACTGTGGTTTCCTATTCAGACAGTGCCATACTGGGGTAGGAGTATTCTGTGAAGAACATTGTTTTTGTTTGGTTTGTTGAGGGCAATACAACACTGTATGCTCTACATGTGCGTGTAATCAGCTAACCTGACACACGTCTAGTCCCTCCTGTGGACTAGGCCAAGTAAAATGACCAAGTCATTTCTTTGCTAACTGCCATGAGATTGCAAGTGGACTCTACTAGTGTTTTGGAGGCACCTTTAAAATGAATTCAAGTTGTCTGGGATATGACACTGTGCTGCAGGACAAGTAGTTCTTAACATTTCAGAGCCTTCTTGGACTGCTTGACCATGAATATGAAGGCACTCTGTTCTTTCAAAATGTCAGGAACCACTCACCCAACAGCAGAGTGTCACGGACCTTCAGCAGCCCTGTTCTGAATACCGCAAATCCTGTAGCATCAGTACCATACCAAGTGATACCTTGGCGTTGCATCACCATCTCTGATGTGAGCATGTATCTGTTTGTTATACAATACTCTTATACACTCTTACCCAGTTTGTAAGTTTATGTATTATAAATGTAACATAAGGATAGATTATTGTGTTGTTCTTCAGTGATCCCAGTTTATTCTCCTTATTTCTTTTCCGGGCTCTGTTGTGTTTTGTGTTGGAATCATGACACTAAAATCATCAGTGTCACAGTCAAAAGTAACACGCATTTCCACAATAAAGTGCTCCTTGTATCTCGCATGTCCTCCAGTAGCACCAACTTCACTGCACGCAGTGAAAGTTATTCAGCTGATCGTGATATTACCTGATGGTATGCAACCTGGAAGTTCAGCCTGCCACTGCTTCTCATCTCATCCATGGTTCTCCCCGGCTACTCTATATAAATGTTCGAATAGGGCCTCATATCCACTTTCAGACCTAAGTACACAAGTATGCAGGTAAGGACATTATTTCTTTATATAGCTTGGATAGGTCAGTCATTATAGTGACTAGGCCACTGCTTGGGCAGTGGAGGAATCAGGTATTTGTTCCTGACAATGGCAGGTGATAATTTTTTTCTCTGCTGCTTGCAGGGTGACTGTGTTTCCTGTCCATCCTGTCTGCTGGATACCAGGGCTGAAATTGCCAGGGTGTGAAGCCAGCCTCTATACAGCAGAAATTATGCCAGAAGAGGAAGGAGAAGAAGAGGTGTTGGTGGTGGTGCAACTAAAGTTAGACAGCAGAGAGCCAGAAGCACAATTAAACACATAGGAGATACCTTTGTGCAGTCTGAAAGCCATTATTGCCTGGTGTTCTGTTCATAAGCATTCTGTTTGAACCTAAACAGTCTCTGCAGTAGATAGTTTATAGTTATATGACCTACAGTCCAACTGACCTCTACAGTCACGTGTGTCAGATGTTCTGTCCTTCGTGCATGATATTGGTGGTGTGGTTCAGTCTGCTAAGCTCAGCTCATCTGTATAATAACAGGACATCAGTGTGATAATGTAAGCTAATGCTGTGCCATGCCAGATGTTGGAGTCACCTGACATTTCAGAATTAATTATGGGACTTCTGCAGAGTAAATTAACTGCATTTAATGTTGTAGTGACTTCTCATTTAATTCCTCTAAGCTGGGGGACTGTACTTACTGAACACTTCTTTTATATTTACGTAATTGCAGAGTAGTGTTATTATTTGGTGGGTCATCATCGTCACAGAGACGCTTGATGCACTCCGAATTTTACTGTCAGCTCAGAAGAACATTCTGTAGAATTATAACGTTGGAGGGGGGGCACAAAAGAATCATATGACTGGGGCCAAATATAGGCCACAGTTATCATATGCATATTCTGAGCTCTGAGACAAACCAGGACATGCAAGTGTCACAACAGAAGCAGTTTTCTGACTAACAGGTGATGTGTTATGTCTGTGGTTGATTTCTGCTTGTCCCCAGATAAGCATTCAAGTCTCCAGATGGACAAAGCAGAGCAGGTAGAAAGGTTGGTTATGTTTGTGTTCTGTATTTAAGCTAATTAGTTGAGTGATTGTTATTTTATTTTGAGGGTTAATACAGTAAAACATGAAATAAAATATGAAATTTGAGTTTCTGATGGCTTTGAGCGTTGATGTGTGTGGCACCTAAGCGCTAATGGCAACGCTCTGCGGAAGGCAGTAGTCAGGACAAAAACACATTTCTGCCTGTTTGCTTTTGAACAGTACCCAGTGATCTCATGTATGAAACATTGCTAGTGAAACATATGTTTTAAGTTTTAATGAGCACCTGCACACATCTTATTGATAGTATTTTTATTTTGTAGTTTAGAAGTGGCCCCAGTTTGTGTTGTCAGAATCATAGTGACAGCTGTATACACACACACTACTTGGTTTCACATTCATAACTTATGCATTTTACCCACATAGTGAATATATTTCATATAGTTCTTACAACGGACAGCCATTATTTCTTTAAACAGCAGTAAGTGTTTGGTCTTTGTAATATACATGGACTGTGTCTTCTGTGAGGCAGGATCTGATGTGTTATTTAGAAGACTTTAAATATTTTATATCAAAATCATTTTCAATATGCATTTTTTTGTATGTTATCTAACTAATATTTATGAGATTTGGTATTTATTTCTGGTAATTTTGACTTCTAGATCAGCTTGTCAGAGGAGTGTTACGGTGATGGCAGACCCTGTGGAGCAGGCGATGCAGCAGTATGACCAACAGGGATGTTTGCATGAACAGTTTGTGAAACAAGCAAAGGCCACACCTGATGCCATCGCTGTTGTGACTCACACTGGGCACAAGGTAAAGAAAAAACTGGCACCATTTAGTACTTTGCTTTCAAACCCAGGGACAGGTACAACAGTCCCATTCTGGAGTTCATCAGTTACAAAACTTATTGTTCCATTTACTTGAGGGTCTTACCATGTGTCCCTCTCATTTGGTATCATAGAGTCCAACTGAAATCTGACAGAACTGTGCAAAGACCTGATCTGAGTGGCCGTACTGGGAGTCATCCATATGCAGTACTAGAGAGCTTTGGGTTACATGTTACATGTTACAGGCAGTTATAGCGCAGATGTTGTTGTGTGTTTCCCACTATTAACCAAACAAAAACACTGTTCTACATAGATTACTTGCACTATACTGTGGTGCTGTGTAAGATAGGAAACCATAGAGTTATCCGTGACATATATCTAATACTTCCGTTATCAAGCTCAGGAAATTGTGTGCTGAGATAAGGACATAAACTTATGTTTTTAGAGAGAGAAAGAGGGAGAGATGTCTCTGCTACATATGTAGCCGCTCCCTTCAAGTGCAAGCATAAGGGCTGCTGCTGCTGTCATATGCCTGTGCAAGCTGCCCGCGCACACAGATGCCGTAATGTTGCGATCGAACTCTGAAAGCATGCTAATCCTTTTTGGGTGCTGTATTGCATCTGGTTTTTCTTTTTATGTTTTGCTTAATGATGCTATGCAATAGCTCAGTGTGTATAGTATCAAATACTGGGATTGGAAAGGATGTGGAAGGAGTTGTTTGTTGCCTAGTGTGAGGTACAGCCAGGTATTTGCTGAGAGGGACTGAGGAAGACCACAAATATCCTCACCCTTTAGCCAGTCTGCAGACCAAGATTTAAAACCCAGGAGCTGGAGAATATAAAGCAGATATATTGCCTGCTAGCTGTGACATTCACTAGAGGACTGGTGTTGAAGGAACGTGTTAAGACCAGTGCAATGTCAAAGTAGTCTCATTGCTATTTGTTTTGGGTTTGCTTGTTGCCAGTGGTGCCAATTGACAGTGGTGTACAGAGCACAACACGTGCTTGTGGTCCAAGGAATAATGCTTGAGACATGTAGTGAGGGAATATGGACTGTTCTGATTGACTTACTGTATTGTGCAGACCATAAGACACACCAAGATATTAGAGGTCAAATTTAGGGAAAACCCATTTTATTCATATTTGACTGACCTTCTGACCATAAGACACAGGAGAATTTTGTGCAGTATTTTCTAGCAAAAGAAGTGTGTCTCATGGAACACACAGTACAGTATTTAATGACTTCAAACCTGTTAAATAATCTCTTCCCTTTTCACACTACACATATAACCTGTTGAGTTGAAACAGTTTTCTTAAATAATGTATAATCAACCAGAATGTGTGATGTATGGTACAGTCTGGTTAACCAGTTAAAGGACTGTGGTAACTGTAGGGAACACAACACAAAGTACTTTGCATTCTGCCCACACACTGTGTGATCCTTACAATAAATGACCATTATTTTGCTAACAACATTAAGTGGTTTGTCTTTATAATGAGGACATGTTGTGTTCTATGTAAGGTGGGCACTGAGCCTGTATGTGTTGTTTATACAAACTGTAGACCTCACATATTTAATCCAGACATTGATGCAGCAGGTGAGCTATGGGGAGCTTGACCAGATGACTGAGCAGCTGGCCATAAAACTGCGCCATCTTGGTGTTAAGAACAATGTCGTGGTCGGAATACTGATGGACCGCTGCATGGAATATGTCATCAGTTACATCGCTATCCTGCGAGCAGGTTTGCACTTCGTGTAACGCTTTAGATGTTCCTCATAAAAAAAAAAACACCTTGTATGGAGACCATGTCTGTCTGTCTGTGTCTGTCTGTCTGTCTGTGACCTTGTATCTGACGGAACCATTTCTCGGAATTTTATGAAATTTGTCTTTGTATGAAGAATGCTGAGCAGGCATGAGTTTTGTGAAAATTGGGTCATTCACAGTTTCCTCATTTATTGCCCAGTCTGGGTGAAATTCTGTGTAAGAGAACTGCGCAAATGCTGTGAAGGTGGGAGTTTTGTGAAAATCAGTACACGGAAGGCTGTACTTACCTTATGGGTGCAAACAAAATTGCATTTGTGTGTGTACTGTAAAATTGCACAACATTTGGAAAGTAAAGAATGCCTTGTTAAAGTCTGCGTACTTCACCAGAGAGTACTTGATTTGCAGTCTTATTACTTAGCAGAATGCAGTGAGATTTGCGTGGCTGTTTCATGTCTCCTTCTGTTGCTGAATTCAGCCTTCTTTCTGAAAAGCTTTCATTTTCTGCTCACCACAGTACATTGCACATTGTGATAAATTTCAGCACACCATTTTCTGCCTGTCACAATGTGTTGCACATTGTAATACCTTTCAGCACATCATTTTCTCAAAGGAGCCAGGGTAGTTCTGTTAGCCCAGTGACTAGGTTCTGAGCTGTTAGACTGTGGTTTGATTCCCAGCAGGACTAAAGGCTCTTTTCTCAGGGGCTAAAGTGCCCATAAGATGGCCCTGTACACTCACCTGCCTTTCACTGCCAAAGTTAAGAATGCATGAAATTTTACCTCCATTCACCTGTATGTCTTCATGATATGGTGCTTAATTAAGCCTCACCATATCTTTCTGTTTCTTTTGGGTATTCTAAAGACAAGAAATTTACATGCTGTAACTCATGTGTGTAGGAGGGGCCTACATGCCCCTTGAGGTGTCCTACCCTCCTGCACTACTGAAGGCTGTTCTGGAGGACGCTAAGCCTATAGCTGTGTGCACCAAAGTGCAGTTTTGTGGAAATCTGAATGGGGCTTCAACAGTGCCAGTCCTGTTGGATGCTGGGTGGCTGGACAGAGTGCAAGAGGAAAACAGCCAGCTCGCTGCATTCAAGCACTCTGTTCAGGTGTCACTGGATGACATGGCATACACTGTGTACTCCTCTGGCACCACTGGCAAACCCAAAGGTAAGGAACAGGGAGTGCAGTTTGTGTTCTGGGGACTGCTTGCGTCTGGCCGCAGTACTTCGGACTGAAGCTGCTTGTGTTCTGCTGTCTGCTTTCTGGGTGCTGTAAGTTGTAAGGATGTTTGCTTGTGTGTTCTTTGTTGAATGTCAGTGTGGGAAGTCAATTCTCTCTGGGTGTGTGTTTCAGTTTGAGAACCACAGGATGGATTTGGTGAATACTGACGTGGCTGTTATGCCATTGTAGGGCACTCCAGACAATACTTTTGCATTTTCCTACAGTTCTGAAGTACAAGGAGCACTAATGTGACTTCAGAAATCAGTCACAAATTTTCAAGCTGTAAGACATGTACCTGGCCATATCCAAAAGTTCCCGAACTGAGTTGGTAACAAAATACATGCTTATTTTTGTACTAGTCATTGTTGTCCCTTTGAGAGTAATCCCCTTCTGAGTTTATGCAACTGGTCCAGCATTTCTGCTGCTACTGGAAGCACTGCTAGACCTAACTTTTTGGAATGGCATGTGGGATGGTTAGCGGCTGTTCCCATATTTGAGGGACTTTCTGGACACCACCCCCTTATAGCTCTGATTTCCTTCCCAGAAACAGAAGAAATAACAAGGGGCCAAATTAGGCGAGTTAGGAGGGTGGTAGGCCACAGCCATGCTTTTAGCAGCTGAACATTGCCTATGCTTCTGCATGTCGGTGGGCGACTGAGATACAGACATCATGGAGATCCTCCTCCACCAGAATTCTCTGGCATGTTCCATGCAGGAGGCCTAGCCTGCCACTGATCGCAGAAATGGTACTTCATCAGTCTTCATTTACTTTCTTACTTTCTCCACGTTTTTGTCTGTGCAACCTGTGCAGGGATGACCTGAATGCTCACACCGTTCTACTGCAAGTTTCCCAGTGTTTGAATTGGGAAAAACATTTGGAAGTTGGTGCTGTTCTCATAACGTTGTCAGCAAAAGCTGTGGTAAATATTTCCTGTATTTCTGATGCAGTTTTCCTGAGTTTGGAGCAAAACTTAACACACATTTCTTGTTCCTAAAAATCAGCCATTAGAAATCGTGGATAGCACTGGAATGAAACTAAAAGCAGTGGATGGTGATATTAAATTTGATCCTGGAGGAACTTCTTATGAGAGTGTGAACTTGTTTGAATTGCATCATGAAAAGCTATTGGTGTTGTTGTGTTCCTTTCTGATACTGTCATTAAGTCACTTTATATACTGGTTGGTGAATGGTGGTTTGAAAAGAATGTTTGAGGAAATGCCGTAGTAATCATACTATGTACACAGCTTATAAAACATTAAATGTCTAATCACATTGAAGATTATTCTATATAATTATATATGTAGGGACGGAAAGAAACAAAATCTAAGTCTCTTCAAACATGCTGCATTTTATATTGTATTCTTCTGCATGACATTTTATTTTAGGTTTGTTTTTGCAACAGTTATTGTAGCCTTTTAAACCTCAGCAGTAACTGACTGTACCACCTACTTTAACACTGAAGTCTCTGTGCTTTGCCCACATAGAGTGGTTATGTGTTTTCTATGATTCTTACAATAACCGCTGGTTATTTCCTTAGACATCATTAACTGGTTGGTTTTGTAATGATGATGCATTGTGTTTTCTGTGATGTATGACATGAACATTTATGTATTACTAAGTGAACTGAGGCTTTGGAATGGTCTGAGGAAATTTTGCTTGCTGTGTGTCAGGCATTCAGTGTCCACACCGAGGTGCCGTGTTCTCATACTACTGGCGCCATGTTGCATACCCATATGGGGAGGAGGAGCGAGAGGCCTGCAATGTGTTCTTTGTGTGGGAAATGCTGCGTCCACTGTTGAGAGGTGGGTCCTGTAGAAACACTGCTTTTCTTTGATGATGATGATGATGATGATGATGATTGGTCTTAAAATCTGGACATTTTGTATGCTAGGAAAATGTGCAGTGTGTTACAAATTTCAGATTCAAGTCTTGTTTGCAGTAAATATGGCTAAACCTGGATTTCGTGTTTCCGAAGGGACCATTTAAAATGAATTTAAAATCAAGGGACTATAGATCCAAGGAAATGAAGCTGTATGTATCCCTTGAAATTAAATTTATTAAATTAACGCTGTAGTATATTAGAAGTGGAATCTATTTCAGTGTCTTGCATTACAAAGTATGTCTTCAAATGCATTTAATTGTGGTTGAAAATCACATTTCCTACACCTTTATTTAAATAAAAATTGCTCTGTATTTATCACAAGAGGGAAGAATTTTTGGAGGTTAACACCGTGTGTTTCTGCTATCACTGTTATGAACACTCCAGCTGTCACAGTATGTTCTGGTGAATGTAGGCTTTGTGTGCAATAAAGCTGCTGTGTGCAGTGAGGTAATAAAAATAATACCCTATATGAACAGGTATTTTTTTGGTATATGGATGGCACTGCATGGAATGAATAAAGTTTCAACATGTTGTTCACATGACAGGAGTACCAATGTATATCATCCCAGATGATGTGATATATGATCCACCACAGCTGGTCACGTTCCTCACAGAGCATCACATCACACGCATGCTCTTCACTCCATCATTACTCCAGGCTGTTCTGGAGTTCAAGGGTCTGGATCTCAACAAGGCTTTTGAGTTCATGAGGTGTGTAGGCACGCCAGACATACCTGACATAACTTTTATTCTGTACCTCCCTTTGTGATAATATATAAAATATATTAAAATAAACCATCATCACAGCTAAAATTCTTTATTGTCACTATTAGTATTTATTACAACATGTTTCAGCAGGCTTGGCCATCTTCAGGTAATACAAAGCTGCAAAATACTTGTCAGATTAAATGCAACTTTTAAGTCCTATAAAGAGAAACAAGATATCATTTTTTCGTAAAGACAGAGCCTTCTCATATGTGCAATGTGTATTTTGGTAGATGGTTACCACTGTCAAATTATGAGGTGTCACATCCACGGACACTGTAATCTTGCTACTGCCGTAGGATGCTTCTGGGTGTAACACACTCAGGGTAGGTTGTTGTACATGTCACAGGCAGGTGTGGCTATGCGGTGAAGTGGTGACAGTTGCTCTGAAGGACCGGTTCACTCACTTATTCCCACATATTCAGCTCCTGAACCTGTACAGCATTTCAGAGTGCCATGATGTTGCTTGCTCACGTAAGTTTATCATTAATCAGATGTCTTGCAGACTTCAGGGCTAACTGTGTCACTATGTGCGGGTTACCTGTTCGCACATCATGGCAAATTCCTTGGTTCAAGTTTGCCCCCACTGGCTGGCCTTCCCCACTGAGATTTTCCACAGTCTCTTCACACATAAGCCAGGGTGTGAGATTTCAGTTTCTCACGGCACTACTGCTGAAGATTCAGGTCGTGTGGGATGTGTTGCTGTAGCAGATTAATGGTTTCCAGTGATCTGAAGGATGGTAGTGCCTTCATCTTCATGGTGAAGCAGTCCAAGAATAATCAGTTCCTTCTTTGACTGCTTGATCGTGAAGATGAGAGCACTACGTTCCTTCAAAACACAGGATCCACCCACCTAACACAGCGTCACATCCCAGAAGATCTGAATCCTCATATGCCAGGATATCAGGCCTGTCTCAAATTAGGCCATGAACACTTCCTTTCATTAATAATTCTAGCATCCAATACTGTGTAGTCTGAGATACTGAAATTATTGCTAAGTGAAGCATGATATATACACAGATGTGTTTCCTTTGCAGAACTGTCCCTGGAGAAGTTACCTGTGGAGCCACGCAAGTTCTGTCCTGTAGGAAAACTGCTGCCTGAAGTGCAGGTTGTTGTGATGGATGACAACATGACTGCGCAGCCCGCTGGTGTCAGAGGGGAGGTACACATCACAGGGCCTTCACTTCCTGTGTCTTATAGTGTTACTGTGAAACCAAACATGCAACGTCTGACACGTGTGCATGGGGTTTTGCTGTAGCCTTTAATTCTAATTAAATACTGTAAGTTATAGATATTACGTGAGAACTGTGCTGCATAAAGTAAAGTTGTTCCAGTGCACACCATGAAGGCATATGGGTAAGAGGAGGTACTGCTTCACCTGTTCTTCACCTTGGCACTCTAGGGGGTGAGCAGTCAGCTTTATGCCCCAGTTCTTTACCCAGGGACTGAAACACCATTACCCATCCAATAGGAAGCCAGGTGGTGCCCAGAGCCTGTCTGGTCTTTGGAGAAGAGAAAAACATTTTGCCCCAGTCAGGAATCAAACAACAGTAGCCTAGTCAGTATATCAAGTACACTGTGCCAGCTCCCGTTTTTCATAGCACATCTGTTTTTATGTGCCTTTCTTCAGAAATTAACAAAATTCAATTTAGAATCAAATCGATATTTGTATCATTGACAGAGTGCCATAATTCTCATGCGTTTGTGAGTAGTGACATTTCTTTGTACTGTTGTGACTCCGTTTCCTCACTCTCATTCGTTTCTTTGCATAAAGATGTGGTGCCTTGACACTTCCATCTGGTCTCTGTACCATTTAAAGTACAGTGGTAACTATATGTACCACTTTCTGTAGCATTTATAAACACAATACATGTATGTGTTTGTGTGATTCTTGTAAGAAACATTGATATCCCTACACAGCCTAATGGGATGGTCTTCATAATGCAGTTGGACTGTGTTCTCACTGATGTAGGAACTGAAACATTATATGTAATTGAGATCAACTTATGACGTTGAATTCAGGTGGTTAGTCACTGGTCTTTCACTGCAGAAGCCTGGGTTTGATCCCAGAAGTCCGTATGACAGTATTGGTAGACACAGTGGCACTGGGACAGATTTTTCTCTCAGTATTTTGGTTTTACCCAGTCATTATCATTCCATCAATTCTCCCTACTCATCCTCATCTACATGTTCTTGTACCAGGACCGGTGAGATTAGCCTGGGAACCTTAAAACAAAGCATGCGTTTTTGGATGTGAGGAGAGCACTGAACAGAGCAGTAATGCTGTGTTGTTTTTTCAACTTCAGAGGGGACAAAACAGTTCTCACTGCTGCAAGATTTCAGCTGCTTTTCATTACAGATATATGTTAAAGGACCAACGCTTGCAATTGGCTATCTGAACCGACCTGAACTGAATGCTGAGCGGTTCATTACTTTGCCAGAGCACGGCCGAATGTATCGAACAGGAGATTGGGGCTATGTCCTGAGTGATGGGAGCCTTGAGATATGTGGCCGCTGCGACTCAATGGTGAAGATACGAGGTTACAGCATTGAGATTCAGGTTTGTTGGATATTGACAGTGACATTTCTGGGGTTTGACATTAAGATGGGTGCCACCATCCTGGAGGTACATGCGGCCTGCATCTTCAGGGTTGAAATAAAATGACACCACATTCCAGGAGACCACAGTTTTAACTACAGGTTAGTTTGTTTAATGATGCTGTATTTTTACAAAGTTTGTACTGACACCGTGATAAGAAGTTATATATATGGTGTGTTTAAGGCTTCTGTTATTATGCCTGAGGCACTGGTCAGTAACAGAAGTTAGTGCCCATGCCATGATGCCATACCGGGTGTGTGGGTGTATGGCCCCATTCATTCGTACCCTCAGCGTTAGATATAGTTGAGTGGTCAGCTTCACATGCTGGCCACTTTACTGCCAGGAGGGAGCCCCTCTACCCATTGAATAGGAGGCTGGTTAGGCCCCAGATGCAGTCTGGACGTTTTGGCAAACAGAATAATCTCTTGATCCTGCTGGGAATCATACCACGGGCCGTCCAGTGCATGGCCTGGTAACTTATGGACTGAGCTGTGCCAGCTCTGACAGTGGTTGATGTCATAGCATTTGTGCAAATGCAGGGCACCGTAATAGCTTGAGGGAGGTTTGGAGGGGATCAGTCCATGACATATTTATCTGTGATCAGTTTAGACTTTATGTGGTGCTCCTGTCTCATTTAAATGATTGGATGACAATAGCGGATGAACTGGGACACTGACTCACAGGCCGAAAGTGCTATATGTTTGTCTGTTGGTACTCTCTGCAGGCTGTAGAGGCAGCACTGTTGGAGCTGCGCATGGTCAGCACTAGCTGTGTTGTGGTAGAAGGTGATGAGGGTTCTGACAAGTTTCTGGTGGCTTACATCGTGCCTGAGGGCAAGACGTCACAGAAAGAAGTGCGAGCTGCCCTCAAGGAGAGGCTGCCACTGTACATGATACCATCGAGATTTGTCTTTATTGAGAGGTAAGTGACACAGCTCATTTGCATTTTATTCCATAATATCATTTGTCCACTTAATCCTTTCAACACTAAAGTTCATCTGATAATAAAGGTCAAGCTGTCCCTGTCCACATTATGAAGGGGTATGAGGGAGTAGCCCAGAGCCAGCCTAGACATTTTGGAGAAGAGAAAGATCTCTTGCCCCTGCCAGGAAATGAACCATGAATCATCCAGGTAGTAGCACAGTCATAATAGTGACTGAGCTATTCCAGCTTAACATCTAAATAATAAGTCTAAATAAAACTCAGTTCCTGCCTCACAATAAACATCTTGCATCTGCATTACTAAGGCCAACCAGTTAATTCTGTTCAGGTAAATATTTACAAAACACATCAACGCACTGTGTGTGTGAGGTGCAGAGTTCTTGGATATTAAATTATATGGCATATATAGTCACCACTGTGCTTACAAGTTTAAATGCCATGTTAAACTAAACTACAGTGCAGTTGTAAGGTCTGAACTTAGTGAGGCCCATCAACTATTCCTGTTACAGTCTTCCTATACTGGAGTCATCAGGGAAACTTAACAAGAAGGCTCTAGCCAGAATGTCAGTGACAGGCGATGTCAATTCAGTCGATCTACAGGACTCGGAGTTCACACCAATGGAGCACCAACTGGCTGCCATCTGGTGCAGGGTGTTGAAGCTGAAATCAATTGACATACATGAGAACTTTTTTGATCTTGGAGGGTAAATATTTATGCTGTTGACAGTGTTACAACATTCATGCCACAGCTCAGCTTGCACATGACCTACGTTCCTTCTCTGCACTGTGCTTGCCACAGTGCAGGTGGTGGGTTACGAAGGCCTAAATTGTATACTGTGACAGTCCATATGATGTCTGTGGTGGACTAAGTGGCACTGGGACAGGTTTCTCTGCCAGAACTTCAGTTTTCTCCTGTCAGTATCATTCCACCAGGACCCCATACTTATTGCTTAACAAGTACCAGTACAGTACATTGCAGTACCAATGGACATGTCGCACTTTGCTGGTACACCTCGACAAAGAGCACAAACATCACCACAGTACCAATGGTCTAGTCACACTTTGCTGCTGTAACTACACAAAGAGCGCACACATATCTGTGCACATACTCTGGAGCTGCGTTTGTCAACATCCACTTCCAGTGTTCAGTTTCTTTTAGATGTCAATCTCATGTGACTCTGCGTATTTTCCTTTTTATTTTTGGAAGCAGCCTGATGATGGCTCTGTTGGCCGAAACATGTTGCTGATTGCATGATAGAGATATGAAATTGTTCTCTGTGGACCAGATGTATTGCATTTCTGATTATTTCGTCCTTTATTTTTTTTCCTCCCCCTCAACATTATTGTTAGAATACCTAATATTTTCAGAGTGGTACAGGTTCATACTGTGTGAGATTTTGGGTTCTCATGGCCCAGTTGTTGAAGATTCAGTTCTTCTGGGATGTGATTCTGTGTTGTTAAGTGTGTAGTTAATAACATTTCGAAGGCGTTACCCACCCAACTACACAGTGTCACGTTCCAGAGGACTGTAATCTGAATATTTAGATCTTTGAGAACCTCAAGCCTTGTATGCTTATATTCGTTTCCAGACATTCACTGCTTGCCACTCGCCTAGTGGGTGAGATGAATGAAGAATTGGGCCTTCAGCTTGGCTTATCAGATATGTTGCAGCATTGCACGGTGCAGTCCATGGCGAGCTTTATTGAGAACCCAACAGTTAACAAAGCTGGTGTTAACCTGGACCTGCAGGCTGTGGTAGACATGAATTCACTGTGCAAGGCTCCGTGAGTTGCTTTATTATTTTCCATGACCTGTGGTAGGCATGCATGCCCAGTACAAGGTTCTGTGAGTTGCCCTGTTATGTTGTATGGGCCGTGATACAGATGCATTTTTACGATATGGCACTGTGCCTACAGCTGCACACAGTAGGGTCCTGATTCATGTCATGTTTAAGGTTTTGACTGACCCTCATATGTAAGGTCTGCATGCTACTGGAAACAAACCTACTGAAAACTGCACTTCTGCCTCATGTACACAGAGTCCTGGATTCAGATCTAGGCTTAGAGGTTTCATGTCCTTTCTGAGGTGTCTTGCTGCTTTTCTACCTTCATTCCTTCCATTTAGTGTGTCATTTAAAGTCACCTAACCATATGCCACATAACCTCAACACTTAATATCATCTTACGAAACAAACAATGTCTGTGCCACTGCACTAGTTTTATTTGATATTGAAACTGGTTCTGATTGTAGGTTGGACATACATCTGCGAGCATTCTGGTGTTCATTTCAGTTGTCCAGCTGCATTTGGCGCCGTAACAGAGTTCTGTTGACAGGAGCAACGGGATATTTTGGAGCATTCATTCTTAAGGAACTGCTACAAAGTACTGAGGTGTGTTTCTGATGGTGGCTGTCAGGATCAACAATTTTTCTTCACCCTCAGTGCATGCTACATATTCAGCACATCTCAAGCTCCTTCATTTAACTATTATAGGAAGGAAGAGAATGGCTTATGTTTTTACTGTGATTAAATATAAACTAATAAGAGGGGGCTGATAAATATGCAGAACTTTGGATGAGAAACCTCAAGGAAAGAGAACAAAGTTAGGTGTTAGAATATAATATTAAAATGGATTGTAGAGAAATATAGATTTTGAGGATGGGTCAACTGGTGCTCTGTGAGCCACTGGTCTTCTGTGTTCACAGTGGTGAATGTGTAGGTTGCATAACTTAATTTCTTGATCAGCTGGATCACTTTCATCTTCACAGTGTTACTGTGAAGTTTGTTTGGTTAGTTATTTGCATATGAATAGAAATAAGAAGGGACTGTAATACAATTAGTTTTTTGCCATGTACCACATGTGACATTTTCAAAAGGAACCATCGAAGCACACACAACAATTAACAGCAGTGCCTGTTTCGCTACAGCTGCTGCATCCTTGTGCTTTAATATGATTGTCATCAAATGGAAGCATCGGAGGCTGTGTAGGAAATTATATAAGTTTCTCTTTATTAACTAAGTTACGTAATGCATTAAAATATCTCTGTTGCTTCTCCTGATAACTGTCATGTAAAGACCAAAACATGTCCCAGTTCTAATAAAATAGGTATCACTATTAATCAGCAGTGCACAAATCCTGGGCACCAGGTCATCCAGACAACTAAATTTTCATAGTGTTGCCTAACATTTGTGGATCCTTAGTATGGAGTGTCCTTCATATCACCGTGCTGGCACCTGGAATTTTGAGGTTACCCCCAGATTTTTGGAGAATTTGTGTGCCCCTGCTACTGATCCTTATGAGCTCTTTGGTGGTTCATTCTGAACAAAAACTGATTTGTGTCAGTTTTGGTTTACATATTACATTTTGTTTCAGTTTCTGTGATTTACCTTCTTGCTTATAGTGAACGTTCTATCATATTTGCAGACAGTAGTGTACTGCCTTGTTCGGGAGACACCTGGTGTGAGAACGGTAGATCGTATTCACTCTTCGCTGCAAAAGTGTGGTATTGCGGGATTGGATACGGTGTTGGAACACAGGGTTGTGCCCATAAGAGGTACAGTATGGCAACAGAGCAGTTTGCCATGTACAGTATGGCAACAGAGCAGTACAGTATGGCAACAGAGCAGTTTGTCATGTGCAGTGTGGCAACAGAGCAGTTTGTCATGTGCAGTATGGCAACAGAGCAGTTTGTCATGTGCAGTATGGCAACAGAGCAGTTTGTCATGTGCAGTATGGCAACAGAGCAGTTTGTCATGTGCAGTATGGCAACAGAGCAGTTTGTCATGTGCAGTATGGCTATATATTCATTTATCTGTCACAAACACTGCATAAACTTAGCGGTTCACAGCACTGTTAAAAAACACACCTAAAAAGAATCCCCATTACAAAGAGAAAGCAGTTATTTCTGTTTCAAGAAATACTGACTGTTTACTCTGAGAACCATTAAACACACAAATTTGCCCTCTGGGCAAAGTTCAAAGTTTTATAATGTTAAAGCAGGTGTTACTTAGCGTTAGTACTGTGCTGTAAATTGTTAAACATTTTTGTATCAGGCGATGTCTCTCTCCTGAACCTTGGAGTCCGTGAAGAAGACTACATGTACCTCTTGTGTGAGATTGACTCAATTATCCACGCGGCTGCTACTGTAAACCTTGTCCATCCATACCACGCACTGTACCGTGCTAATGTACTGGGGACACAGAACATTCTGACATTTGCTGTCGAGCAGAAGATAAAGCCTGTACATTACATCAGGTAAGACTTGCAGACTGCAGACTATTTAGCAGTGTGTTACCACCCAAAAGGTGTCCCTCTGCATGCCATGAAGACATATAAAGGAGTGGAGTTACACATGCACCCAATTCATAGCCTCAAGACTATATGGAGGTGAGTTAAGTGTTCAGCTTCATGTCTTGATTGCTTTGCCCTGGGGAAGAACCCCCAGTACTCAATGAGAAGTGTCTGGGTGGGCCCCAGCGTTGCTGTTGATGCTGCAGGGAAAATAATAATCCCATTCGCCTAATTCTTTGTTTTTCCAACCTCTAACTTGTTCACTGTGCAGACTGGCAAAATGACTGTGCTGTGTTGAAGAAGATAAACTAAACTGTAGGGAGTACAGTTTCTCTTGAGAAGCTGACAGTCACTCAGCTAGTCAAGAAATTCCCAGTCTTGTATGGGACCCAAAGGTACTTTACCATTACCTCTTGTGGAATGTGAGGCTGTGTTGTTGACTGAGGGTTTTCTGATGTTGTGGAGGTTCCTGATGCTTTCATCCTCAGGGTCAAACACTGCTTAGCCCTGAAGAGGAAGGCTACAGTCTTTCAAAATGTCAGGCACCACTTGCACAGTGGCATGGCATCACATCTCAAAAGAACTGAATCATCAGCCACACCAGTGTCAGAACCTGGAATCTCACACTGTTCATTGGCATGCTCAGTAGAGCCAACCACTAGCCCCTGCCCTCCTCCAACCCACACCTTCACACCCTATATTCTAGTTCTGTAAGATGAATTCTTATTATTCTACCATCTCTACCTAGGTCTGTCTGCCCATTTAGATTTCAGTTGGTGGAGAAAGCAGCATTCCACTCCTACAGGGTTCGTGAAAACCCATGACACTAAATGTGATGTGTGTTCTTAATATTATACATTTTCCATGCAGTATTTTACAATATACACTTTTATTATGCCGACTACTGCACACAATCTCTTCTCGCGTGTTCCTCCTACATGTTTCGGCTGTTACTTCCAGCCATCATCAGGGAGTCAACATCATACAGTTCACACAGCAGCAGTCTATCCTGAATGAACCATTTGATATTGACTCCCTGAAGATGGCTGGAAGTAACAGCCAAAACATGTAGGAGGAACACGTGAGAAGAGATTGTGTGCAGTAGTCGGCATAATAAAAGTGTATATAGTGATGTGTATTGTTTGTTGTAGCACAAATGCAGTGTTTCCAGAGGGTTTAAAAGATTGTATGGAGGATGCCAACATGGTGACCTATCCTGAGAAATTGCACAGTGGCTATGCACAGACAAAGTGGGTGGCAGAGCAGCTGGTGCTGCGTGCACAGCTCAAAGGGCTTCCTGCTGCTGTGTACAGGTACTTGGCTGTCTCAGATCAGTGCAGATTGTTTGCTTGAACAGAACAGAGTGAAGGTTCCTGGATTTGCAATTTGGGAGAGATATGTGGCCCGCGGGCTCTTTCTCTATGTACTGCGGCCCTTGTGGTGAAATTGTATTTTGGAAGGCCTTCATTCCAAGGAACACCAAGGGGTAAATTTGGGGTACAAAATTTTATGAACAAATAATAATTTTGTGATGAATTGTATAAACATTAGCCTGATGCTTTGTTAATTATTTCAACAGGAGTGGAGGTATAGCTCCATGCATTCTTAACTTTGGCTGCATATGTAGGAGATGATGAGTTTTACACCCCAGCTGCTTTACCCTAAGGGATGACTGTTAAATAGCTTATGATAGAGGTGAGGGTATGTTTCTGTGTAGAGATCTGACTGAAGATTGAACTCTGAACATACCGAATGAGGGTCTTTACCTGAAGACTGCTCAGTCTGCTGTTTGTGTGTAGTTTGTTTAACGGTGTTTTAGTAGCTAAGGTGACATAATGTTTATCATTAGAGTAGTGTGCTTGCTCTGTTTCATCTGAGATAAACCCAGGACAGATGTTTGAACTGCAAACAGCTTGCTGCTGTATGTGATTTTAGGTTTTCATGGTAGTGAATATTACGACTGCATTCTTCATGGATGTGATGGCATGTGGTGCAAGAGACAGTTACCAACATTTCAGAGGAACAGACTGGGTCCATGATCTACCCTGAAGATGGAGGAAGTACATTCATCCAAAACGTATAAGCACCTACCTGCTACATGGTGTCACATCTGAGAACACTGCAGCCTTTGGATATTAGTGCATAGCTGATGTTTGCTGTTTATTTGTATAGGTGTGGCAACATTGGAGGGTCACAGGAGGAGGCAAGCTGGAACCAGTCAGATTTCACATTGCTCATGTTACAAGGTTGCCTGTACACACACATGGCTCCAGACATTGATTGGCAGGTTTGCTAGCTTTGTATGGTCATAGTTTGTATGAACTTTTCCAGTAGCTTTGCTGCTGTTTGTATGATCATGAAGCTTTGACCCCATCTGTGTATAAAAATCTTACATTGAGAAGCTTCAAATGCCAGTTGAGGTGGTGAAGGCTGGAATCAGGCTGTGTTCCCACAGAAGGTGTAGGAGGTAGGTGCTTAAGATGCAAATACATTTACCATAGAGGGTTAAAGTATGTCCCTCCATTTGTCATATGCTAAGCAAGGAATCACTGTTACAGATTGAGTTGACACCAGTTGACTTTGTAAGCAGAGTGACTGTTGGGCTGTCACAGGATATCCTGCCCTCTGTTGGCAAAGTGTTCCACATTGTCAATCCGCGTACCATGGACTGCTGGTGAGTAGGAAGCAGCTGTTCCATTCCAGCAGTCTGTAACAGTGTGCACAGCTGGCACCTCTTTACTTAGAGGAGGGAAAAGGAACTAAACGTGGGCTTAAGTGCATCCACTTTGCTTCGTGGGTACTGCCACCTTGTCTTCCAGTATGTTATCGAACGACACTGTCAGTTGCTGTGATTATATGCCACTGGGGATGGATGAATACACCCAGCCCTTTTTTATGCCCTAGTTGTGTTCCTGAAGAAGTGGGCTTAAATCAAATACCTGTAAATAAAAAGTGATATTCCCCTCAGAAATAAGGGCTTAGCATAATAAAACACTGCCAGCCAAAGGACATTAAACTGAAAATGAGATAGTGCAAATTAAGAAGTGGTGTATAGTGGAGTAGAATAGAGTAAGGTGGGTACTGCAGTGACACTTGCACCTCAACTGTTTCTGATCTTTTAAGAAGTGGTGTAAATTAGCCATGGGCATTAACCCTTTAAAGACGAAGCGTATCTGTTTCATACAAGGACTCAGTGCGTACCGCGCTGTAAACACTCTCCACTTCGGTTATAAAAACCAATCTCTTAATGTTTTATAAGGCAAAAGTTGCTGTTTGTTCTGAGATCCGTACAAAACACACAAATGCAATGTGGGCACCACGTAGAATTTTTTAATGTTAAACCTGGTGGTATGTAAAGTTACCGCTAGGTTTTAAAAGGTTAAAGTAAAAACACCTGAAACAAACGGGTGTAAAACAAGGGCTGGGTGTAAATGAATATGGAGCATTGATGGAATAATACTGACAGGTTAAAATGGAAGTGCTGGTAGAAAAACCTGTCCCAGTGCCACTTTGTGCACCACAAATCCCACACAGACTGGCCTTGGACTGAACCCCAGCCATCACATTGACAGGCTCTCGTCCAGAATAAAAGTGCTGTGCAGGGTCTGGAAGATGTGAAATTTGAGCTTCTCACAGCAGGATGTTGGAATGTGATGCCGTATAGTTTGGTAGATAAATATTGACGAAATAAAGGGTCCTTGACACATCATTTTTTTGTTGGCAGTGACTTGTGGCAGATGTTAAGAACACAGGGTTACCAACTGGACTTGGTGCCATACAGTGAGTGGTACCAAAACGTGAAGGAGGCTGCAGGGAGCAGCATGGAGCACTCCGACACACTCTCAAGCCTACTGTACCTGCTGGATGCTCTTGCTGTGTATGTCAGCCTCTCTACAGCACACATAATGCGTAACCACTGTCAGCAGCCTCATGTTGGGAACACCTGGCAGTGCGCTCTCACTCACTGTCCTGGCATCTACCCTCCTGACATAATGCGTAAACACTGTCAGCAGCATCATGTTGGGAACACCTGGCAGTGCGCTGTCACTCACTCTCCTGGCGTCTACCCTCCTGACATAATGCGTAACCACTGTCAGCAGCCTCATGTTGGGAACACCTAGCAGTGCACTGTCACTCACTCTCCTGGCGTCTATCCTCCTGACATAATGACACAACCCATTTACCGTATTTACCCTCATATAATGTGCCTCCCTTCACAGTCTTCAGTTTTCACGCAAATTCCTTCAAGGACATGTTTAACTCTATGCACAGTTGTCAGGTGACACCCCTGTTTTTTGGATGATGACTTAGAAAAACCTCTTGTCTTATATTTGAGTAAATACAATGTGATGTTAGCTAAGTCTGCCAGCACAACATTGGTAAGGCTGTTAGAACCATGAACAGCAGAGGGGACTTACAATGGCACGTGAGCTCTGAGCCATGGTCAGTGTACCACACTGCACAGTTGTCAGCATTCCTGCTACATATGTGGAAGTCACCAACTCAAATCTCAGTCCTGAGGCCAGCTATCCTTGCTGAGGTTTGGACAGTTTTTCTCAGTCCCTCCACATGCATGCTGTGGTACAAATTTGGGTTAGGTCACAATGCATAGTGAATAGTGAATGGGAATGGATGTTGGAAATGTTCATGGCCTCATTTTAGATATATATGCCTGGAGAGTTGAAAACTTCCAGTGATCCTGGGGTTTAAGTGCCAGCTACTGGCAAGATGAAGCAGTTTTAAATTTAGAGTACCATAAAATGGGCTCACTTGCTCAGTACAGTGTACAGTGGTTGTCAGTGACCTGGGACTTTCCAAATGCAAACCAGGAGTGCTGTCCACTCAACCATGCTCTTCATCCATTTACATTTGTTGCAAATGTAAGATTACTTCTGTCGATAAGGTCTTGCTCATTACAGTAACTGGCCGATTATCATATCATATGTTTCAGCGACCCAAGTTTCTTTAGTAAGCACTCCACATTCAACCAGACGAATCTGCAGGCAGCACTTCAGATGCGTGGTCTGGTGTACCCTCCTGTTGATTTAGAACTCATGCAAACATACCTGAGTCACCTGACTTCAGTCAACCTCATCCCACACCCCAACAAGCTTCAACAACAAAATTGTGAGTTTGCTTTGTGTTTTGTCCCATACTTCCCTTTGCACAATGGTGAGGCATGGTTGAAAAGGTGAAAATTCACGCAGAATTGTGTGAGATTTGAGATACATTCTCGTAACCTGAAGAAAGGGGCAGCAGTATTTTTCTGAACCAGTAGATTTCTACCAAACTATACAGTGTCTGCTTTCTTTCTTTCTTTCTTTCTTTCTTTCTTTCTTTCTTTCTTTCTTTCTTTCTTCCTTCTGAACATCAAAATTTATTGCATCATGTTATTAGGTTTGAAACATTTGGATTTCATCTGCAGTAAACATGCCATTTACATAACCAACATTAATCTGTTACTGTATGGCCCAGCCTGTAATCTATGTGGCTGTGCCTGATGTGATAGTGCCAGTATTGCATAACCTCAAAGTATGAATTCTCAGGCTGACCAAGGTACAGTGCAATTAGATTAGTTTTTAGACAGTTGGCCCTAATTACTGTGTGTATTTTTATTTATTTTGGTATAATAAAAAGGACATACTATTCTGATGCAATATAGCAACCTGATCCTGTATATATATTTCAGGAAGTTGATCCTGTTTCTTGCCTGTATTATAAATGTTTGTTTTTCAAGGTATTTCTGTTACTAAATGAGTAATTAAATTATGCATCTTATGTGGGCTTTTAGCAAAAAGGAAATTTTAGAAAGTCTTACATAAAAAAAAGTGTTAGGAAATGGAAAAGAGCACAGTAGAAATGAATTCCCCACTTAATGGTGTCTGTGTCACTGCTTATGTAATATTCCCACGTTACCAGCATTTTAACAGATTATTTTAAATGACAGTCAAGCTAGTTTGTAAAGCATATAGTGTGTGAAAACCTTCAGGATGTATGTGTATGTGATGGTGACATGGCTGGCTGTACTGTGTTTGTTTCAGCTGTAGTCTGCTCCATTTTCACAGTTGTGCTAGTTTCCTTTATTAAGAGAGATTATTGAGAAACTTTATAAATGCTTTGATGTATGGAGGCAGGGAGCTGTTGGGAAAGGTACGTGATTTTAACCAGGCAAGTGGGTCATATGTGTGATTCTTGAATGACGTTGCTTAGGGAATGGTGAGGATATAGAGATACTCACAGGGAACCCTATATGTGCTGCTGTTCATTGCAGTGCACCAGTTTTGCGTTCATTTATGTTTCTTGTCATTATAGCTGTTGGTATTCTGGATGGCAAGGTGGCTCTGGTAACAGGGGCGTCATCAGGGATTGGAGCAGCAATAGCCGAGCATCTGGCTGGTGCTGGGGCTAAGGTGGCTCTGGCTGCACGTAGGATGGACAGACTGAAGGAACTACAGACTAAGATAGAGTGCCAAGGCGGCATTGCTATAACTGTCATGATGGACGTGTGTGATGAACAGCAGGTATAGCAGTGCAGAGCAAATGTTTCATCAGACTGTAACATGTGTGCAACATTCCTTTGTACATCACTGCATCAGAGATGATGGGACGTACTTTATGAAAAGAAAAGGGGTCAATGGGAGAAGGGTCAGAAAACATTCCAATGCTGCACCAAAACCACGGGTCATGTGGGTCATGTGAGTATGGTGATTCACTTGGTACAAAAAAGGAGAAAAAATAAACCACTAAAGAAGTCACATGCAATTGTGCTATACCAAAGGTAAGTCTACATAAAAAAAACAAAATGTAGAGAGAGAAAAATCCCTGATTAAAACACAGCTCATTTGATCACTATGAGTGCTATGCAAAGGCAAAGAAACTCCCAAATAATTTAAAATGTTTACCTCAGCGGAGACAAAATGTCATTATCTTGCCAGACATGTCTGCCTGTGTTAAGTCACAGACAAAGGCTTGTGTAGAGCTAAGGACTGGTTTGCGTGAAAGTCTGAGAAGAAAGTCAAGGAACTTACGTGGCAAGGGGAACCAGTTTTGAGCATAGCTTGTCAGAAGGCGTGGCTCATATGAAAGCATCATTAGTTATGGTGTGATAGAATGCATGGTGATGTCTGCAGGTGCGTGATGGTGTGCAGCACACGGAATCACTCCTGGGTCCAGTGGACATCCTGGTGAACAGTGCTGGTATTCTGTACTACACACTGATGAAGAATCTTCACATTAAGGAGTGGCAGCAGATGGTTGATGTGAACGTGAAAGGCGTTCTGACCTGTGTGGGAGCTGTGCTAGGCAGGATGGTTGAACGAAGACAAGGCCACATTGTGAACATTAGTTCTGACGGTGGTCGCAAGGTGGATATCAGTGCATACCTTCTAACAAGTAATGTAATTGTCAGTTGTGGATTTAAAGTGCCAGCTTCTGTTCTCCATTGGTGTCCAGTTTTTAAACTGTGTATTTGTTTTTCTAATATCAGTGATTTTTAAATTATGTGCACATGGAAAATATCTGTAGTTTCTACATCACGAGAGCCACATTTGCTTCGAACACAGCTGTAATGGCATCCAGCCCACTTTATAGCTTCAAGGTTACCTTTTAAATGTGTTCATATGACACAGTTTTATATTATTATTTCCCTATATGTAATACCATTGGTGTGAGTGAGTCGCAACCTTGATGTGAGTCATGTCCTGGTTGCTATGATTACCAGGCTGCCGTGTTCTTTATGGCATATGCTGTGAGGTGAAGAAACAGTTGAACATCAACTGTGTTCTCTGTTACAAGCTGAGGCTGTAGAAACTGTTCAGCATTGAGCATATGATACAACATTGCACAACCTGATCACAGCACTCAGACAGATGAAATTAATGCTTTGTTTACACTAACAATAAAGAAACAACCAATGAAAGAGGCCAGAGAATAGCATGTGAATGATTGGCAGCCTGTTGTACAATGGGAACATGGCTGGTTATTAAATATGTTAGGCTCTGTTGAGTTCTTACAGCATCTGCACTGTCATAATTCTCAGTTCATACTATGTTCTGTGCCCATCATCTTCTTCTCAACACCCTGTACTCAGAAACCGTCAATCTGTGTTCTGTACTTAGGAGGCAAGAGCAAGTTTCAAATACATACAACCTAATCAGTAGAGTTACAGTTTTGTGTGTTTTAATCTTGACATATGTAGCTAGGGGACAGGGAGACACCTGCCTGGTAAGACCATTCTCTCTAATTAATTTGTCTTAATTTATTCATGAATGAAATTTTGATTTGTTGTTATAGACGCCTCTCGAAAGAGGTTAACGTGATCATTTCTCTCTAAAATTGATCTGTAACATTCATTGGCAGGGATTTCCTGGCTTGTCGGTATACTGTGGAACCAAATTCTTTATAGAGGGCATGTCACAGGCAATGCGGCAGGAAGTGGCTGAATTTGGAGTTAAAGTGACGTGCATCCAGCCGGGGGACGTCAAGACAGAACTGTTTGACAAGACCACTGACCAGGAGGTTTGTGCATGTCACTTTAACGTTTCTGTTCACACCTTTGTCTTATATAATATGTGACAACTTCAGAGTGTGTGCCATGTTGGTTAAGACACCACTAGGGAAGTTTAAGATTGTGTACACGAGCAGTTTTAGGTAGCTCGCATGAAAGACCTCATAAAGTTGCAGAACCTGCTCCTAATGATGGTATTCAGTTTTTGTCAATATATTGTCTGATATTTCATGTTTTAAGATATTTCACCCTCAGAAACATTAAGATTCCAGTCTGCTTGGATGTGATGCCATGTGTTTTGTGGGTCAGGATCAATGTTTTGGAAGAATGTGTTTCCCCCTGTTCAGGTAAAATGGATGCAATACTTTCATCTGAAATGTTGTACCTGTCTACCACACTACATGTTGACACACCAAAGAAGTTCAGATACTGTCATAATAATGTTACATCTTAGAATCTTCAACTGACATTCTCTCAGAAGCATGCAACAAGACTGAAGCCTTTGTACATAGCTAAAAATTATAGGATACTGGTGTTCAGCAGGGAATACCAGAGTGGGATCAAATATCCAGAGACTGTGATGTTTCAGTTTTAAAACATGGCCTTGTGAATTATGTTATAGGACATTACTGTTGTGAGATTTGTGGTTGTCACAGCAGTGTTGCTAAAGATTCAGGTCTTCTGATGTGTGATGCTGCATCATTAGGCATTGCTGGTAGTTCCTGATGTTTTGAAGGATCATAGTGCTTTCAATATGAGGGCCTTGCAGTCCATAAAGAATAGCTCTGCAAAAAAAAATAGTGTATGATGGATGGTGAGGGTAGCAGGTGGCCAGAGAGTGTGGAGCCAATAGAAACAGGTAGGTTGAGAGTGAAGTTTGAGATGTAGATATGTGGGCCTTTAAAAGCGCATTGTTGGATTTTTGTATGAAGGCACTATAATCCTTGGAAACATGAGAAGCTCTCATCTGATACACCATCATATATGAGAAGATGTATCTTCAACAGTAATGTTGTCTGAGTAGACAGTTTCAAAAGCCGATACTTACCTAATGACCATTGTGTACAAGGTAAATATTTTGTAAGTTCAGTTTATTCACAGTGCTTGTCACTCTGTTGTAGGCACAGGAAAAGTATGAAATGGTGAATAAGATGAAGGTGCTGGAACCAGGGGATGTAGCCCGTGCTGTAGTGTATGCAGTGACGCAACCCGAACATTGTGCAGTCAATGAAATCCTTGTGGAGCCCCAGGAAGCTCCATTGTAACATGTCGACCATGTGGAGAGATGATGACACTTCAGTTATCTGAAATCAGCCATTGAATTTTGAATGAGAGTTTTCATCTTCATCCACGGAGCATGGAGAAACTATTTTTGTCACTTAGTGAGAAGGTGCAGAAGGTGTGCTTCAGTGTCATGACGTGACAGACAGTTCAGGATGCCAGGAGTTGAATCTTGGCCTCCTGACAAGTCATTCAGACTTGCACGTTTTGTGGTATTTTCTTCTGTGTCCTTCCCAGTTACCTTTTTGTGGATTATCCTGTCATTTCATAATATATAACCAACACAAGTGGGGGAAATTAGATATGCATACAAAATTATAGTCAGAAAATTTGAAAAGAAAAGAACCATTTGGGACACCTAGGCATGGATTGAATTGGATTTGAATGTGTGGGCAGGGTTGGTGTGGCTTAGGATAAGGCCCATTGGTAGTCTGTTGTGTCCACAGTAATGAACTTACAAGCCCTAATAGCTGGGAAATTTCTTGACCTTGCTGAATGGTTCCCAACATTTCAAAGGACCACAGTGCCTTTATTTTCAAGGGTCCAGGAGTCCTGCATCACATTCCAGAAGACCTGGATCCTCTGAAACCCTGCTTGAGAACCTCAAATGTTGCATTAAACTATTTAACCCTTTAAAGATGAAACGTATCTCTTTTATATAATGACTCAGTTCGTACCACACAGTGAACACTCTCCACACCAGTTATACAAAACCAGTCAGTTAATGCTGTATAAGGCAGAAGTCGCTGTTTGTTCTGAGATTCATACAAAATGCATAAATGTAGTGTGAACACCATGTAGAATTTTTGAGTGTTAAACTTGGTAGTACATAAACTTACCGTTAGGTTTTAAAAGGTGAATTCTGTGAGTTATGTTGTTTGTGTTGGTAGTGATAAAGTGTGCCTGTCTCATAAAAGCAAATACATTGGTAGGAACAATCACTAATTAGACACACTCAGAGCAGCTTTGTAAGTAATGCGCATGTAATCTAACAAAGGAACCAAAGTCAGCCAAACACCTAAACACAATGAGTTATATTCCTCAGCCAAACTAAGAATGGAGAGACACATTCATGCTGACATGTCAAGATATTATGCCACTGAAAGCCAGCACAGACCCTGGACCAAAATAATTAAGAGGAGAAATACAGTTCCTAATTTTTGAAGAGCAGATGCATTGACAAAGTTTTAACTGATCACTGGCCATGGTTGTTTAGTGGTTCATTTATACAGCTCTTTGACTTATTTGACTATGTTGTGTGTCTTGTGCAAATAAGGTAACTCCATAATGAATCAATATTACCTCCCAAATTGGACAGTTTTAAACTCTGGGAATACTCCATAAATTCTGAAATTCCATTGGGAAGCTAGAAGGTAAAGGGAATTCCTGCAAGTGCCTGAGCGTTAAATACTACTACTAGTATAGCAGTATAATTACAGAGAATAAAATTTGTCATGGACAGTGGAAGCAAGATGTATTAAGAATCATTTAAAATATTTTTCAAGACAAGCTTTATTTTATAAATGTATTCGCATGTTGTAATGGGACAAACAGTTTAATATATTTAATATAGTACAGTTCTGTGCAGTTGTTTTATACATACAGATTTACTTGTGACAAAGTACTGCACACTTGTTTAACATCTCCTACATGTTTCGCCTGAGACTGTTCAGCCATGGTCAGGGAGACCTTTTTTTTACACACAGCAGCAGCCTGTAACTTGTCATTGCATGGTGAATGTATCTACATCAGTTACAGTCGTAAACAGTATAGTGTAGTTCACAAATGCTGAAATCAGTGTTACATAAAATTCTTTTGGGCATAAAATGTATAAAATATAAAAAAATATAAAATACAATCTCTTTCCAACATCTAATCCATGCTGAAATCCAATTGTCTGGGGTAGAAACCCCTGACTATAATTCCTGGTGTATAGTCTTTATGTGATTACTCTGTATTGAGGTAGGGGTACAGTGTGTAGCATTTGCCACGAGGGCTGAGCGGGGGCCATGTAAAAAGCAGTGGGGATAGCTGGTTTCTTGTTGAGATAATGGAAGTATGTAGCAGCAAATAACTCAGTTACTGTGTGGTGTGGCATGTTGTATCTTTGCTTACAAAACTCACTGGGTTGTGTGGATATGGTAGGCATGCATACCACAATGCTTATGTATGTCCACAAAGAATACAAAATAACTGTGATGTGATTAAGAGTGGTAAATTATTCCAAGTGGTGTATGTACATGTTTGTTTTTATTTAACACATAGAAAGAAACATTGTTTTGGATTTTTTATGCTCTTATGAATGGCATGCAAATGTCTAAACATAGCTGCTAAATTTCAGGTTTAGCGAGACATATTACAACATTTCAACTTCTGGGTCTGCTGGACATCTAACCCTTGAAGCTGAGGCCAGTACACAGTCTCAAAACGGTGTTCAATAAACGCTCAAAGACAGGACCAAAGATTCCAGAAGAATAAAGATATCCATTCCATACAGCCAAGTTGGTTCAATACTAATGAAATATGAGGGTATGGGGGTGTGTGGCCGGTAAAGCGAAGGTAGAAAAGCAGTTTGTTTTTTTTTATCGGCTAAACTGCGGTCGTCTTCGTCATATCAGGTCAGCACCAGTGCTAAATAAGGCAGCAGATGGCGCAAAGTGACGTCTGTTATATGACTGCATGGTAGATGGCGGAAACAGAACATTGTAATCCATGACATAGTATCTAGTCAGTGGTGCATAGAATGAAAGTAAGAGCTGCGGGTTTGTTGTGTACGGGTTGGCTGGGGGTTATGTACGTTTCGTGATTGTTGGAAAGTGGGAGGAATCATTGTTTGATATTCTGAATGCTGTGATGATTTTCTGTTGTTTTGAAATCTGAAATTCGTTCCTAAATTTGGTACTGAGATTGGTAATGAGTGTACTCCAGATTTGGGGGGACCCATGTACTGACATCTGCTCACCACTTAACACTGCACGGCAGACATACATGTGTGGGTAATGAGTGTACTCCAGATTTGGGGGGACCCATGTACTGACATCTGCTCACCACTTAACACTGCACGGCAGACATACATGTGTGATGTGAAGAGGCCTAAATTTCCCGCGTGCTTAGTGTTACATTCTGTAAGTTATATTATTACCACAGTTCTGTCTAATATACTAATTGTTGTTATTTCATGTGTGTAATCGTGTCACGTATGGAAGTAACACACACTATAGAGTGATACCGAAAAAAACGTTTGTACGTATTTGAAGGCGTCTTATTCCTTAATTCTTTACAGGTTTGCAGTTCCTTTTTTGTGTATGTTCTGTGCATCAACTTCAACAATGAAACTGGATCTAGGAAAATTGAGGTGTATACTTTAAACCATGAGAATTGAGAAAATTATGTGTTATAAAATACATAGCTTTGTGCCCCAGATGATATAAGAAGTCTGAAAATTCATTTTGTCACCATAACCCTGCCAATAAGTGTCAGATCATGAATAACTGATTTTTTGGGATAACAGAGGAAAATTATTTAGTTGCTAACAGTATTTCTGGTAGTAAGATTTGTTTCATTATCTCTCTCCCCAAATTCATTGCCAGCCATCTTTTCATATGGTGTGTACGTTAATAAAAACTAAGGCCATGATGTGAAAATCATGGTAGTATACTGTCAGTATATGTGGTTTGGAGACATAATGCTGCCAAAACTTTGGTTCATGTCTTTGAAGTGTACTATTCGGTTCCGATTCACATCCTTCATTTGTTAACTGTGCAAATGTAGATTATACAGATCAAGAGATAAAATGGTTGTACTGATTTTAATAAGTTTGTTCTCTGTGAAAGCTTCAGATATAACACTGACTGATTACAGTTTTCAAAACACATTTCCAGAATTATTACTCAGTTGAGCAAATTAAAAATATTTTTAAACATATACTGTCAAAATTCCCAAATTGAGTGCTGTAAGTTAATGAACATTTCAAGAACCAGTGTAGGTTCTTTGTCAGTTGAGACTAGCTTACGCTTACATTTACATTTACGCACATTTCATAGATCCATCATGTAGCCTGTCGGCTCAGGATATGAAACACGTCACTGCATTATTACTTGATTGCTGAGCAATCATGTCATGTTGGACAAAAATCACACATAACATAAAGTGACATTGGCATACAATCATATATACAGTTTTGTTGTAATACAAAATACACACCATACAATGTATGGTAAAATAATATAAATGTTGTGTACTCATGGCGAGATAGTATCTCATGTGGACACAAAGACAAATAGGCGAAAGTCTTGTCATTAAAATCATATACGTTTATTAACAGAACTCTAATAAACTATCACATTCCTTATTATTCATATGGTCAGTAAAGAACTGAGATACAGTCTTATTGTTCACATAGTAAGTACCTTCACAATCAGGTAAGTGATAACATCTTAAAAATAGAACACATATTAAGCATTATAGTCCACAGTCCCTAAACAGTACATATGTTTCACAGCTCGGCTTCTGCATTAGGATCACAACAATAATCAATAAATTCATGTCCAGAACAAAATGACTGATCAATTAAAAGGTTTCTTGTCTTTCACTATATCCTCAATACATTTACGTAAACTATAAAAAATCTTAGTACTTGTATAGTGAACACTTTTTTGATATAAGGCCAAATTAACTCATGGTATATGAATGTGTTATCTTCTCCTTGTATATTTGCTATGGATTGTATTATTAAAGATAAAATATTCCAAATTATGAGCCAGAAAAGCCATTAATGACAATATGTGTTGGGAAGGTACCGTCAGTATTTTTCATGTCTTGAAAATTGGTCTGCGTGGACTCCTGTAAGTGATCCCCATCATATTTCTCATACCTTTCTTCTGCAGTTTAAAGACGTTATTAATATCTGTCAAATTCCCCAGAAAGCTATGTCATATTTCATTTTGGAATGAAAATATGCATGATAGATAATTTTGAGTGTTTCAGTATTACTATAGTGGGACATACATCTAATTGCATAGCAGGCACAAGTTAGTTTTGGCAAAGTGTACATGATATGAATCTACCAGTGTGTGTGTTTATCTATTTCTGACCCAAGAAATTTGGTATTTATATCATACCTTGTAAGTCGATCCTTATAAAAAATTGAGACTAGTGACAGGGCTGCATAATGGCTACATAACACAAGGTATGTAGGACTGAAATGTATGTTCATTCAGTAGACTGGTACCAGGATGTTGTATAAAGAATTGTATGAATTATCTAGAGAACAGAAAGACCACTTGGCTTTCAGATTGACATTTAATGTAAAGTTTATTGAAACTTTGTACAATGGACACTGGCCGAATCTAACTTCAAGTTAAGATCAGTTGAACCGGGAGTAAAACTGAAAGCTGAAGCTTGTGACATTGATGTTTGACACCAGCATTTAGTTGCATAATTGGAATGTGAAGCCAGATTTATAATTTTCATGGTACACATTTCACAGCCATTGCTCCTGGAATGAAACTGCACAGACATGAAGTCAGCTGGTTCTTTCATTTTGTCAGATGGAGTTCTCATTGTTACATCTTCAATTTTTGTTCTTCTGTGATCGTTATATTCATTACTTTAGACTAATTTTGTTATAGTCATGAGCTTCTCAGCACAGAAGCCCAGGTTTGATCCCAGGTCAGTCCATGTGATATTTGTGGTGGAAAAAGTTGCACTGGGACAGGTTTCTGCCAAAGTACTGTGGTTTTTCCCATGTCAGTATCATTCCACAAATACCCCATACTCCATCATCAACACTATATAATCTTAGTAACTCACAGTGTCATTAAATGACACACAAGTACATTCAAATTTAATCTTTGATATAAATAGAATTATTGCTTATTTTGGAAATTGGTGTTTTGTTTTGTACACAACATGTAACACAGTCCTTTGCCTTACTCCTTATTTATGTGTGTATGTATACTTGTATGTAGGTGTTCATGGTTTTTCCCTGTAGAAGTGGTGACAACACACATGAAGCAAAACAGATGACTAGTTTGAGCTCCTTCCCTTCCTTAAAGACAGAAGGGTGCCAGTATTGTATGTGCAAGTGTTCCTGTGTGTTCAGATACTCTGTTGTTTAATACACTTGGGAAGGTATCTTATGACTCATTGCTTTTACTCACTTGATGAATTTCAGAATAATAGACAGAATGATTATAAATTATAAATTTTAATTCCAGTTGTAACTTACAGCTTACATCTTTTATAATTTATAAAATTTGTAGACCTATGAAAATTGTTTTAAAATTGTTTTGTGATTGATGTGACTATGTGGAAGTACTCTTCTGCTGTCGCAGTTGACTGTTGTGTACACTGTGATTGTGATGTTTTTGTGTATTGTGTACTGTGTATTGTGACTTGAAGATGACTTGTTTCATATCTGGCTGTCTTGTGACAGATTCATGTATGTATGTATGTATGTATGTATGTACGTACACTTGGAATATAAACATGTTTATCAGAGGGAATGTTGTTGTGCAAACATTACACAGGTTATATCACAGAAAGGCACTTTGACAGTTACTAGGTGTACTTCTGATCTGCCACTTGCCATCAGCAAGTAGGTGCGTGCATGCATGCGTGTGTGTGTGTGTGTTTAGTCATGAGTTTCTCACCAACATAGCACTGTAGGCTCCAGACTTCCAGGATGTGACACTGTTGTTGGATGAGTATTTCCTGGCATCTTGAAAGAACATAGTGCCTTCACCTTCAGGGTGGTCAAGCAGTCCAGTTCAAGCAGCCTTCTTGGATTGCTTGATGGTCAAGTTGAGGGCACTATAATGCTTTGAACTTCAGAAACTACTCACCCAGCCACACAGTGTCACATCCCAGCAGATATCAATCTTCAGCAACATTGCTGTGAGAACATCACATCTGACAATATAGAATTGATTTCAAATGTTTGGCTTCTGTGATCCAGAACTTTGTTATCAGTGTGATTTGGCATGACAGGAAGGAAGGATATAACTGTGCACTTGGAGACAGATCAGATATGTTGTAACAATTTCACACAGATATCACATACTTTCTTACAAGGCCACTTCATATCGCAAAGTTATTATGCGGACCCACAGGTGGATATTGCCAACAAACCCGACACTTGAATTAATCATAGTGCTTTTGCCGCAAAGACCTGGCATCTTTTATCTTATATAAAGTTTATCATTTATTTCCAACCTTCCATATGAAAATACCCTGTCTTGTCCCTGAATACCTTAATCCTTTCTGCTGTTAAATGTCAGCCCTCAGAAATGTCTTCCTGTTAGCTGTCACTGTAGTCTCAGTGTGTGATCAGATAAGCTGTGTGTAAGAAGGAATTTCTTTAAATTATGAGTCGTGTGTTTAGAAATGTGAGTGTACAAGGTGTTTCATTCCACCAGCACAAGTCAGTGGGCTCCAAAGGAAGCTCAGTGAGTATGTTCATGGTCACAGATAATACATTCTGTTCTTGGTATGTATTTGTAGAAACTGGCCCAACTGATTCATTGCCATGGCTGTTTGGGTCCCATTCTTTGTTGGTTCACATATGTAAAGGCACTTGGTGAATACTTCCCTGCAGAGTTTGTTCCATATCTGGCATAAATTAGTTTTTCAGGTCACAGTGGTTACTGTTTACAGCACCTATTTCAAAATTTAAAAATTCAGAATTTTCCCCATGCAGTGACTTTGTGTGTTCTGTACCACACAATAAACAGTGACTGGCTATTTTTGTATGGAGCATTAACCAGTTTGTCTTTGTAAAGGTGTTTTCTGTGAGGTAGGAACTGTATTTTCTGTATTTAGATGTGCTTTTAGGTTGCAAAAGGTTAAACTTCTGCTGATTGTGTAAAATAGGTAGGAAGTTTGTTACATTCCTGAGAGTTTTGTGATGAAGGTCAGGTGATATTAACAGGACGGTCATCCTGAGCCTGGAGCTCAACAGTGAAGTCCCACTGCTGTGACATGGCTCCGTGACGGCACTCAGACAGCCTTACTTCTGATGTGATGCCTGATTCCAGACACTGCCCAGATGATAACAGTATGACAGCCCGTCCATGACGGCTCCATTTCTATAGACAATGAATGACATTCCTGTAGACAGTGCATGACATTTCTCAATGCATACCGCTTCACTCACAAACTTAAATCAAGTCAGGTATGCTAAAATTCAAATGTAAGGGGAAAATATGGATGTCTTATTTAAAGGGTTTAAGGTTAATTTCGAGACTGAACTTGACTGATGCCCTGGATGTCTTTGTCAAGACAGTAGCACTGCAGCTCCACATTTGCAAGGTCCCATGTTCAGCTATCAGCCTGGACACCAGTTACTCTGAGCACTGTTTCTTGTGGTTGTTCTTCAACTGTGTAGCCAAACATCAGGATAGTGCTTTAACGTAGATCATAACTGCTTGCTTCCAGCTGTTTCCATCTCATTATTCACTACTTGTCCTGTCATTCAGTGATGTAGGTAAGCTGCTGAGAGCATTTTTAAATAAGCCAGGTGTCCATAAGATTTGTAAACATAAAGATTTGGGTCTTTGGAATGTAATGTGTGTTTGAGTGTGTTCCAAATGCATGTAGTGGCTTCCTCTTGAGGGGTCGAGAGGTCCCAGAAGAACTGCAACTGGCTGCTGATGTTCTGTGGACACACTGAAGGCTCCACTGCTGCCAGCATTTAGATCCCTCGACTTACTTAATCACTATGTGCCAGTTGCATGGCAACTTCCACTGACCCAGAACTTCACAGTATGCTATATGTACAGATAGTTAAAACTCAGTGTCATATGCTAAGATCAGGGAAGTCACATAATAATCCTTTAATCAACTGGCTGTGCCTTATAGATTACTGATGTAACAGATCATCTGTAATATGTTTATATCACATCTCAAACTCTACTTCCCAGTGATCACCACCTGTGTGGTCAGTGGGTCTGTGTTGCCTTGATACACAGTCATTTGCAGAGGTTAGTTACTGACAGGGGGTCCATGAAGCCTTGATACACAGTCATTTGGCGAGGTTAGGTACTGACAGGGGGTCCATGAAGCCTTGATACACAGTCATTTGCAGAGGTTAGGTGACATCAGTCAAGAATTTCAGGATGGTGAATACTGAGTCCACACACACCATGAGCTCTGACAAATTTCACGTGAATATGACAAGCTGATGTAATCAGTGGGCATTTTATTTAAGTTGGTTTTTGTATGGAATGTTGTGGTTTGTAAGGTGCTCACCTGCTGAAATGACAGTGTACATGATTCCAGTACTGGGTATTTGGCTTTATCATGGGTTGTGAGACACAACTCTCCATGCTGGATGCTGGCTGTATGAACATTAAATGCCCAGGAATGCTGCGAAGGTTCAGAGTCATTGCATTCGGCCAGTTTCACCTCTGAACTGTCATGTTGTGACTGCAGGCACAGTGACCCTTGCTTAAGTTGTCCAAATGCTGAATTCTCTTCATTTGGCAACCTTTAACAAGATTGTGGTGTTATTTTTTAACATCATATTCACTGTATTTGCAGCTGAATGTAAGACAAGATGATATACCACATACAAGCTGTGTTGCTAGATGTGTAATGTATGGTGTGTCATGTGAGGTCCTTGCAGCAGTGATGCTGAGGACACAGGTCTTCTCAGACGTGACACCAGGTGTGCACCCAGAATTTTTCACTGGGTTGGAGGGGGGACTGACCCGGAAGCTATATATAATTTATGTTTGATTTTAAAAATTATGTCATAAAAATCATGTTCTAAGTACAACATAACACTCTGCGCAGCTGCACATATATACATATGAATATAACTACATATTTCATGACTCAATCGCAGTGTCTTAGCTTCTTTTTTGTTTTTTAATTTTATTAATTTATTTTTCAAAATTCTAATGTACTAGCCATCAGCTGATTTCGGTGGCTGCTTTTGGCTGAAGGGGAAATCACATAAGACTGTTGATACCATAATATCTACAAAATCTGTGCTTTTAAATTTCGGTTTTGGGGGTTTGGGGGTGCTGCAGCCTGGCAGCCCCCTTTGAGTGCGCCCCTGCATGGCACTGTGTTGCTGCATTAGTGGTTCATGACACCCATGTCACCTTCATCTTTAGTGGTTCAAGCCCTTGAAGATGAAAGTGACAGTCTTTAAAAGTGTTTGGAATCACCTGTCCATCAGCACATTGTCACATCCCAGAGAACCAGACCTTTGAATGTGATTGAAGGCAGTGTGATTGGTTTTCATTTTCACTTACTGAACTTTGTTATGGAATGTAAGATTGAAATTAAAAGGGGTGCATGTTAATGACCACTGCACTGTGACCATCCCTGATCTGTTGTGTGTTCCCTTTAGAAGCTTGTGGTTTGAATACAAGTAAAATGCAGTACCTTGTTTAATGTAACTCCACTTATTCATACCTTTGGCATGAGATTGATGTCAGTGGTCAGATTCACACCTCTGCCACATCATCCCCGAGGAATATGCCCCCAGTACGCTCAATAAAATTCAGCAACTTCATACTTAAGAATATTTTAAATAAGAGGAATGCAATTTCCTTCTGGTTCTCAGTTGCAAGTATACAAAACTTCAAGTTTTGCTGATTGGCATAATTCATGATAAACACACAGTCCCCTCATCAGTATTGCAGAACTGGTTGGTAATTACACTTACCTGTGTAATTAACCTGAGTTGTACTTAAAGGTACAGTTCACACTGTCTAGTAGACACACTTTGTCTTGTGCAGGATTTGAGGTCTCACAGTGATGTTCATTAGGATTTGATTCTTCTGGGATGTGGTGCTGAATGCCTGGTTGAGTGGCTTGTGACATTTTGACAGTTCATGTCACCTTGATTTTCAAAGGTAATCAGTCTGTCAAGAAGGAAAAAACAAGATCACCCTGAAAGATGTAGGTGACATGACTGTTCAAAATGTGAGGAACTGCTTACCTAGTGACATGACACTGCATCTCAGAAGACTCAGAAACCCTTACACTCTGTCTCCATTATAAGACCAATCAGTTAATGCTGTATAGGGAAATAATCGCTGTTTGTTCTGAGATCCACACAAAACATGTAAGTACACTGTGTGGGCAGAACGTAGAATTGCTGCATGTTAAACCGGGCGGTACTTGTTACTTTCGCTGAAGTAACTTGATACTCACTTGAGCTCAGGAAATATGTTTTCGATATACCACTGAAATGGTTTGCAGTCTAGCTGACTCTTTACTTCTAGCTGTTCCTGTAAGCTGCAAGGGAAAACAGTCTGTATCATATTATGCAGTACCTTCTTATCTAGGAGATTGTTTAATGACATATCACACGAATATGTTAAAAAAACATCGAATAAGTTGAGTAGATGATTGTGTAAAAAACTCAACAAATTGTGGCTGCATTCAGAAATGGAACAAAATTCTATTTACAGGGTTTTTTTTGTAAGAAAAACTGTGCATTCTAACAGCAATTGTAATTGCTCCAAACTGATCTACCTTACTTACCACCACAGAATGTGCAAGTCACACAAAACACTGTCGAATGTGGTGAAATGCATGTGTTACTTAATGATGCTGTCAATTGTTGAGATTGTATAGCATCAGTGATGGATGAATGACTGCATATGCAGCATTGATGGAGTGATCCTAACAGTAGAAAACTGAAATATGAAGTGCTTGGAGCAGTACCTGTCCCCCTCCCACTTTGTCCACCACAAATCTCAGATGGGTTAGCCTTCTTCTGGAGGTATAGTTCCAGTGCTTCTTAACCATTCAGTGCCATCCTCTGTGCACCAGTATTGTGTGAGTGCATTTTATGTTGATTTAAATTTAAGATTCATCCATGCTGTGTAGTAGTTGGAATTTAAACCCAACCATTACTGATGGGTTAATGCTTGGCACCAGACACACATTAGTGATCAGTGTAAAGTCCTAACTGGTTTAGCCCCAGACAAAGAGCGCTAGTACTCAGTGGGCAGTAGGCTGGATAGACCCACAGCTGGCCTAGAAATGGTGACAAGAAGAAAAATCTGCACCCCAATGCAAATTAAACTCTGACACCCCAGTCACCCGGCTCATATCCCAGTCTGTTTCTCCTCATACATTACAAATAATTTTGTGTTTCAGCGGCTGTTTACCTGCCAGCATCCAAAGCCCTGGCATTGGGCTGAGACTCATAAAAGAACCTCTTATGGTCACCGAGCCACACCTCCGCAACCCTCTTGGCATTCCTGGAACAGCAGAATTTGAGGCAGGGAGTGACTGTCATCCTAGCAGATGAACGGTGTGCAGGCAGGCAGGCAGGCCACGTCACCAGCTTAGGTAAGCCTCATCGGTCGCACATATTTATGAACATGAGATTGTTAAACTGTGATCAAGTATATGACAAATGTTCTGTGATTTAAAAGTCAGATTATGGTCTTCTGATTTGTGACACCCCAGAGTTTGGCAGATACTAACATTTCAGAGGAATCTTCTGTCTCCATCTGCTCTGCTGCTTTAATTGATGTGGCAGTATTTTCCTCTGCAACATTAATTCCAAGCCACAAAACTACACGGCATTGCGTTGCAGTGCAGAGGACCAAAGGCTTCATACTGACTATCATGAGCCCCTAAGATGTCACACTGGCAGGCCTGAGAAATCCATTTTGTCCAATAGACAGGTTATTTGAAGCATGCAAACTCGACTCTTACCTCAGATACGTGTTGGCATTGCCACTAGGGAATGTGTAGGGATGTCTCTTTCGGAACACATGTCCAACCCTACTGCAAGGCACCACCTCGACCTTTCCCCCACATAGCCAGCTCTTCAGTGAAATTTCTGTTACAGATAAGCAACATTTTAATTGGCTGGGATGTTGTTATAGAAGAAGGCTGCTTTATTTCTAACGATTTCAAGGCATGCTGCAGTTCAAGTTCCTCGGTGCCGAAATAACAAATGTAATAATTTAATGAATTCTCCCGTACAAGACCACTGTGACAAGCCTTTAGAACTGCGTCTTGTAATATGTGTGTTAGATTGTACAAACAGTGAGGTTTATCAGTTAGCCATGTTGTCTTACCTAAATTTTCCACTCCCCAAATCTGTAAACCTGAGTCGAACATCCCAAGCCTCTGAAACCAATCCCTGGACACTAAGAACAGGCCACCTGCTATGGCAGGACTCCTGCAAACATTGAAGGTTTGAGTACAACCAGCTTATGTAAAAATACATTTTTCATCACAAACTTAAGTCATGGCTAAATACAATCAGAATTGCAGTGGCCATCATTCAGGAGGATGGTCACTCACTTGTCATATGTGGGGTAACTGACAGCCGAGATCTAGTCTAAATGTTCGGTTTAGCAGCCATCAGCTTTTCAATGAAGAAGGGATGCTGTAGAGTTTAACAGTGTCAATAATCAGCTATCAACTAATCCACTTGTCTGCTAATCATGATGAAAAAATAAGGCATGCAAGTGGAAAAATCTTTTGAGTTTCTCTGCTGGTATGAACTGCCGCCCTGTGGCTGTGCTTGACTACAGGTGCAGAATTAAATTATGCCTTCTGTGCACATTATATGCTGTTTAGGAGACTGCTCTGCGCATTGTGTGACACTGAGTATCCCAGTGCAGAGCAAGTAGTGTATACTGTGACATGGGTGTGTGGTTTGATGATGGAGAAATGTCTGGTGAACTAAGACACATCAGTAACTCACAGAAAGGGTTCTGTTGGATCATTGTACTGTGCCTTCTGCTTGGTGCTCAGTGGGATCCATTTAAAGTGGAGGCTCCAATCAAATCCTGTGACAGAGAAATCATTTTGCGTCAAAACATAACGCCAGTCACACATTTACTTGGTGCGGGGGGGGGGCCCCCGATTGACAAGTGAAGCTTCGACAATAAAGTCGTGCCAGTGTAACCCTCAACCATTAAATTAACGCCGAATTTGCTCTGAGAACGAAGAAATGGCAGATGAAAGAGGCCCAGGAGAAGTGTGTGAACACTGCGGCAGCCCTTCTTGTTGTGGCGTGTGGCTAGTTCTTACATAATGCTAAATCTAAGTGGGGAAGGTCAGAATAGGTTACAAACAGAAACAGTTGGCTAGCCTGCCTTACCTCCCTTGAGCTGTGATGACGATGAGCGATACTGGAACGTGGCCATGTCTATCACATCAATGACTGGACTTGCCACAGTCAGTGGGTCCTGCAACAAGACTGGCGCAGTGTTACTCTGTTGGTACAGCAAGTTCACGCTGCAGGCTTTATACTGTTCTTTATCCTAGTCCTTATACTTAGCATTTTTCGAAGTTGTGTAGCCTGCGAACACATATAAGAGGGAGTAATGTGTGTGTGTGGGGGGGGGGAGGGGTCCACAAACAGTTTATGTAATAAGGGCCTTCTATTGAATACATGACAAGAAATCACCGTGTTATATCCTTAGAGGGGGCAAGTGCCACAGCATTCACACTTGGTGTTGTAAGAAGTTACCCATGGCCTTCCATTCATGGGCCATACTTCTGAAGACGCTGGGCTGTGCTGGCTAAGTATCTGTAACAGTACTTACTGAAGGTTATAGAGGACCGTGTTTGATGGTTGGTTTTGGTTAAAAATTGTGGAAATCATTTTCTTGTTTTTCATGACCCGTTACCCTTTGTTAGAGGCTTTCAACCTTCTTTATCTGCTGCCCTCTTAATGATCTAGAACCCCATGTCCCTTCTGGGAAGTCCCCTGGTCATTACAAACAATGTGCTGCAGTGGCGCCACGCGCGCGCACCCGGCTCACCTTGCTTACTCGTTCAAGCAGAGGCTCCAGCCAACCCACGTTGACTTCACAGTGGCTGTCCAGGAACATCAGCAAGTCTCCCTGCGCCTCTGCAGCCCCCCGGATGCGAGATTTGATTAGACCTGTGGGGCCAGACAAGCTTACAGTGACACAACTGCCAAAATCACTTTCAATATTAAGAATATTCACATTTTAACCCTTCACAGCCGGCCCTCGGTGCATTGTACGGACATTTAAATCTTCACATGCTCCCGGCCTCGGTGCATCGTAGGTCGTGAATACTTTTAGGGGTATTAGAAATTAAAAACCCCTCCGTCCTGGGGTGTGGTTGGAATTTGGACCCCCACGTCACTGAAGCGTTAAAAATATTTGTGTGGTACTAAATAACTGAGGGATGTGTGACAGCCACAACACAGCGTAGCGTCACAATCCGTCTCTGCACTGTTGCACAACACTTGTTACCACGTGTCGTGCTGTGCGTGTTACACTCGTGTTTACCTTCCCTTGCCTGGTTTCTGAGGACCCGCACTTTGGGAAGGGATGAGAGGAACGTCCCGTCCGTCTCTGTAACAGAACGCACAGAAACGTGTCATTAGCTGAACGCACACTCAGGACACAATGCTGCAAAACTGAGCTGTGTACAGATGTATTGCTGTTTGTGCCGTTGTTGCAGAATGTTTTTAAAATTATCCGAATTTATAGCAACACTGCAAATGGAGTTGTCCGTGACGCAGTATACAGACATTACCAAGGCGTTCGTTACTTCCAAAATGTAGTATGCTTTAATGGTGCACCCGCGAATTGAACTTAATTTAATTTACGCCCATGAGAAAGGTACAGCCTTCTCTGCGCGGACTTCCGCTAAACTCACAAATCTTCAACGGCGTTATGTGCCGGTCTGCTGTACCGAATTTCACCCAAATCGGGCACGATGTGTACAAAGTACGTATGAAAATCCATTTACGCCGCTAAGTGCAGTGTGGCCAGCCTTCACTCCGCCGATGTTGACGAAACCCACACGTAGCCACGTAGTTCCTGTGAACATTGTACCGGGCTGTATCCGAAACAGACGAAAAAATGTACAAAATGCAGTAAAACCTTACCCCGTTGTGTAAAGTACAGCTTTCAACGCACCAAATTTCAAGACACACGTAGTAGTGCCTGGCATGAAGTGGAGATCGTCTACGAGGTATACCAGATTTCATCCAAGTCGGCCGAGAAATGTGGAATGTACGGGTAGAAATCCATTTACGCCGTTAGGTAAGGAATGACTCACGTCGCCGGTTTTTACAAAACTCACGCCTGATCGACAGCTTTTTGTAAGGAACTCCTGTACCGTATTTGATGAAAATCCGCCACACCGTTTAGACGCGGATACCACGTCACATGCGGACGGACTTGGTCTCCAAATGTTTGCAGATTCTGTGAGCCTCCTGCAGACTGCTGTGCTGTTCCAATCGGCACATGCCGTACAGTGTGCGTTACGGGCCCGCCCAAGTCCCTGCATGTGTCCGATGCAAGTGAACAGGAAGGCGGGTGACTGCGGTCAACTGCAAGTCCGTCCTTGAGTGGTTACTGTATTACCTCTGGGTTTACCTCCTTCACTTCCAAACGCTGTATCGTGGCTGTAGCCTACGTTTACTAGAAGGACGAGCGGGCATATCCTGGGAACCTTCAGAGAAATAAATCTTCTGCCCCCCCCCCCCCAACCCACCCAGCCTCTCACTTGCTTTCAAATGTTAACTTGGCTGGCAGTGAAACTCCACAACAGCATGCACAGACACTGCAACACAACTCTGTGTGCAGATGTCAGTTTGTATGTCGCAGACACAGATGTGATGACGCTGTGGAACTTGTTTCACGTATCAGACAAAAAACATGACCGCCCAAGGTAAGGAAAAGTACTCTTGACGTCAACAAATGAGCAGGGGGGCATTCAAATAACTACAGCGGTAACACAATCTGAGTTACTCTGACAAGTGTCATTAAATAACTTCGAACGAACACAGTGGTTCACCTTTAGCGACTGCAACGACATTATACCTTTAAACTCTAACATTAACCTGAATTATATTTGAATATTCATCTCGTACCGTGCAGTAAACACACTCCGTCTCGGTTATAAAAACCAGCCAGTTAATGCTGTATAGGGAAATAATCGCTGTTTGTTCTGAGATCCACACAAAACACATAAACACACTGTGTGGGCAGAACGTAGAATTGCTGAATGTTAACTGTACTCGTAACTGCGCTGTGTCCGACCGCTTGCGATATCCCAGTCTGCGACCATCCAGGCATGCCCGATGTCCAACATCGTACTACTTCGGGCGCAGCACACTAGTGACGTGAAGTGGAAGTTCACGCTGTTCTTAGTCAGGTATTACGCGATGATGGCGTATGGGGAAGTAGAGGTATTGTTTCGCGTATGCGTAAAGTCGACATTACACGGAGACGAGCGGTCTGCTTCACACCTCCGCCGAGACGTACTGGGTAGGAGGTGGGTGGGTGCCCGCGCCGGTGTCGATGCTGCGGAGACGAGGAAAATCTGTCGTGCCGGGAATCCAACTGCGATTTCCCTTTGCAGCCCCTCGCCTAGTTACTACAGTGACATCTGTCTGTGGTAAGGAACCTTTGTTTTGCACGTGCACTGATTTAGAGAAGCTTAATGATTGGCGAGGGTGGAGGAAGCTGGGGAGCCCAGCACAGCAAAGCCACAGGGACTGACTGAGTCTCGAACCCTTGCACACCAAGTGAAAACCACGTACCGTTGTCGCTGAAGTCGTCCACCAGGATGACCTCCTGTATCAGCTCGGACGGCGTCCTGTTCAGCACGCTGCAACGAAGAGCGCTGTCTTAACATTGCGGCCTCCTGGGATGTGGCTGCCTGAGTGGCAGGGGAACTGCTGCCTCCATCTTTAGGTTAGAAGATGGTGGCAGTGGGTTCTTCAGGGTTGAATACGGAGACAACAGACAAGTTTTACTTCCAACTACTGCACAAAGCAATTTTTACGCTCCGCTACGTATTGTAGCCACCATCAGGGAGCCAATATTACAAAGACATGAGTAGCGTATTGTACGTCGGCAGATGGTAAATATACACACAATAGCTTTTTACAACATTAGGTATATGGAGACAACGGGTTCTTGAGGCAGGGCGTTCTTCAGGGTAGAGGAGGGCGACAAGTACTTCGGTGTAGAGACGACAGGCGCTGTGTTGATTCTGCAGGGTTGCGGATGGAGGCAGTGGGTTCTTCACGGTTGGCGTGGGAGGCAGTGGGTTCCTCAGGGTTGGTGAGAGCAGTGGGTTCTTCAGGGTTGATGATGGAGGCAGTGGGTTCTTCAGGGTTGAATCTTGGAGGCAGTAGGCTTTTCAGTGTTGATGATGGAGGCAGTGGGTTCTTCAGGGTTGATGATGGAGGCAGTGGGTTCTTCAGGGTTGAATCTTGGAGGCAGTAGGCTTTTCAGGGTTGATGATGGAAACAGTGGGTTCTTCAGGGTTGATGATGGAGGCAGTGGGTTCTTCAGGGTTGATGATGGAGGCAGTGGGTTCTTCATGGAACAATATTAGTTGTCGGTGTAAGAGATAAAACAAAATATTGCTGACTGACTTGGGATGTGTGACAGTTAGTGACCTGTACACTGACTCAACAAGCGACAATGGACTGACACTCGCCTGACGACGGTTCGCAGCAGGGCGGATCGTGCCTCGTTGTGGAACGCGACGATCACTGAAGTGGCCTGGAGTGGCACCGCGCTCCATTCCAGCTTTCGGCATCTGTAACATCGGGGATGGGCATGTAGTGTGCGGCAGTTGGCTGGGACAAGTGTTCTGAACATGCAGGCACGTGTAGCGCGACAGTGGCGCTGTCAGCAGCCACTGGTTACAGCTGTGCAGTGACGTTACCTGCTGTGTCTGGTGTCAGGCAGCCGTCTGTCACTCGGAATCGTGTTGCTGCTGCTCACATTGAAGGCGTGTCGCGTGAAGGCGTCGTCGCCGTCCGCTTCCGTGCCGACGTACTGCACATATTGCAGCTCGTTCATAAGGACGATTGGCTGCCAGTGCGGCACGAACCCCACCTGAGGGCACAAATGAGACATGAGTCAGGATATGCGCTGTGACACCGTACATTTGGCGCAGAGTGCTTGGTGACAACGTGTAAATATGACGCAGCACAGTGATCTGCCAGTGTTGGCACCTTGCTTGGTTAGTACAGCCTGTTACGTACCTGTTTCCATGGTCGCCATATAGCATGGCTTCTTAGTGACGTCACAGCCGTATTAAGGCTACGGGGTATCGATATAAGGCATCGACATATATCGCCCGTCCCTAATTAGCAGAACATTTCATTCGGATCTCGCCGAATGTGTTGGCTGTGTTATCTAAGTAACGAAGCTTCACCGAAGTGTTATTCTAAGTAGTGATGCTAACGAGGTGTAAGCCGCTAATTCGACTGGCAGTTGGTGTTCCATATTCAGTGGTTGCCATAATATTCACATGTCATCCCTCATCCCCGCTTGTCCTTCTGTAAGGCCACAGGACAGGGACACGTGGGAAGACCCAGAAGTAGAAGTGAAGGTCAGTTTTAGAACTTCTGAACATCGAACAGACGCGTGCGAGTTGGAAGAACGTTTTGATTTTTGTATTTTATACATTCCCTTCGCTTTGTTTCATTATTTCTCAGTGCTGTTTTGTTACTTCATTGTTCTTTTCTCATCTTGTTATTGTTTCCCCTTCCCTTCCTTACACTTCTGAAACTACAAAGTCTTTCGCAAAATGCTGTTTGCTTCCAATTCTCTACACCTGTGCTTACACAGCTCACATATCGCAGATGCCGAAGGGGTTGTCTAACGGTTACGGCGAACTGTCAGTCTCTATGGCGTTCCGGTCAGCAAGCGGCTTCCAGCGTAGGAGTCTCTCGCCCCGAGGGGCTGGTTTCTGTTTGCTGGCGGGCGTCTCTATCATTTGTGGTGTATTTAACGATGCTTTCAGTAGATCGGACTTTCAGTTGGAATTCATAGGAGATTAGTAAGTGAAGAAGTTAGGAAATGTCCGCATGGCGTAACACTTTTGGCGCGTTGTCCCTATACATGTGTTTTCGTGTCTGAGGGAAGTTTGGAATCGATCACGATGGATCGTTATGTTTATGTCGTCCGCTGTTTCTTCGGCCTCAGCTCGTACCTCACAGAAAGCGCCGTCTGTTATGTATCTATCGTGAACTGTTTCGTCTGCCTCAGCCCGTACGTTACAGAGGACGCAGTCTGTCTGTCTGTCTGTCTGTCTGTCTGTCTGTTTCTATTATAAACACCGACCACACAAATGTACGTAGGTCTTCGTATGAAGAGCCTTATTTTGTCAGATGTTAACCGTGGGTACAAACTGTACTGAAGTAACCGGTGTAACACTCCAGTAAACTGAGCCCAGTTGTTCCATGCGGACGGACGAACACACAGGCATGACGGCGCTAACCGTCGCTTTTCGCAACTTGCGACCGCGTCCAGCAACGTGCTGAGACGGTCGTGGACCCAGACGCACCGTCCCGACACCTGCTGAAAGGACTGAGGGCAGCCACCACTACGGCGAGTTTCGGGACCAACAATAGAACGCGGGTGTTTCATTCACCTCTGCCAGCCGCGCCAGATATAGGCGTCTCCTGCACGCCACATGGTGCACTCATGTCCGCAGTGACTGGCTGCACTACAGGCAGTATTTACACAGTTATGTAAATACTGCCTGTAGTGCAGCCAGTCCGAGGGCCTCCAGTGGCTGTCACGGTGGGTCCGACCAAACTGTAGCTCACCTTTGTACTTTTAAGGTCACACCGGCTGTGCGGCGTAAGGCCATCGGGAATGGATTGTGTAGGTCGAGGCGTGATGTAGGGTCTTTGAAGGAGTCGCACCGCCGGTCTAAAACATTATCAGATGGAACAGCTTACGGGTCTGACCCGTAAAGGCTTGAAGCAGGCGGTAAGAGGAGAGGCGAGTTGTCACACCGTGCTGTGAAGACGTGGGCGCTCGTGGAGGCATAGCGCCATGCGTTTTAACCTTAATACTAGATGGGCTGAGTGTCGGCTGTATCCCCAGGGAAACAGCCTGCCACATCCTATTATACAGGGTCATTATTTTATGTAACAACTCACATACACTTTTCAGTCAGACCGTTTCGCGTGATGGCAGGCAGCGCAGTCACACTGACGCGGTGTGTGTCTGAAAGCAGGCAGATACACACGAGGCTTGCTTCGCGGCTACTTGCTACTGTATCATGTGGGTCTTTGGGTCGACTCTGCAGCAACACAATTTATGACTACGAATTGTGGTTTACGGCCGGCCATAAACGTGTAAGTGTATATTTAGATCTGCAGTGTGTGGGCAGTGTAGCTACATCTGGAGTGTGTGAACACCAAGAACAGTAACGGACGGACGGACGGACGGTTTCTACAAATGCACTCAAAGTGAGCAACACACAAGACGCCTTCTCCGTTGTCAGATGCTGCACGTTAAGAATAACGTCCCTTCGTTAGTCAGATTGGCACTTTAGCTCGCTCTTGAACGTACGAGCCAAACCAACGAACCGGTTGCCATGGTGAATATTCAGACCGCCGGCCGCAATGCTGCTAGTGCCTGTTGCTGCTAATGGCCTTCGGAATCTCGTGTGTGCGTGAGAATAACTTTTTTCTTTTCATACCGAACTTTTCCACTGATATCGTATCACGAATATCGAGTATCGAACATTCGAGTCGGGCATCATAAATATAAACAATATTACACACATGATTTCAGCCTTCCGCCGCGACACTGATGAGATCTGCGCTCTTCTGCGACATTACGCAGCGTCGAGTGGTAATCCTTTACCGACGTTTCGGGTCACCCTATGGGTCCTATCTTCAAGGGACAAGACTTGGCGCCTCTTTTTTGTCCCGACGGGGTCAGAATTGGCCTTACTTTGTGTTATGACACTCGGTTCACATGGTAGCTGTGTGCGCCGCCCGCTTTAACCACGTGGCCGGCCGCTCTGTATTTTGCACACGTGGTATACTCACGTGTTTTCGTACGGCTATCACAATCAACAGCTATTAAACGGGTGCCTTCGTGATAGAGACGCGGTGTCTTTTGTGTGTAAGGAAGCGAACAGGTGAATTTGGCTTTAAAGCACACGCCTGTGCGGAGCTGTAAGAAGAACTCACGTTGTGCTTCGTGCGCAGGAGGTCCTGTGTTCAAATCCCGACGCGCGCGCATACCGGGTATTCTGATGTGCTGCGCGATGTTTCAGGCTGTCCCAGCGGTGTTGCTGGCAAGTGACCCTAGTTCCTGTCGTTTCGAAGGGGTGCAGCGCCTTCATCTTCATGGTTGAGCAGTCCAAGAAGAATCCATCCCGAAGGTGAAGGCACCACGTGCCTTCGAAACATCGGGAACCACTCGTCCAATGACACGGGTTCACAGCTTGAAGTTCTGTGTGGTTTTACTCAGCCTCTACTGCGAATGTCGGCCAGTGCTCGAGACAGGCTCTGCAGATGAACTGCCACGACGCACACGCGGACGCGGCCCTCGTGTGGTATGCCGGGCCCGCCCTCTGTCAGCCTCCGCACAATTTGTGTGGTGCGGAGGCTGACAGAGGGCGGAGGACTCCCGAAACAAGTGGCCGGTGAGGGGAACCCACGCTGTCGTGCACGCCCGTGTTTCGATTCTTGTCCGCGCGACCGGTATCAGCATTGGTACTGGGAAATGCTGATACCGTGGCCTGCACACTGTACACGAACCGCCTCCTCTCACATGCTGATACCGTGGCCTGCACACTGTACACGAACCGCCTCCTCTCACATACTGATACCGTGGACTGCACACTGTACACGAACCGCCTCCTCTCACATACTGATACCGTGGACTGCACACTGTACACGAACCGCCTCCTCTCACATACTGATACCGTGGACTGCACACTGTACACGAACCGCCTCCTCTCACATACTGATACCGTGGCCTGCACACTGTACACGAACCGCCTCCTCTCACATACTTATCGATTCTTTATCCACAGTCGTAATCACTTTTCTCTAAGACTCTGTAACCTTCACAGTTGACGGAAGGTACCTGTTGAACACACCAACGAGAGGGTGTGCCGCAGAACTGTACCTGTGCCTAAGCACCGTGCCATCAAAAAGTATATGAAGCATGGAGGTAAGAACCCACATGTTCTAGACGTCCGTCCTGGATGTGGACGTGTAAATTTGATTGTCCTTCCGCTTGACTCCCTCGGTACCCTTAGGCCCCGGAGTAAGTGTGGACGTGATGGGGAAATGCTAATCTAGCCCCTGCTTGGACTCGAACCTGATGTCTACATTCTGTCCACACACTGTATGTATATATGTGTGGTGTGTAACTAACTCCTAGAGTCTGGCCGGACACGCCGCTGCAGGCGACTGCCAGGTGAGACGCTAAGTGGCTGGGCGACAGCCACTGTGGCCGAGCAGTGTGTGTGTGCGTGCGCGCGCGTGTGTGTGTGTGTGCAAAGATTTATCGTATAAGTTCCAGCCCGTCATATGACGCCGCAGCTACACGCGTCCCTTCAAGCCACTTGTGTGTCTGTGGTTGGGACACTAGTGGCTCATGCACGCAGTGGGCCGGGCCGGGCCGTGTCAAAGCAGCTGGAACACTTTCTTGTGGCTGCGGCGCGGGTGGAATGCGTTCGTAGGGGCCACAGCGGCGCTCAGTGTCAAACTGAGACTCAGTCGGCTGTGCTGGAAGCTGCAGGTTTGGTGGAGAACAAATTGATTGTTCCGACATTCTAGTATCTTGACCCAGGAAGGTCTGTGGATGCTCTGTTGTACCGAATCTGTGTGTCTGTACCTCGACTTGAATAACTAACCCCATGGAGTCCTTCTGGAAAAGCCAGCAGCTCCTCCATAGTCAAGAAATTCCCACTTTTTTGGAAGCCGGACGTTCATTACCATGCTCAAAACAGCCCCTCACTTGTGCCTGTCCTGAGCCAGATTATTCCAGTCCACACCCCCTATCATAGTTCTTTAAGGCCCATGTTAATATTCGTCCATCTGCCGTTAGGTCTAACAAGTGGTCTCTTTTGTTCAGGTTCCTCACCAAACCCTTTTATGTATTTCTGTTCTTCCCCGTACAAGCCACGTGCCCGGCCCATCTCATTCTTCTTCGCTTGATCATCGGAATGATATCTGGTGTTGATCGTGAATCATGAGATTGCTCGTCATGCAAATTCTGAGTGCGTCATCTTGGAATAGGGGCGTGTGTGGAGTCGAGCGTCTGTGTGGCAGGGGCAGAGCTGGTTGTACAGCATCACTGTGCACTTACTGCTTGCAGCAATGTAACGTGCCTGCATTGTTGGATCAGTGCTGCCATCATGCTGAATGAAATAACCAAACTGTCCTACAGAATAAAACGGGTCTTTTGGGGGGGGGGGGGCGAAAAAAATTAACTTATTTATTGAGTAAACACCGACATAGGGGGGCGTGCCTCAGTCGTACTGTATTATGACTACGCAAGTGATGTGGCTGCTATCTGGTGATTATGTTAGAAACTAATGATCATCGTAATAAACCAGTAAAGGGAAGCAAAGAGCCGCAGCAATCACACACATGTCCGGAATTCACTGTCACTGTAAGATCAAGACATGCTTCAGACACGCTTGCTTTCTAACGTTTTATTCCTTAAAATTTATTTAAAATTTGCAATGCTTTTATAGTTTATTTTATTGACCCTTGTCACCGAATTTCCGGCCCTATTCTTGCGCCCGTTTCCTGTGAGTCAGGCGACATGCACTGTTCCGGAACTCTGTGCCAGCAGTTGATGTGTCTTAGTACGACGTCTTTGTGTCTTAGTGCGACGTCTCTGCTCTTACCGAAACGTCTGGCTTCGGTGTTCATACGCCGGCAATAAAACAATTTATTTTCTTATGTTTGGTGGCCCGAGTCACGCCTGTTAACCTGCCGCTTGAGCCAGACTGAATTGACCAAAGATGTGGGCACCCCTGAGTGCAGGTATGTACCACCTTGCACCCTGTGCGGCTGTGGGCGCCAAGTTTTTCCTAATGTTCGACAGCTCCCTCCCTCCCACCCCTATTCTCTGCTGCCGTGCCTTGACCTCTTTCTTCTTGTACGGCACATTACATCATTTACGGTGTTTCGTGTTCCCGTTGCACACGGTACACAGTGCATCCTCTGCCTGCTGCCATCGCGCCACCTGCGGGTGTAGCCCTCATATCATCCTATCCCTTATCTTCCTTTCTTCATCGTTCTCGCCTCTTGTCTGTGTTTTTGTATAACTCTGTTTTGTCATTCTTTTTGTACGTTCCACTCTTTCAGTTTTTCTTTCTGTTTTTTTTCTTGCTGTATTACTTTACATTTTGTATTATTTTGTGTTCCACCTTTATTTTTTCCTTCCTCTGTTTCCTTTTGTTTTCATTTCACTTTCGGAGCAGAGGTAGCTCAGTCGGTATAGTGACCAGCCTAGGGCCGCTCTGGAAGACACTCCCGGCGGCTGCAGCACATACTGGCACATCTCCTCTCCTCTCCAAATCGCCCAAACACTCTCTGGGCCCCACCCAGCCTCCATGGCCCCCGTCTGTCTCACCCGACCGCTACTGACGACGGTTAGACAGACAGACACGCCAGATTTTAGTCTTCGCAAGTACAGTTGCACCGTGCATACTCGTAATACTAATTGCTTTTCCACGGCAATAATGGTTACGCGAACGCGCCTGAGTGTTAGGTGATAGTGCATTGTCTGCCTTCTTATAACCGAGACCTTCTGCCTTCCCCTGCCAGTGTCATTGCATTAGTGTTCCCTGTTGGTCTTCAGTGGTCTTCTTGGTCAATCTTAGCAGGTGACAGGGTCGTTAAATAACGCATTTAAAAATCCCGGCGTGTCCCAAATAAAGAAATTCGAGGAAGTGGAACGCGCTAACGAGTTTCGATTGATTTGCTGCCCGCTGGGCTCAGTCGGCCATGTGGCGGGCTTCTTTTTGTGTAGCCTCTGGATGTAACTGCGAAAACGGCTTATGGCTATGTCCCGTGCCAAGGCAGGGGTGAACAAACGGTGTGTTTGGTACGCTGGACTGCCCACAAAATGTAGGCATTGCGTTGGTCCGAGCCTCTGCTGCCTGTGTACCAATCCGCACGGCGTAATGTGTCCGGAGACAGACTGTTCTTATAGCTGCCAGCCTCAGGGCAAGCTCGACTACTTGCCGAGCGCCTTCCGTACTGCGGAGTTGTCACAGTCATGGCGACACGCACACTCGGCCCTCGCTTCTGGCGGGGGTGCGTTCTCAGACTCCCTGCGAGTAGCGAAAGTCCGCAATATTTTGGCATTTTCAGTGCGCATCTTTATAATCATTTTTAAGGTTTCTTTTTATGCTTAAATCCTTTTTAGTCACTTAACCACAAGATAATTAAAATACAAAAGTGAAAAGCATTTTAATTTACTTCTTGCGCGCTTCTAATGTTATTTTGCGATTGGTTCACTTCCGACGGTCCGAGTTTCTTTTCTTCTTAGAAACACTCTCATGGGGAACTTACAGAATCTTCAGAACTTACAGAACCTTCAGAATGCTCTGGAAAGTCCAGGGATTTTTTATGTTTATTCTTGGGGCGATCCCGCGAAGGACGAAACCGCGAAAAGCGAGGGCTGACCGTGTACGAGTATACCACTTGCTTTACAATAAAACTCTGCATTTTTTGCACAGACTGTATTGATACGTTTCGTATGGTTCTTACAATAAACTGCATTAGCTGACTGTGGTCTTTGTAATGGAGAAAGTGTGTTTACTGTGAGGTGGGAAGTCGATTTATGTTTTTATATGAGTTTAGGCTTTCAATTCTTAGTGTTCAGTTTATTACGTTTGATAGGCAGTTGGTAGCACTGTCTATAGACAGACTGCAGCAGGCCTATTCTGTGTCTTCAGACCCAGCTCAGTGAGATTTCTCAGATGTAACTCAGCTTAACAATCTGCTTCCTGGTAACAGCTTGTCCCAAAGCCTGCCTTTGGATCAGACTTTGAGACCATCCCATACCGGATCCTGAAGAGTCCCAAATCCTGTTTTCAGACCGCCCCATACCGTATCCTGAAGAGTCCCAAACCCTGTTTCAGACCGTCCCATACCGTATCCTGAAGAGTCCCAAATCCTGTTATCAGACCGTCCCATGCCGTATCCTGAAGAGTCCCAAATCCTGTTATCAGACCGTCCCATGCCGTATCCTGAAGAATCCCAAATCCTGTTTCAGACCGTCCCATACCGTATCCTGAAGAGTCCCAAATCCTGTTATCAGACCGTCCCATACCGTATCCTTAAGAGTCCCAAATCCTGTTTCATACCGTCCCATACCGTATCCTGAAGAGTCCCAAATCCTGTTTCATACCGTCCCATACCGTATCCTGAAGAGTCCCAAATCCTGTTTCAGACCGTCCCATACCGTATCCTGAAGAGTCCCAAATCCTGTTATCAGAAATCCCATACCGTATCCTGAAGAGTCCCAAATCCTGTTTCAGACCGTCCCATACCGTATCCTGAAGAGTCCCAAATTCTGTTATCAGACAATCCCATACCGTATCCTGAAGAGTCCCAAGCCCTGTTTCAGGCCGTCCCATACCGTATCCTGAAGAGTCCCAAATCCTGTTATCAGACCGTCCCATGTCGTATCCTGAAGAGTCCCAAATCCTGTTTCAGACCGTCCCATACCGTATCCTGAAGAGTCCCAAATCCTGTTATCAGACCGTCCCATACCGTATCCTGAAGAGTCCCGAACCCTGTTTCAGACCGTCCCATACCGTAGCCTGAAGAGTCCCAAATCCTGTTTCAGACCGTCCCATACCGTATCCTGAAGAGTCCCAAATCCTGTTTCAGACCGTCCCATACCGTATCCTGAAGAGTCTCAAATCCTGTTTCAGACCGTCCCCTACCTATCCTGAAGATTCCCAAATCCTGCTTCAGACCGTCCCATACCGTATCCTTAAGAGTTCCAAATCATGTTTCATACCGTATCCTGAAGAGTCCCAAATCCTGTTTCAGACCGTCCCATACCGTATCCTTAAGAGTCCCAAATCATGTTTCATACCGTCCCATACCGTATCCTGAAGAGTCCCAAATCCTGTTTCAGACCGTCCCATACCGTATCCTTAAGAGTCCCAAATCATGTTTCATACCGTCCCCTACCTATCCTCAAGATTCCCAAATCCTGTTTCAGACCGTCCCATACCGTATCCTTAAGAGTCCCAAATCCTGTTTTCAGACCGTCCCATGCCGTATCCTGAAGAATCCCAAATCCTGTTTCAGACCGTCCCATACCGTATCCTGAAGAGTCCCAAATCCTGTTATCAGACCGTCCCATACCGTATCGTGAAGAGTCCCAAATCCTGTTTCAGACCGTCCCATACCGTATCCTTAAGAGTCCCAAATCCTGCTATCAGACCGTCCCATACCGTATCATGAAGAGTCCCAAATCCTGTTTCAGACCGTCCCCTACCGTATCCTGAAGACTCCCAAATCCTGTTTCAGACCGTCCCATACCGTATCCTGAAGAGTCTCAAATCCTGTTTCAGACCGTCCCCTACCTATCCTGAAGATTCCCAAATCCTGTTTCAGACCGTCCCATACCGTATCCTTAAGAGTCCCAAATCATGTTTCATACCGTCCCATACCGTATCCTGAAGAGTCCCAAATCCTGTTTCAGACCGTCCCATACCGTATCGTGAAGAGTCCCAAATCCTGTTATCAGACAATCCCATACCGTATCCTGAAGAGTCCCAAGTCCTGCTTTCCACCAAACACCCTGACCGACCGGGCAACACACCTGCCTCGTATCGGAAGGTGCGAACATCAGCCTGAAGACCGGCTGCACATAGTGGAGTGCTTGGCGGTATTGCTCGGTCTGCGCTTGGCGGTATTGCTCGGTCTGCGCTTGGCGTTATTGCTCGGTCTGCGCTTGGCGGTATTGCTCGGTCTGCGCTTGGCGGTATTGCTCTGTCTGCGCTTTCACGGTATTGCTCTGTCTGCGTCGCCAAATTCCATCACAGCTTCTTGACAGCAGGCGGCTGCTGCTGCTGCTTCCTGCCATATCATCTGAACCGGAACTCGGTAAAAAGCTTACGTACTGCTAAACATTTCTCTGAGCTGCATGGCCAGCCCATCTTAACGTCTTATATTTTACAGTCCTAACACAAAATTTTTTTAAATTGGCGAGAAGCGAAGGTCGTGTGTGAGGCCTGAGGTTGCTATGGCAGTGAGTGAGAACTGCTGCGTTCTGCGGCGTGCCGCCGTGCAGTCTGGTGCCTCGGCGGAATGTACTGCCTGCTTTGGGAAAACAAGATGCCGATCTTCAGATATCGCAGACACGACACTAACTGCACAGAACAGGATGCGTCGTGAGAAGCTGACAGTCACTCAGATCGCCTTTCGCAGTCCCCAGGTTCACCACAGTCCAGCCCAAACAACTGATCCAGTCTACACCCTCATGCTATTATCCTCCCATCTACGCCCGTGTCTTCCAAATTATTCTTTCCTCGCCTCTGCACCGCCGTGCCCGGGCTGTCAAACAAAAGAGTGCCGTGTGCCACTCATGCACTTGCACAGTGAAACACCTCCATCTTGTCTTTACAGTGCTTTACAGTGCTCTCTCTACCTTTCGGCCCCTTACTCTATGTTATTGTAGTCCCTTCCTTTTTTCCTTCTGGCCCCTTTGTTTATTTTCATTTTCCTTTTTATTTTGCCTTTTCTCTTTGCTTTTTCCTTTCGCTGTGTCTGTATGTGCCTATTCATATCGTCCTGCACTTTACGAGTATGTATGTATGTATGTATGTATGTATGTATGTATGTATGTATGTATGTATGTGTGTGTGTGTGTGTGTGTGTGTGTGTGTGTGTGTGTGTGTGTGTATGCGAGGCTTCAAGTTCTCACAGCAGTGTCCATACACTTTCAAGCCTTCTTGGTTGTGACACCCTGCACCGGTACACGGTGTAACAACCCGTAATACTTGGATCATCACTTGTCTCTGTCTCCTGTCTTCATGATACGCCATACTGCCGTGCACACCAGACCCAGTGCCAGGATGAAGTGCAGAATGTGTGCGGATTGCACTGATGGAACAGAGGCAACGGAAAGGATTGATAAGCAGACAACAGTGGCTTTACACGGTGTCTCACAGGATGTCCCAACGGATCCAGGCTTTCTATACCATAAAGCTGCCGTCTTCGAGCACACGATAAAAGGGACAATCTGTACATGGCCTGCTTCACAGCCACATGTCACTACCTGCGTTTCAGAGTGTTTGTTTTTGGCTGCCTTTTACATTGGATAGTCATCAGCAGTGTGTGCACTTCATGTTCCATCGTTAAACAACCTGTAACACCGGTTGTTTTATGGCATCGTGATATGTTGGCAGGCGTGTGTGAATATCCCTGCCTTTTATGGCATCATGATAATATTTTATGATGGCAGACCTGTTTCCGTGTTCCTGTGTTGTACGGTACTGTGATCGTTACGTTTCTGGACCTGTCTGTACAGCTCGTCCTGTATCCGTTTCTATCGTTTAACAAGTCACTGGACCAGAACTCGGAGCGCCAGACCGTCCTGTGCCAGTGACAGCGACATAAGCTCAGCTGTACAATAATGAAGTCACCGATCTTAAAGATGCAAACATGCACCGCCCAGCTTGAACTGTATGTAGAAGGCTGTGGCAAACAGGGGATGTCACTTCCGTTCGTCAGCCATATTGCTTGAACAGGCGGCCATATGTACAGGTAATGAGGTCAGTGGGCGTATTTAGGCGGAGGTGGGTGGGATCCAGATGTATCTGTAACAGCCAGCGCAAGTAGCTGCAGTGTGGAGGACTTGTTTTTAAAACAGAACACCAGACGTTCACAGGGCCGCCATGTTTTTGTTACTGACGCAGTGCATGTGCCAACATTACAGCTTGAACTGCCGTGCCATAAATTTGTGCTGCCGCGCATTTCGGGTTTCACATCGACCCATTTGTCCATTATTATTGTTTGCACTGCTTATCCGCGTACCCGCTGTTTCCGACACGCCAAACTGTTTCACTCCCGCATTCATAACTGTCGGAACTTAACCACTTAGCCATTCAAATACTGAGACTGTTAACCTGAATTATACATAAAGACCCAGCCCGTACCGCGCAGTAAACACTCCGTCTCGGTTACAAAAACCAGTCAGTTAATGCCGTATAGGGAAATGATCGCTGTTTGTTCTGAGATCCACACAAAACACATAAACACATTGTGTGGGAAGAACATACAATTGCTGAATGTTAAACCGGGCGGTACATACAGTAACCACAAAGCGTGGCTCTTGTTAGGTCAGGAGTGGCGCATTAACAGCACGCTAGCGCCGTCCTGCCACATACAGACATGCTATAAGCACTTCTCAGGCACATCATACACTCGCGCAGTAAAAGCTTAGCAAGACCAAATATTATCCAGGTGAAACAATGAGATGGGCAGGGCATGTGGCATGCAGGGGGTAAAACAGAAATGCATACGGAGTTTTTGTGGGGAAACCTGAAGGACGGAGAGCACTGGGAAGACCTAGGCGTAGATGGAAGGATATTAAAATGGATCTTCATGAAGTAGGATGGAAAGGCATGGACTGGATAGATCTGAGGACAGGGACAAATAACGGGCGCTTGTGAACGCGGTGATGAACCCTTGTGGTTCCCTGAAGTGCGGGGAATTTCTTGACTGGGTTAGGAACTGTCAGCTTCTTAACAAGGGCTCCGCCCAATGGGGTCAGTAGGCCTGTATAATTGCGATGACAAACGGCCATTAATTTTGGTTCAGATGTGTACTTCTGTCCGCGTGTCAGTGTGATGTGGCGCCAAGTTCGCTGCAAGGCAAGTGAGTGTGAGTCACCGACGGACATTTCGAACGCCGCAGTACTGCTGCGTCTGTTCTGCATTGTTACGTGATGTTTGCTCTGCATTGTTACGTGATGTTTGCTCTGCATTGTTACGTGATGTTTGCTCTGCATCGTGTCGTGTGTTTGTGTTCACGTCGTGTGTGTATTCAATCTGCAGAACACATATTAAATGCGATGTTACGAGTCTGTATGTCAACATGTGCCATGTAGCTGCAGGCTGTACTAACAGGCACAAAGCGTGACCGACTGCGTACATCTTATAGGAATTGCCTTAAGACGTTGGACTGAACCAGGGGCGCACTCAAGGGGGGTGCTGCCGGGCTGCAGCCCCCCTAAAGCCCCCAAAAACCGAAATTTAAAAAAACACGGATTTTTTACATATGATATCAAACGTTTTACGTAATTTACACTTCTGCCGAAATCGGCCATTGGAATCGGCTGATGACCAGTACATTAGAATTTTTAAAAATAAGTTAATGAAATTAAAAAAACAAGAAGACAGGACACTGTGACTGAGTCACGGAACATGTACAGTCGAACTCGGATATAACGTCATGACAGGGACTAAATATTTTGTGTTGTTATAAATTAGTGTTTTTCTAACCCAGGCGTATAATGTTATGGTTAACAGTGAGGAATTAATTGGTACCGCATAATATCTAACGCTATAGATGAGGCGTCGTATAAACCGATGTCGTTTTAACCGGCTTAGACTGTAGTTATATTTGTATGTATATAAATGCAGTTGCAAATTGTGTTATACTCACGTGATTTTTATAACATAATTTTTAAAATGAAACATAAATTGTATATAGCCTCAGGGTCAGCACCCCTCCCCCCAAAGCAAAATGCTGGGTGCGCACCTCTACAGGACTGACTGAAAGGACTTTCACGATTTTCCTCCGGTTTCCAGCCATGAGAAGTCTATACGATCCTCCGAGGCGCGGAGGAGTTGCGGCGAACGGATATCGGTGACCGGTAAAGCAGCCACACCCCGGACGAAGAACAGGTACTCCTGTTTGCACGGAACACACAGTATATCTGCCCATCTGTGTGTGCTTGCATGACTTTCGCGGAAGTGAGTTACTTGCTCGCTGCACTTGCTGGCAATTCTGAATGTTGCTGATAAACCGAATAAACAAACACAGCGCGTGATAAGGAGCGCTCAGGCAGTCTGTTGGCGCCACCTGCTTTTGTTCGCAAGGTGCACAGCTATCCTGACCGAAATGTTGCGTGATTGGGTGCAACTTGCAGGGAGCCTTCGGGTTCCACGAACCAGGAGAATTTCTTGACCAGCCGAGCAAATTTCAGCTTTCTTTTTTCAGTGTGTTGTTCAGCGACGCTGTCAACTGCTAACATATAGCGTCGGTGGTGTATGCGTGACTGTGTGTGAAGCGTTGGGAGAATGATACTGACAGGGTACACCGAAGTACTCGGAGAAGAACCTGTCCGAGTGACACTTTGTCCACCATAAACCTCCCATGGACTGGCACGGAAGTGAACCCCGGCCTGCTTGGTGAGAGGCCGGGCATTAACCATCTAAGCCATGGCGCGGCCTAAGGACGAAAATTGACCTGAATTATATGTAAAGATTCAGTCCGTACCGCGCAGTAAACACACTTCGTCTCGGTTACAAAAACCACTCAGTTAATGCTGTATAGGGAAATAATCGCTGTTTGTTCTGAGATCCACACAAAACACATAAACACACTGTGTGGGCAGAACGTAGAATTATATATAAAGACCCAGTCCGTACCGCGCAGTAAACACACTCCGTCTCGGTTACAAAAACCACTCAGTTAATGCTGTATAGGGAAATAATCGCTGTTTGTTCTGAGATCCACACAAAACACATAAACACACTGTGTGGGCAGAACGTAGAATTATATATAAAGACCCAGTCCGTACCGCGCAGTAAACACACTCCGTCTCGGTTACAAAAACCAGTCAGTTAATGCTGTATAGGGAAATCCACACGAAACACATAAACACACTGTGTGGGCAGAACGTAGAATTATATATAAAGACCCAGTCCGTACCGCGCAGTAAACACACTCCGTCTCGGTTACAAAAACCAGTCAGTTAATGCTGTATAGGGAAATAATCGCTGTTTGTTCTGAGATCCACACAAAACACATAAACACACTGTGTGGACAGAACGTAGAATTATATATAAAGACCCAGTCCGTACCGCGCAGTAAACACACTCCGTCTCGGTTACAAAAACCAATCAGTTAATGCTGTATAGGGAAATAATCGCTGTTTGTTCTGAGATCCACACAAAACACACAAACACACTGTGTGGGCAGAACGTGGCATTGCTGAATGTTAAACCTGCCGGTACGTACAGCAACCAGCGGCCTTTACAAAACGTGAAGCTCCTCACTGTGCAATTCTCCTTCACGTTCAGATGTGCTCCTAACATACGAACTCCCAATTCCTTTACAGTGACAGTTCAAGTTTCGCACCGTATAAAGCCCTCATATATTGTTCGCATATGGTCAGGAAGGCACTCAGTTCATGGCTACTTGCTCCCTTGACGTCATGCCGTGTGCCCAAGGTTCAGTGATGGCAGAACTGAGGCAGTTCCAACACACCGCACTGTGGCTCACTGAGGTTCCGAACGCCTTCTCACACATACTCGTACTTTCTGAACACGCCATGTATGAGGTTCTTGCGGTACCAAATATTACGAATTCGGTGTTCCGGGATGTGACACCGTGTGGTTTGGTCTATAATCTTATGTACCGCCGTTTCGGAGGTACCTCATCTACCCTGATGATTGAGGCAGCAAGTTCGCCCAGAACGTTGGTATGAGGGATGCTGAATAAGCAACGTTCCCTGGGTCACAACAGGACAGGCCACGTACGTGTGTAGATGTCACACTGAGGCGCGCTCGCCTATCCATTGTTGCCGTGGAAAAGGAATGCGTATTACGTATTCTGGGTGTGTGTCTGTAGCCTTAGCTATCCAGCATCTGTGGCCTGTCTCGCTCTACCATATTTTCTCACATTATCTTATAAACGGCAAGATTTTCGGGAAAAAGTTGTTGAACACACAGTGTGTGTGTGTTTTGATTTTCTCTACAACTGTTGTCTGAAACATTTCTCATTCTAAGAAGAATTCAGCGACATGTTGTCATAAATGTACGTAGGTCTTCATGTAAAGTGCCGCTCTTCTTGTCAGATTTTACTGAAACTTGAACTTTCTCGACAGATTTTCGAAAGAAGTCAAATGTAAAATTTCATGAAAATCCGTCCAGTGGGAGGCGAGTTGTTCCATGGGGACCGATCGACAAACAGACAGACAGACAGACAGTCATGACGCAGCTAATAGTTGTTTCTCGCAATTTTGTGAAGGCGCCAAAAAATTAAGTGACAAGTCGTCATGTCTAACTGGAGCTAATTTATTGCACTGAAGTATCATTATTTTTCAGCATAATACCTGAGCATAGTAACGCATTTGCCCCATCTTAGCGCGAGTTTAAAGACTTCGTCGCGGTAGAAAGCGGCCTTTTGCATTCACAGCCATTCACGAGGAACCATTTCCACTTCCTCATTACTGTGCAATCGGCGACCTCCCAAGTGTCGCTTCAGCAGCCAAAACAAACGATCTGTCGCGATGTGTATTGTTGCAGCATGATAGTACAACCCTACACACAGGCACAAGAGTTGCTGCAGGAGTTTGACTGGGAACTGCCGGACCGTCCAAAAAGTGTCTGTATTTGACCTTCGGGTTTTTGTGTTTTTTTGGTATTTCGTGAGCTGCAACCAAACAGGCAGTTTGCATTGACAAAGCATTCCGGTGTTCGTGACGCTTTTATCGGTCCTAATTAATCACGAACATCGAAACCCAGCTGTATATTGCTGTGGCTGTTTATTCGGATGATTTCAATAATACTGGGAAATTTTCACTTAAAGGGGGATAGTGGCATTTTGAGGAGATGGGAAGAGAAACCAGTTCATGATATGAAATCTCACTCAGTGTTCGGTTCGACATTAGACTCAGGAAGTAGAAATCCTTGGGTCAAGTGGGTTTTTGATGGCCAGTGACTATGCACTTTCGTGTTGCACTGGACAGCAGCGAGCGACCTGAAAAGAAGCATAGCTGTGCAGGAGACTGACTAATAACGTGCACAGCGGAACTTTCCATACCGGTACAAAACCCTGTAAAGCCCGATGCTTACTGTATGTACCGGCCGGTTTAACATTCAACAATTGTACGTTCTGCCCACACAGTGTGTTTATGTGTTTTGTGTGGATCTCAGGACAAACAGCGACTATTTCCCTATACAGCATTAACTGACTGGTTTTTATAACCGAGACGGAGTGCGTTTACTGCGCGGTACGAGCTGGATCTTTAAATATAATTCAGATTAATCCTAGTTTTGAAAGTATTAAATGTTCACGTGATGTAATGAATTTTCTGGAATTTGACAAGCAGTCCGTGTGTCCGGAGACAACTGGCGAGTTCGCATACACATGCACATCAGTTTAGTTCAGTCGAGGGTGTGTGTTTCAAATCTGTGCTGAGTTATCTAATGCAGTACAGTACACGCCGTAGCTCGGCACTGAGAGCGACATCGCCTCTGTTCTGTATCACTTGGTGTAAAGTACATGTCAGGATGCCAGCACGTGTTGACAGTCACCTGTTGTGCAGAATTATGTTCCGCGACTCATGCAATGTAACGCCGTGTCGCTGGATGAGGGCCTCCACACGTTTCGAAAGAACGAACGCACTTCCTCTTCACGCGGCAAACAATTAAAGAAGAACCTGACTGCTTGACGCTGAAGATGAAGGCACTGTTTCCTTCGAAACTTCGGCAACCACTCACCCAGCGACCTGAATCCTCAGCAACACCGCTGTGAGAACCTCAAATCTCGCACTTCAGTGTCAGTGAGGTGTAATACAAATATGTCATTAATTGTTGATATTGCCCTTTTTCCCCATGGCGCCACAGCCCCCAGTGGGCCAGGGCCTCCTCATTATTGAGGCTTCACGATCACACTCAGACACACCACACTCGGTAGGACTCCTCTGGACGAGTGATCAGCCCACCGCAGAGACCTCTACTTGACAGCACACAACACTCACAAGAGTCAGACATCCATGCCCCCGGCGGCATTCGAACCCGCAATCCCAGCAAGCGAACGGCCGCAGACCGACGCGTTACACCGCGCGGCCACCGGATATTGCCATATACACAGCCAAAGTACAACATGGCTGATCGCCCGTTACTTAACCTTCACATGCATGTGTTAATTTGTGTGTGATGTGAAGATATAATGCGTAACGATATTTGAGGGGGGGGGGGGTTCAACAGACGGCTGCTGCTTTTCGAGCTGTGTTCTCGCTCACCCCGTACCCCTAACTCAGCAAGCAACGCGGTTTGTGTTCTCTGCGGCAGAGAAATCGTTTTAGCCGTAACTATGAAAACAACCGCCTTTCATAAAACGCAAAATAATTACCAATTTTAAATCAGAAACTGTGTAATCAGTGTTCGCGGAACGCGTCTCATTTGTCACTGCGTTTGTCATTTTATCGTCGTCCAAACTGCGTAATGTCATTCCTTACGTCGCCTTGCCGTGCAGAGGTCATGAGGGGGGGACACGAATCGAAAGTCACATGACTTCACATGCAACACTAAAATGTGTCATCCGTCGTTAGGATTGTCTTATAAACCACTGAACACGCATAATGCTCAGGACCTTGCAGCAGAAGTGGAAACTGTCAGCAGTGTTACATACAGCGTGTTGTTTTTGTTGCCACTGTTATTTATTATTCAGTGCGATGTACGTATAAGTACACGAAACTTACCTTCCGTGTGTGGCGATATTTTTGTATGGTGTGTCGCTGCAACGTCGTGTAATAAAAAACGATGACGGCGAATGTGCCCAGCACCGCGACGCGAAGAAACCGCCGCTTGCGCCACATAGCCTGCTGCCACCACTGCAGCACCGCCAGCTCTGGCCGACACATCTGCGCGTGACGTTTGTACAGAGAGGCGGAGCGACAGCGACGATACCTAGCGGGCAGTTTGAATGAAGGTACAGCATTTACACTCGGGCAATTCATATTGATTGCAGTCTTTTGTAACGCACTTACATTGCCTGCGGAGATCTCGATCATTGAATTGTGTATGTTTTGCATCGTCCTTGTACGTCTATATATTAGGGGTGGGGACCGAAACTGGCTGATGACATCGTGCAAGGCAAAACGATGAAATTCGAAACATGACGACACATTTCGGACATCTGGCTGATCATATGGATATTAACCAAACTGGGAATGCTGATAACTAACAAGACAGACCAACAAATGCACACACGTTTGTAAGTGTATATTTGTTATAATATCACCCGTACGTGTTTCGGTGATCAAGCCACCATCCTCTGGGTGCACCAAATGTCACAAACACCGTTTTGCACCCAATAGTCATGTGATATTACATTTAAGAATATTGTTTGTGACAATTCACTCTCGCCCAAATCATAATAGTTGAAGTAACACAATAATTCACTGTCTCTCAGACTATACAGTTAAAATGATGTAATTTACAAATATAATATATATACAGTCATTATTGATAAAATATTAAATGTTTACATCAAAAATATTACGAAGTACTGGCATTGGGGGTGGCATTGTGTGCAGGCAATATTGAGCTCTGGTGGATCTTGTCCGTACGTCATGTGTGTGTGTGTGTGTGTGTGTGTGTGTGTGTGTGTGGGGTGAACCCGGAAGGTATCTGTGTGAAGATACCTTCCGGGTTCACCGAAGTATATTATATGGTGCTCTGTATTGTATGTTTTTTGTAGGAAAAGTCACCAGAGGAGAAAATTGGCATTAGCAGTGAGAAGGAACTTTCTGCAGTCATGGTGAACAATTTTACACAGGAACTGAGAGATGTATACTTCAGCACTGGCCTGGAGCAAGTTACTGTGCAAGTATAATATTTATAATTTAAAATAACGGACATTGTGTGAAGTATGTAAATTTTGTTATTATGTTTGACAGTGCACTACACTGCATAATAAAATGTAGTGTTCATCAAATAATTTCAAGGTTACAAAATTAAGGGGGAAAGGTTTTGTAGGGCATGTAGCATGTGTGGAGGTTTCAGAAATGATATGCTTTGTAGGTCAGAGGAACTGAATGCAAGAGAAAGCTGTTCACTGGCTGTTGTTCACAGCTCAGTGAAGAGATTTGTTGGAGGGCCAAGGCCTAGGTGGAAGGTATGAACAACATGTTACATAAGGTGTGATTTCCCTGATGGGATTGATCTGGCTGAGGGTTCTTGTAAACCCAGAATGAATGTCCATGCTCAATGTAATGTGAGAAACTTCTTTACTTGTTGGACAGCAGCTTGCTTTACAAGAAGGTGCTGCTGTGGGTGGATGACCAGTGAATTATCCATCAATTTCAGGCAGGGAGAAAGTTTTCTGTCACCTTTAAGGCATCCAGACAACCTCTGAGGCCAGCGCAGCCTCCTGTTCGGTCTGTGCTCAGGGTAAAGTGGCTGTGCCAGGTAGCAAACCACTTGTCTCTGCGTAGTGCCAGGGTTATGAATGTGTGCAGCCGTGTGTGCTGTACTTCCTCACTCCCCCATACCCTTACTGTATGGTGCTTAATGAAACATGGAGACAGCTTTACCTTATATGAAGTGTTTTCATGTTAATCAGTTGTGTTTCTCACAGCACAAACTGTTGTGGGAAAAATAGGAGGCGGATTACCATTTAAAATCATGTACTTGTTCACAGGCAACTGTCACACAATGCGGTTCCAAGTGATGAAGAATGACCATGTGGCAGTTGCCTGTGAACACTGCCATCTGGGACCTGCGTTGACTTCAGATTGAACTTGTATTTTGTGTTGCAGTTTGTGTTGTTGTTTTGTGTGTTAACTGTTGGGTAACAATGGACAAAGCTGTAGCTTTAGTGTAGTAGAGTTAATGTATACTATGAAGAAAAATCACCATCTGATAGAAAGTGTTTTATTCATGTATTCATAGTTATGGCATGTGTATTTAATTTATTTCGTGTGGTGACAGTTGTGTATAATGAAGACAGTTGTTTCTACTTGGAGAATGTTCAACATTTTAAGTAGTTTTGAGTGTGTGATTATCCTTCTGCTATCATTTCAGTAGAACTCTGAAATTCAGTGTCTGTGGTCCTGGCCCTATAATGTGTGTTTACACTGATAATGTTTGTAACCAGCAAGTGTTCCAGATCTCGTTTCCACAGTTTGTTCTCGAGGCAAAATATGAGAAAATGTGTACACACTTGGTGGAAAAACAATATGGTACAGTATTAAGTACTGTGTCTGTAAGAAATATATGGCAGTTCCTGTAATTCGGTTTTACAAATGTGATATTAGCATCCACACTTCACTTGTTCTTTGTACTCTTTTGTACATGATTTGAGGTGTTCACAGTGGTGAGGACTCATCGTGCGGGCTGGGTTAGGATGCCATGTAGTCTGGTACATGGTTATGAATGTTTTGGAGGAGCATTCGGGGTCTGTCTCCACAGGTAGTCAGAAGATGGAGGCTGTATGTCCTAATCAAAACCTCGGAACACACCAGTCAGACTACACGGTCCCATAACTCGGAAGAGTATAATTTTGAACCTTAATATTCTTCATTTACCATGCTTTGCATCAGTATTACAAAACAACTGAGTACACATATTAGGAAATAAAGAAACTTTATTACCTTACATTATATTTCTATGTAAGCAGAAATATGTCGGAGAAAGTGTAGTTTAAAATAATGTTTCCTGACTAGTGTATTTAGTCGGTTTCTAATTTTTTAGTGCCTCTGGGTGGTAGTTGGGGGCTGTGTGTGTGTGTGTGTGTGTGTGTGTGTGTGTGTGTGTGTGTGTGTGTGTGTGTGTGTGGGGCAAGGCAGAATGCTGCTTTGCCGATGTGATGCTACGTAGTTCTGAAAATAGCTACCAGGAGCATGCTTTACCCACAGCCAGTGAGCCGTGGGAGCTGCAGTAACGCACGTGACCGCGTCGTAACACTTTTTCACGGAGTTTCCAATGTGTGAAAATTATCACCTATGGTTGTGATGTATGATCCGTGGAAATAGAACAGAGTTTGGTCAATGAGTTCGTAATTTACGAATTCGTCAAATGCAACCCTTATATGCCTATGTCTTTTCTCCATGATAATTTATATTAGCGTTTTGTGTGGTACAAGCGTGATAATACGTGTACTTTGTAATTTATGCTATGTGGAACTTTTCCAAAGATGAGTAACCGCCATAAAATGACAAACGCTTACGTGTTGCTGCATACTGGCTGCACTGGTAATGAGTACGTTGTTGTTAAGTTGGATGGTGTATGTTATGAGAGGGTTGTAATGAAACGTCGACAGTGTAATGTAATCACACCGTGTTCCACTGCGTATAGGGAAGCGTTACAGCTGTAGAGCCCTCTTGAGAGGATGTCTTGGTTGAAAGGTTTGGCTGGTAAGGCCGAAGATTTTCTAAATCAAATTGATCAGAATGCTGCTGTTGCTCTACAGAAGGAAAGAAAGGAATTAAATTCAAGCGAGGCATTACTGACAGAAGTGACGTGGGATGGACAGCATTCTAATAAAGGGTAAGCATATGGAAATGAAATGTGAGGTGTGGACGTAGGTTACTGTGTGACAAGCTCTTTACCGTTGCTACGTTTGCTTCTCGCTAGGAACGTTACAAATAGATCTCCCAGGTTCACTCCTCCACTAGTATGGTCACCTGCAAGTGGCAGCAATGATTCTTCTGTCAGAGCATCCCCAAGCCTTGGAGGGCGCAGTCCAGTTCGTGCACCGAAAGCAAACGGTGATGACGAATTGATAAGCTTTCTGAATAGTTCGGAACTACCAGTCGACAGAGTATCCGAAGAGGTTAGTTTCGTTGTAGTTTTACTCTATTTTTTGCCACTCCATAATATTGCTATGGTTTAATTTTGGTCCAGTAGTTCACTGGTCTCAATTTTTCATTCAGCAATCATTGTAGATGCTATTGTTTCTTTAACAAAAGTTTTATTTGTAAGTGAATGTAGAACTGTAATCGTAATGTATGAGTTATTTCTTTATAGCCTTTGTCTCATGTCATACAGTGTTTGCCATATTAGTTTATGGTCAGAGAAGCCAGTGTTGCCAACAAACACAAACAACAGAAAAAGTAATGCACTGTATAGATGAAGGCAAGCCATATGGTTTTTATGTGCATAAACCAAGGTTGGTGTTTGAGTTTTTGTGTTTATGAAGCAATGTTATGCTTTGGATATATCTACAAAGCAAATTGTAAACATTTCTCTTCTCTCTCGTACATGCCACATGCTTTGCCCATCTCACCCTACTTGATTTGGTCATCCTAATAATACTGATTGAAGCCTCCACTATCCACCTGACTCCAAGCAGCAGACTTCATCTAGAAGCTGACTGTTATTCTTCTGCATCAGAATGTCTGTCCCTGTCCACTGGAGCCCACTACTTGTGCCTGTCCTGAGCCACTTCCTCTGTTGTAGGTCCAAATAATATCCTGAACTCTTGGCTATCAAACAATTATCACTGTTACAAATAATGTTATTAAGTTTGCTCCCTTCAGCGCGATATATTTGGATGTACTGAACATGCTATTAATAGGTACTTTTATTCTCACCAGAAGCCTGTCAGACAATTGTCGGAAGTGAATGGGAATGGAAGTGCTGTGTCAGAGTGGAGGAAGTTTTCGCCTATTGTGGTGGAGCAGGACAGTGAACAAGACACTCAGCAGATGTCCTGGCCAACATCAAGACGAAGTTCTCCAAAAGAGGAAATAGTTGAACAGACAGCCACTGTAAGTACCTCTATGAAACAGGCTGTTAGTATTTCATACAGTCTGAAAATTCTATGTTTTTACAGAAACGAAAAGTCCATTACCACTTTACAAGATTCTAGGATTGGAATCATTTTAATCTGTAGGCAGTCCTCCTTTACCATTGCGCCAAACAACACTGTTTCACCATAATCTTAATCAATTTTAGTGACAGAAGATTCAGTCGTGAGTGCTGAGACGCAGGTGACAGGATGTTTGACAGCCAAGCTGTCAGGTATTTTGATGAAGTCTTACAAGAAAGAATTCTCCATTCAACATTGCATTGCCATACATTATGATTTTCGGGAAGTTAAATGATATTGTAACTCGCTCACATTCAAAGATCTTTCTTCTGTAAATTGATGGTAGTGTTGACTGCTGAGAGCTTAACGTGGGATGTCCGTGTACCATTGGTCTGCCATGTGCCTCCTGTCAACAAGGCATGTTGCAGGTGGAGGAGGTGGCGTCTTAGACATGAAGGGTAGCTGCATATACACTGGTGAAGCAATTAAGTTGTACCACCTTGGGCAAGTGGCAAAGAACCCCTCACCACACAAACCGTCTTGTTACATAATGTTACACAGCCTTAGAATAGGGACCCTTGGTGGGCTCCTGTGAACACATTCATGAGCCATCGGATACCATAAAACAGATACATTTTTTGAATAGTTGAGAGATTATAAGCTTCTCAAGAAAGACTCTGCTACACTGTCATCTGTTTGTAATTATGTTGTGCACAGTTACAGCTGCTCAGCAGCAACACACCTGTCTTGTCTCTGGAAGCACTGAGGACTGAGAATGGCCTACTGAAGAATGAGTTGAGGAGCTCAAACAGTGAACTGTCATTGCTGTTACATCGCATCAAAACTGCTGAGAAAGGTTAGCTCATCACCATTGTCCACAAGTAATCCCTGCTCTGTAGAACTGCATGACCTCAACACTGTTGATGGAAACACAGCGAGTTGTGCACATACTGAGGCCTCAGTAAACTGTACAACCAAGCCTTGTGCTCTAGCCTGTGCTAGAATTTCTGTCCTGTTTCACTTGGAAAATCTGTTGACTTGTTGCAGAAAATTGTAATTTGCAGCAGCAGTTGGCAACCCTGCAGGCAGATCATAAAGAGGTGCTGCAGTCTTTGAAGGAAGGAGAAGAACAAGTGGCCAGGCTGGAGAGGGAGCTTCAAGATGGCAGACAGAAGACAGCTGCAGCTGAAGACCTGGTGAAGGGACTGCAGCTGGAGAATTCTCGGTATGGTTGAGGCAGAGAGGGGCAGAGCAGGATGGAGCAAATTGCATGATGAAGACCTTCATTAATTTGTACCATTCACCTCATACTGTTGAAGTTTGTCTAAAACAGCTTTGAATGTACACTGCACCATAAGTAGGCCAGCTTACAACAGATAAGTCGTTATCAATATCTGTTTTTATTATCAGAACAGACACAATACTTTAAAACACTATGCATTCATTTGACATATACAACATGTTCCAGGCATTTGTATCTGCCATCATCGGGTAGAATCACAATAACATAAAGGGAAAAATATACTGAGGTGGAGGTCTGCTGTTCACAGTTAAAATGTTAAAAATTTTATTCCCTGTAAAGGAATGATATTAAGACATATACAATGGTAGTTAAAATTGGTTAAAGTACACTTATTGAGGTTTAGATGGAAGAGATGTTGTGGAGAATAAAACGAATGTATAGGGTTTAAAGTTTTGTCTTCATTCTGATGATAAAAACAGATATCAGTTAACAAGCACAACGGGATGATGACACCAAGAAAAAGAAAATAAGTCGTTATGTTCAGTGAGATCTGCATGGTGATCCTGGTAACAATTATATCAATATTTCACAGTGTTAATACCGACCTTTGTGAAATAAGTAACCTCTGTAAATAGTGTCAAATGCTGACTTACAAGGAGTAAACATCAAGACCTGTCAGAAATAATCATGTATGAAATAACTAGGCATATTTTTTGACTTCTGTTAATTTCTTATAAATGTTATGAACACTGAGCAGGAATATTAAGTTTAGATCATCCACCGTTTCTCCAGTCTTTCCGGTTCTGCCTTATTTCTTTTACCTATTTCATAAACTGTGCAATACCATGGTGAGATATCATGTTCCCTGTACTTATTTCATAAAGGGTGAGATATCCCACTTCCATAACTTCTGCTGCAAATGCTGAGATGTGTTTATATCAGCAAGTGTATCTCTGACCTTAGTTCAAACCTTACTGGCAACTCGGCCTGTTAACCTTACAAAGACCAATCTTAGCAAGAGTGGATGTACATAGGTCTTGATGTCGAGTGCCTTAATGTCGTCCGGTTTTAACCAAAAACAGAATTTGTCGACAGATTTTACTAAAAAGTCCCAAATATGAAACTTCACAAGAATCCAGTTAGTGGGAGTCATGCAGTTTTGTGCAGACAGACAGACATGATGAGGTTAGTAGTCACTTTGCATGCAAAAACAGCCACTAGTAACTATGTAGTCAAGATGTAGAACAGTCTGTTACTAACCTTGCAAGCTTCAGAGCCAGCAAGTAGTTAACAATGGGTCTTTCTTCTTTTGTTCTTGCATTTCTCTCTTTCCTATGCTTCTAGTTTTCTTATATTTTTACCTTAATTCCCTATTTCCCATTTCTGATTCTTTCCATCCAGGTCTTATCCTTTCCCCCCTTCCTTTGCACTCTCGTTTTCTTGTCTCATTCTGAAAAACGCAAGGATATTAACCGGTATTTTCTCTCCTCTTGCACAGACTGGTGCAGGACTCTGTAGACTCCAGTGGACACCAGAGCCAGGCTGTGCAGGCACTTCAGGATCAGATAGCAGAAAAAGAAGTTGAGCTGGAAGCAGTACAGGCAGTTCACCATAAGGAGCTGACAGCATTGCAGGACAGGTGACAAAGAGATCCTTATTTCCATCAGTCAGTCGAGACAAATGATGGCATTCAGGTCATACTCTTTTTCCTAGCCGAGCAGTAAGAAACTATGGCAGTTGATGGTATCATCTAAACATCACCATTCAGTCTGCTAGGTAGTTATCCTTGTTTCAGAGGGACATACTGTTTCTTTTTTCTGGACACAACCTGAAGATAGGAGGTAGCAGAACACTCCAAAATGGTAACCGCCTACTGGGCCACATGGTGTCATAACTCTGAACACTGGAATCTTACAACCACAAAAGCCTCATATGTCATGCAGTAGGATTGTTTCATGGGAAGGTATTGCTTTGTGCTCAGAGTGGCCATCCTGGAATCAGAGAGAGCAAGTTTTGCTAGCCAGCTCAGCCAGACCAAGGAGGCAACCGGTGACTTGCAGCTGCAGTATGATCGGGTTCGTGCGGAGTTGACCTGCTCTCGCAGTGAACTGGACCAATACAGGGTCCGTGCACAGCGCATTCTGCAGGATAAGGAGCGACTTATAGCAGAACTACAAGGACAAGGTTAGCTCAGTGGAAATGTGTCTGTTTTGAATATCAGACAGGAAACTGGCTGTTATTGTCAGATGTTACTTTGATAGACATCACATTTAACTTCGTGTTTGTGCTAGTTGATATGTGCACTGCATTGTGTGATTTTTATGCTGTCTTCGTTTTGTGTGTATAATAGCAATGCGTAAGGCAAAGATTGTCTCTCTATGCCTGTCGCCCGTGTGCTCTGAGTTGAATTGGTGGACACATTTGGATTAAATCTTATGCAGATATCATGCCAGAGGTGACTGCAACATTTAATTGGAAGTGATTTTCATAAGCTCTTGCAGGAACTTCCTTTTTGGCCAGACTGTTTGATGCTTAGTACTGTGTAACGTTAGCAGGTGCATCAGGACGAAGCATCTCTTCAGATGACACAGTGGAGCTTGAGCTTGACCAGTTGCGACAGGAGCGGGACCTCCTGCGTGAAGAGATTGTTCAAGTGTCAGCTAGACTTAAGGCAAGTCGGGATGAGCTTCAGGAGATGGAACGTCGGTTGGAGAGTGGACGGGAGCAAGCAAGCCAGTCCCTGCAGTTGCTGCAGGAGGAGCGCAAGAAGAGGCAGACTGCAGAAGAGGATTGCAGGACACATGCAGAGGTGTGTGATAGAATGTAATGTGATCCTACATGATTACTGATGGCATGTTGAGGTGTGTAGTAGAACATAAAGGAATCCCATGTGAGTCCTGATGATGCAGTAATTTAGTAGTCTTTTTATGAAATCCAGTTCCTCTTCACTAAAAGACACACAGGTACATAACATGAGATGTTTGCAAATCATCATTTCTGAAAATGATAATAGTGTGGCTTTACAATTAAATACTTTCACTGTAATGGCACACATTATGGTGAGAGCTGACTTTTGGAAGGCCAGTCTAAGTGCAAATCTGTTGCTTCAGGAACTGCGCTCAGTGCGTGATGAGTTATCACGGCAGATAGCACAACTAGCATCACGGGTAAGAGAACGTGAAGCCGAACTCAGCAGACTGAGAAACCAGCTGTCACAACGCCCTTCGTCTCCTACAGGTGATGAATTGGAGAATCGTCTGCACACTTTGACACAAACATTAGTTTTGAAACAGAGCTCACTGGAGACAGTCACCACAGAGAAGAATGCTCTTCGTCTTCAGCTTGAGAAGATGGAGGTGAGTGAGTCTAATCTTACATGTTGGGCTGGTGCCCAGTCAACACAGGTGTGATATTTTATGTCACTACCATGTGGTTCAGTTCACACGGCAGTTTCAGAAAGCATCCATCAGCTTCATTATTTCTGTCTGCCCACCTGCATGCCTACATGGAACAACTGAATGCTCACGGGATAGACTCGTGAAGTTCTGTATTAGTGATTTTTACTAAAATTTATCAGGACAAAGAACAAATTAACTGTGTGCACCAGTGCAAAGCTGAAATGTGGGAACTGTTTGCACTGTGGTGTGGATTACATTTTTTAAAACTACTTACAGTCCACATGCACAGTTACCCTGGGCGAGTTGTATGTTTGAAGGAAAGGTGTCTTATGTTGTTGATGTTCCTGTTGTTGTAATGTTGATATAAATGATGGTTGGCTGTTTCATTAAATATGGTACTTGGAAGGCACAAGAATGCTGTTAAGAATTACTTTCCTTATGTTCCAGAACAAGCACCGGGATACACTAGCTTTGCTGCATCAGATGCAGAGTGGACTTGGGAATGTCAATGACACAGATGACGGTAAGCCATGCACAGTGTGACACCTGCAGATCAACTGAGCTGGTTGGCTTCTAGGGGTTTACTCTGCATTCTCACTGCCAGCAGTAGAGAAAGTTGTGAGTTAAAGATGGCTGAATAATGACATGATTTGATGTTAAATATAGCATCTCAGTTCTGTATCTTAACTCCTGGCAGGGGCAGGAAATTTTTAATCTTCTCAAAAATGTCCTTACCAGCTCTGGGGCCCACCCAGTGGATACCGAGCTTCTCTCCCCGAGTGTTAAGGTGCTTGGGGGTGAGGCTGACCTCTCACTTCCTCTAGTGCCAAGGTTAAGAATGAAAGCAGCTGTGTTGGAGACAGCTTTGCATTTCTATTCTTATATCAGGACTTCATATTTGTAGTACTGGTCCCAAAGTTTACCTCTTGTCCACTTGATGGCCACTGTAATCTGTTACCTCTTGCAGAGCAACTTCAAGCTATGTGCCATTACAGTGTTTTGTTGGACAAGGAACTCTAGTACAATGAAACTCAACCAGTCTTAGCCACTTTTGGAGTCAGAAGACAATGTAAGACACATGTATCACTTCTGCCTAAACCAACAAACCAACTGCATGGAACAGAATCCTTGAGAAGCGGATAATGACTCAGCTAATTAAAAAATTCCTATGTAGTTGTTGCGGTTTGACACTGATGTAATAGCAGATTCTACTCTTTAGGATATGATGCTGTGTCACTGGTAAACTGTTTCTGTCATTTTTGAGGAATGTGTTACCTTATCTTTAAGGATTCAAGGTCCATGAAGAAATTCTTACCTATTAGAGAATGCAGAGGTGCATGACTGTGTTCCCAAGAACCTCATATTGGACCTTGTGTAGAAGCATTTTGATGCAATCCACACCTTGCACCCTGTTTTGGTAAATTCCATTTTAATATCTTCCTCCCATATGCATAGGTCTCCAAAGTGACCCCTTTCTTTCAGAGATTTCAAGCTAAATGTTGCATGTATTTATTGCTTACATACATGCCATGTCTCCTGTCCATCTTATTGTTATTTGTTTATGTGTATAAATCATGCGACTGACTGTCACTGCCAAGTTGGTAGCACTTTTTTAATATTCTGGAGGTGTAATTTTCGTGTATTTTCTTGTGAACTGCACTGCATATCCTAAGAACATGTGCTGTCTACACACAGTAATATGTGGTGTAGCAGTTAGCACTCTTGCTTTGAACTCAGAATGTCTGGGGCTCAGGTCTCAACCTGAAGTTAGTTTTCCAGGTAAGATTCAATGTGCAATATTCAGGGTTCTTTCAACAGTGTTGCTGAAGATCCCAGTGTCCTTGGATATGACACTGTCATTGGACCGGCAGTTCCTGATATTACCTGAGCTCTTTCATTGTGCAAGTGTCCAGCAACACCCGTCTAAAGGCCCACAGCTCTTTTGTATTCTGTTTATTTTACATGTCGTTTTATTGTAAGTGATTTCTTTCTGTACTTTTAATTTATTTAATTTTTTAGTAATTAACTTCATTTGTCTCTACATCTATTCTTTTATTTAGTTTTTTTTATATACATCTTAACCATCGTCTTGCAGCCAGTACACCAAGGCCTGCCAATTACCCCACCCCTACTGCCTCACCACTTTCTCTGGCCACCCATTACCCACATCAGCCATACCAATACTATACATTTCTCCACATGTGGCTTCTTGTTCTTGGCCTTGAAGATGAAGGCACTACGATTCTTTTGAAACATCAGGAACTGCTCACCCAGTGACATGGTGTCACACCCAGAAGATCTGAACCTCCAAGACGTATTGTGCTCTTACTCAGTCCCTCCAAACAAATACTGGTTTAGCATCTCAATGTAGGCTGCGACCACATCCACATTTCACTTTCTTCCTGGTTGGTGTTTGCATTGTACAGTGCTGTACAGCAGGTCATAAAGGGAGTGTGTATTGTATGTTTGTTTCACAGTATGCCAGAAGGTTCCTCAGGAACAGTTGTCTGTCAGTTCATACGTGTCTGCTTGAGATCTGCTGGACAGATTTTGACAAAATCTGATATTAACTTGTGTGCCCCTGGAGACCAACCAAAATTCACATTCTCCTCCTATACAATTGGTAATGTGGCAGACACATGACACCACCACCACAGCTGTCAAAATACAGAGACATTATTATGACACCCCTTTATCGTAATGTACAGACACAAGTACAAAGTCCGGAAACCCAGATGCAAATAATGGAAGCGTCACATGAATTGCAGTTTTCCAGCCCTGTAAGACAACCTAAGAAGCAAAAAATGACTGGTTTGTGTATGTACGTAGGAATGAATATGCAGTACTGCCTACTTGCCATCCAGTTCTGACCAGTTGGTATGTGACATGATGTAAGTTCAGTTGAATGCTTGAGAGTATGTCCTGTCGTTCAAGGTTCTAACAAAGTGTGTGATGTTTTGGCAGCCAAAGCACGAGTTCCAAGCTTCCTGATGGAGTCTCCTTTCGATACAGGTGTTACGCGCCGAGTGAAGCGTGCATACTCGTCTCTTGATGCTGTCAGTATCCGCACAGGTGTGTTCCTGCGACGTTATCCGCTGGCACGGATTCTTGTTCTCTGTTATGTGGTAAGTGTGAAGTGTGAGTGAGTGCAGTAGGTAGGAGTGCATCTTAAGATGGGCTCAAGGAGAAAACTTCATAGAATTCATTCCATTGTATCTTCAGACAAATTTTCAAAACATTATTAAATGGTCAAACGCAACTGTGTTTTTATTTAAAAGCTTCATGTTTCAGCCTAGGTATCAGTGTGCCTTTTAATAATTGTATATTTTTTAGCTTGATGATGGGCAATATCTAGACTGAAACATATAGGTTTTAAATAAAACCACAGTTATGTTAGACTGACTATTTAATATTGTTTTGAGTATTTTTCAAGGATAAAAGCTACTTGGTTAATGTTTTGGCTCACTAACATAAAGCTGTTTCTTTTTCTGCACATGCCATTAAGGCGGGGAGGTCAGCCTCTACATCTGTCTCTGTCTTCTGCAGCAGTTTACACCACATGCATGTTGTCTAGCAAACAAACCTCTCCATTTGTTACTGTTCTCCCCAAGTTTTTCAGTTTCTTCTTCTTGTTCTCACTATGGTCTCAGCCATTCTGTTAGGAGTTTTCCTTTCAGTTTCATGTAAAACTTCTTTTGGGATTCTGCTGTTATCAACTTATGGGAACAGCTTTGACCTTGGTGTGGTGGCACAGTGGGAATTCAAGAACCTTAGATGCTCATCACCAGTAACCCAGTATATTCCGCTTGAAAATGCATGGGGCTGATGTGCAGTTCTTCTGCATAGAAGTTAGTACTGTTATTTCCTGTTGCTGAGTTTTGGCAGTCAGAGCTATGCACAGATTTTGACTTTAGGCTTGTTATAAAGTGAACACCTATGAAAAGACAGCCAGTGGAATGTGATAGAGGTGCAGATAGAGACATACCTTTTTGACCAGACCTATGTGATGCCTCCAAAAGTTCAGCACAGAGTTAAGGGACCATTCCTCATGCTGTGAAGGTCAAAGCCATTCTTGTCAGTCAGGGACAGAACTACTGGATAGAGTTTGAGAGAATTTGATGCCATTGGCAGGAACTTTCAACCTGATAGTTTTTAATTTCCTAGCATCAGTAACAAGAGCATGGCAAATAAATGAATTTTCTAGGTGGTAGCAAAGCAAGTAACAGCAATGAACATTAGTAAATACTGTAATGAATTTCAAGCCCTGTCTAGTGTGCATATAGCATATGTTGATTTAGGGTTATTGTGGTGCAGAGAAACGTTACACATTGAGTACAGGGTCAGTGGAGAAAGAAATTGTTACATGCAGTTAGGGGCATTGAAAATGCCATGGTGCAGAGAGTCCATTTGGGAACTGCACTGCAGTACAAAAAACAGCTGTACAAATTATGTGCAATGTGGCACAGGAACCAGACACTGTGCCTTGCTGTGCAGATGGCAGCTGCACTGGCATTACATTCACATATGTTGTGTGACAGTAGGATGGCGTGCGTCAAGCAACGGTGTGGTTTGTTAGATTTTAGGCTTCAGCTGCAGTGCCGTTATAGTCTGCACCCTTCTGGGATGTTTGACAGACTGCCGTCCAGCACCAGGCAACAACTTGGAAGAGCAAAGACTTTAATGGTGTGGTTGTTCTAGGTGCTCTTGCATCTGTGGGTGATGGTGGTGCTATTCTCATACACCCCCTCTGAGCATGTATGATGGCTACACTGATAATGATTGGTGAGTAATACAGCGCTGACCTCTGTTCACTGATTGCCATATGGAGAAGAGGGGGGACAGCTACATAAAGGAAGAGGAGAGGCACTGTTTGTGGCATCAGACCATACCAAACAACACGAACTAGGAGCCCTTCATGGCGGTGTGTGTTACCAAGTCCTTATCTTCCTGCTGTGCTCACTGTAAACCGGGCATGTGTCATGTTGCTGGGACAGAACATGTTACTGTTGATACACTGAAGTTATGCTCACGTCACATGATTGAGATATTTCAAATTCATGTCCTTCTGTCCATTCTGTAATTTCCTCTATATCCATGGAGGTGCTTCCCTTTTCAGAAGCATTATACTGTTGAAGGTGTGATCACGCAGTCAGTATAGTGATGGCACTACAAGTTGGGTGATGTGGGTTTTGATTTTCAGCAGGAACAAGAAACTTTTGTCTTCTAAATGTACAGAGTGGCTGTGGGGCCCACCCAGCCTGCTAATCAGTTGATACCGAGAGTGTAGCAGCCAGGTCATGATGCTGCACACTGGCTGAGGTTAGTGAATGAAATTGTTCTCTACTCCCTCTGTATGCTTTCATGGCAAGCATGGGAACAATGTACTTCTAATATAAAGACATATTTTAAGGGTTCAGATGTATTTGAGGAATGGGATTATTGTATCTGAATTACTCGCAGTGCTTGGTATTGAAGTATGGTCATCTGGGTCTGTCAAGGATCGAAGCTACCACTGAAGTCTGCTGCCTACTTTACAAAGAATGCTTGCCGTACTTCGTCAAAGGTGTAACTGTACTCGTAAGAGTTGAAGTTCTCATAATGCTGTTGCTGAAGATTCAAGGCTCCTGGGATATGACACAGTGTTGCTGGGTGAGTAGTTCCCGACATTTTGAAGGATTGTAGTGCCTTTATCTTCAGGGCCAAGTAGTGCAGAACCCTAAAATTATGCTATGGTGAGTCTTTGAAACAACAGGAAGCATATGCCCAGCAACAGAGGGTCACATCACAGAAGATTTGAATCTTGGCTGTAATTGTATGTTGGATGATCATGCAGTGAAGGTCAGGATAATGCTCCCATAGAATGTAAGAAGGCATATCTATTGTGAGTGAACACTGCTGTTGACCAGACATTATGAATGAGTGGGTAGCTTCGCTGCTTTGTGTTTCGGAGGTCCCAGGTTCATGTTTTGGCTTCCAGGAAGATGCCTAAATTAGGACGCGATCATTCCCTTCCACATCCTTTACAGTTCATTTTTCAGGGATTGTCCTGCCCTTAGCACCACACAGTTTACACCAGCCAACCATAAATGAAGAAAAAATACTTGACCCTACAATGTGAATGCCACCCTAATACTTCTGTGTAGTTGTTGCCTGATGTCCATTACTGTCTGGCAAAAGATGTCAGCTCAGTCCTGCTGTCCTCCAGTATAGAGTCACTGTGGTCTATTGCTCTTTAATTTAATGCCCCTCCTCCATACTGTGTTTTAGTACATTAAATTCAGCTAGCAACATTTTAATTTTGCTAAGATGCTGCAAAGTTTTGTGTTAGGAAAACCATATTAGTTGAATAATAAAACATAAATCACACTTTGAGTCCTCACATTTGCCAGTATTAATGCTCAGATCATTTGGGTTGTGACACCCTCTGCTGTGGTAGGATGTACCAAAAGTTCAGAGGAACAATCTGCTTCTATCTTCAGCCCTGATGATGGAGGCAGAGTGTACCAGGCTGCTTAGTGGTCCGTAAATTCTCGATCTGGGCAGCAGATGAATGTGAGTGGTTGGCTGCCACCTTGAAATGCTGGCTTGTGTATCTCTGGGGAAGGTGACCAGAGGCTAGAATGGTTCCACGGTGAATTTGAGTGACGTGATGGGAAGAAAACTATGCGCTGCTTATGGAAATCAAAACTGCATATCCAGTCCATAGTCACTTTACTGACTAAGCTTTGTCTGTGAGGTACACATATATTACATAATCATTGCTTTCTTCTGGGAAAGTTGTTTGTACCACAGTGTCACAAAGAAGGAAACACAACGCATGAAGCCAATTCTAGGTGGTTCTTGACTTTGATATTCATCTTGCATTCTGGAAATGCGCCCTCTGGTTGGAATCTTGGGTTCCCACACAGAGAGTGTGGCAGTCAGTGCAGCAGTCAGGTGCAGGTGTTGATCCCACAGTGCTGCTCCATGGTTGCATTACTTCAGGATAAGTCAGGGTAGATGGGCTTCAAGGCACCTTACCAAATTCTGTAGCACAAGGGTTTTACAGAAGGCAATGCATTTATTTTAAAATGAAATATAAATAAAAATTAAGGATGAAAGCAGTCAGTGACACCAGCGTGGACTCGCTTGAGATTTTAGCATTATACAGTTGGCAGTGACATTGAAAAATACAGTCATATAGCATAGCATATTTGAGGTTCTTGTTGTAATGATTTAAACTGTAGTGTTGTGCACAGTGACTGTGCAGAGTGATGGGGGCATGACCATCAACTGTTCACATAAACATGCTGCTCCCATCAAGGAAGAAGTGAAGTCACCAGTGTTGCGAACACAACACTGCATGCAGGTGCGCACCCAGACTTTTTCACTTGGGGGCAAGCTAACCCTGTGGCTATACATAATTTATCTTTCATTTTAAAAATTACATTGTAAGTTAAAAATAACCCTGTCCACAACTACATTTATGTACCTACGAATATAACTACATGTTCTATGACTCAATCACAGTGTCTTATCTTCTTGTTTTTTTATTTTATTAATCCATTTTTCAAAATTCTGATGCACTACTCATCAGGCAATTTCCCACTCATTTCTTACTTTATTATGGATTCAACTGTTTTGATTCTTTACCTCCATATTTACATTTTCAATTCTGCTTCTTTCTCAACCCTGGTATTAGGCTGTTACGATAGTCGAGGAGGTAAAGGAAGACGCTATACAGCAGCCGGCACTGCATGGGAGGGGCTCAAGTAAACCAGTCTTCCGATTGGTTCGAGTACGAAGTGGAGTAAATGAGTACATGTAAAGAAAGACATCCCATTTTCTCCAGTACATAAACCCTCTCAGTCAGTTCTGCTGCAACTACGATGTGAAGTGTACGTCTCTTTATACCTGCTCTGCCATCCTAGCACACTAATACCACGTTTTATTTTATGTGCTGGATACTCAACACCTTCGTATCGCTTTTCACTTTAGTGTACCTTAGTGACGAAATTGTTTTACTCGTTTGGATTAAACTCTCTGTGCTTTCGTTCTTTATATACAAACTTTCGTGTTCTTTCCTTGTTTTCTTCCATAATTTTATTACTCGTGTCTCCCCTCTTCTCAATGCACCCTCCATCTTTGTTCTTAATACACAATTGCGTCGCTACGTTCCTTTTTGATCGAAGGAAGTGATGACGCTTTTCCTCCCTTATAGAAACTCTCCGTTTTAATAAAGGAATTATTTCCGTACTTCGTCTTCACATTTTAAAGTATTTTAAGCTCAGAAAAACAGAACTGTCGGAGGAAAATACTTATTTTTCGGTCCTATAGAGCTTCAACCAATCACGGCCACCCTATTTACGCCCCTCCCATCTGCAGCCCTTCACTAACTTCCCTGTATACCTCCTCGGCTATACTAAAAGCCTGATACCAGGCTGGATTTTACGTCCAGAGTATGAGTAAATTGCTTACCCCTACCGCCATCTATTGATTGCTTGTGGTAATATAGCTCTATTGCCTAAAGCCGACCACAGATGGCAGAACTATCGCGCTCACTTGACATCAAAATGAACCCTGGTATTAGGCTGTTAGAATACTCGAGGAGGTATAGGAAGACGCTGTAGAGCAGCCGGCACTAGATGGGAGGGGCTCAAGTAAAACAGTCTTCCGATTGGTTCGAGTACGAAGTGGAATAAATAAGTACATGTAAAGAAAGATATTCAACTTTCTCCAGTACATAAACCCTTTCACAGCTCCTGCTGCTGCAACTACGATGTGAAGTGTACGTCTGTTTATACCTGCTCTGCCATCCTAGCACACTAATACCGCGTTTTTATTTTATGTGCTGGATACTCAACACCTTCGTATGTCTTTTCACTTTAGTGTACCTTAGTCACCGACTTGTTATATTGCTTTGGACTATACTGTGGTTTCGTTCTTTATATTCAAATTTTCCTGCTTGTTTTCTTCCATAATTTTATTAGTTGCGTCTCTCCTCTTCTCAGTGAACCCTCCATCTTTGATTTTAATACACAATGGCGTCGCTATGTTCCTTGTCGATCGAGGGACTTAATCACGCTGTTCTTCGGTTACAGACATTTTCCGTTATAAAAATACGAATTATGTGGCTACTTATTCTTTGGCTTAACAATTTAAAATATTTTAACCTCAGAGAAAAGCACTGGACAAAAATACTTACTTTTCCGTCCTATTTTTCTTCAACCAATCAGACGGCTACATTATTTAAGCCCCACCCACCTACTGCTGCTGCACGAACTTTTCCATATACCTCCTCAGCCATCCTAACAGCCTGATACCACGCTCTATTCAGGCTGGATTTTAGGTGCAGAATATGAGTAAATGCCTTAACCCTACCGCCATCTATTGAATGTTTCTGGTACTATAGCTCAATCACCCAAAGCCGCCGACAGATGGCAGGACTATCGCGCTCACTTGACATCAAAATGGACCCTGGTATTAGGCTGTTAGGATAGTCGAGGAGGTATAGAGAGACGTAGAGCAGCCGGCACTAGATGGGAGCGGCTCAAGTAAACCAGTCTTCCGATTTGTTGGAGTATGAAGAGGATTAAATAAGTACATTTAAAGAAAGATATTCCACTTTCTGCAGTACATAAACCCTCTCACAGCTACGGCTGCTGCAACTACGATGTGAAGTTTACGTCTGTTTATACCTGCTCTGCCATCCTAGCACACTAATACCACGTTTTACTTTATTTGCTGGATACTCAGCACCTTCGTATTTCTTTTCCCCTTAGTGTACCTTAGCCACTGACTTGTTACATTCCTTTGGATTAAACTGTGCTTTCGTTCTTTACATTCACATTTTCGTGTTCTTTCCTTGTTTTCTTCAATAATTTTTTTACTTGTGTCTCCCCGCTTCTCAACGCACCGTTCATCTTTGTTTTTAATACACAATGGCGTCACTAGGTTTCTTGTCCATCGAGGGAAATAATCACGCTCTTCTTCCATTGCAGACATTTTCCGTTTTAAAAATAAGATTTATTTGGCTACTTATTCTTTGGCTTAACAACTTAAAATATTTTAAGCTCAGACAAAACGCACGGTGGGACAAAAATACTAAATTTTCGGTCTCATTTTGCTTACACAAATCAGATCGCTACCCTATTCAAGCTCCTCCCACCTACTGCCGCTCCACAAACTTTTCCGTATACCTCCTCAGCCATCCTAACAGCCTGATACCAGGCTAGATTTTGGGTGCAGAATATGAGTAGATGCCTTACCCCTACCGCCATCTATTGATTGCTTGTGGTAATATAGCTCTATTGCCAAAAGCCGACAACAGATGGCAGAACTATCGCGCTCACTTGACATCAAAATGAACCCTGGTATTAGGCTGTTAGAATACTCGAGGAGGTATAGGGAGACGCTGTAGAGCAGCTGGCACTAGATGGGAGGGGCTCAAGTAAACCAGTCTTCCGATTGGTTCGAGTACGAAGTGGAATAAATAAGTACATGTAAAGTACTTTCTCCAGTACATAAACCCTCTCACAGCTCCTGCTGCTGCAACTACGATGTGAAGTGTACGTCTGTTTATACCTGCTCTGCCATCCTAGCACACTAATACCACGTTTTACTTTTTTTGCTGGATACTCAGCACCTTCGTATTTCTTTTCCCCTTAGAGTACCTTAGCCACTGACTTCTTACATTCCTTTGGATTAAACTGTGCTTTCGTTCTTTATATTCACATTTTCGTGTTCTTTCCTTGTTTTCTTCAATTTTTTTACTTGTGTCTCCCCGCTTCTCAACGCACCGTCCATCTTTGTTTTTAATACACAATTGCGTCACTAGATTTCTTCTCCATCGAGGGAAATAATCACGCTCTTCTTCCATTACAGACATTTTCCGTTTTAAAAATAAGATTTATTTGGCTACTTATTCTTTGGCTTAACAACTTAAAATATTTTAAGCTCAGACAAAACGCATTGTGGGACAAAAATACTAAATTTTCGGTCTCATTTTGCTTAAACAAATCAGATCGCTACCCTATTCAAGCTCCTCCCACCTACTGCCGCTCCACAAACTTTTCCGTATACCTCCTCAGCCATCCTAACAGCCTCATACCAGGCTGGATTTTGGGTGCAGAATATGAGTAAATGTCTTACCCCTACCGCCATCTATTGATTGCTTGTGGTAATATAGCTCTGTTGCCTAAAGCCGACAACAGATGGCAGAACTATCGCGCTCACTTGACATCAAAATGAACCCTGGTATTAGGCTGTTAGAATACTCGAGGAGGTATAGAGAGACGCTGTAGAGCAGCCGGCACTAGATGGGAGGGGCTCAAGTAAACCAGTCTTCCGATTGCTTCGAGTACGAAGTGGAATAAATAAGTACATGTAAAGAAAGATATTCCACTTTCTCCAGTACATAAACCCTCTCACAGCTCCTGCTGCTGCAACTACGATGTGAAGTGTACGTCTGTTTATACCTGCTCTGCCATCCTAGCACACTAATAGCGCGTTTTATTTTATGTGCTGTATACTCAACACCTTCGTATGTCGTTTCACTTTAGTGTACCTTAGTCACCGACTTGTTATATTCCTTTGGACTATACTGTGCTTTCGTCCTTTATACTCAAATTTTCCTGCTTGTTTTCTTCCATAATTTTATTAGTTGGGTCTCTCCTCTTCTCATTGAACCCTCCATCTTTGTTTTTAATACACAATTGCGTCGCTAGGTTCCTTTTTGATCGAAGAAAGTGATGACGCTTTTCCTCCCTTATAGGAACTTTCCGTTTTAATAAAGGAATTGTTTCCGTACTTCGTCTTCACATATAAAGTATTTTAAGCTCAGAAAAACAGAACTGTCGGAGGAAAATACTTATTTTCGGTCCTATCGAGCTTCAACCAATCACGGCCACCCTATTTACGCCTCTCCCATCTGCAGCCCTTCACTAACTTCCCTGTATACCTCCTCGGCTATACTAAAAGCCTGATACCAGGCTGTATTTTACGTCCAGAGTATGAGTAAATCGCTTACCCCTACCGCCATCTATTGAACGCTTCTGCTACTAGAGCTCTATTACCTAAAGCCGCCAACAGATGGCAGGACTACCACACTCACTTGCCATCAAAATGGACCCTACTATTAGGCTGTTAGGATAGTCGAGGAGGTATAGAGAGACGTTCTAGAGCAGCCGGCACTAGATGGGAGCGGCTCAAGTAGACGAGCCTTCCGATTGGGTGGAGTACGAGGAGGATTAAATAAGTACATGTGAAGAAAGACAATCCACTTTCTCCAGTACATAAACCCTCTCACAGCTACTGCTGTTCCAACTACGATGTGAAGTGTACGTCTCTTAACACCTGCTCTGCCATCCTAGCACACAAATACCGCGTTTTATTTTATGTGCTGGATACTCAACGCCTTCGTATCTCTTTTCACTTTAGTGTACCTTAGTAACCGACTTGTTATATTCGTTTGGACTATACTGTGCTTTCGTTCTTTACATTCAAATTTTTATGTTCTTTCCTTCTTGTTTTCTTCCATAATTTTACTAGTTGTGTATCTGCTCTTCTCAGTGAACCCTCCAGCTTTGTTTTTAATACACAAGGGCGTCGCTAGATTCCTTGTCGATCGAGGCAAATAATCGCGCTGTTCTTCCATTAGAAACATTTTCCGTTTTAAAAATACGAATTATTTGGCTACTTATTCTTTGGCTTAAAATTTTAAAATATTTTACGCTCACAGAAAAGGCATTGTGGGACAAAAATACTTACTTTTCGGTCCTATTTTCTTCAACCAATCAGACGGCTACACTATATGAGCCCCTCCCACCTACTGCCGCTGCACAAACTGTTCCGTATACCTCCTCAGTCAGCCTAACAGCCTGATACCAGGCTGGATTTTAGGTGCAGAATATGAGTAAATGCCTTACCCCTGCCGCCATCTATTGAATGCTTCCGTTATTATAGCTCTATTACCTATAGCCGACAACAGATGGCAGAACTATCGCGCTCACTTGACATGAAAATGGACCTGGTATTAGGCTGTTAGGACACTCGAGGAGGTACACCGAGACGTTGTAGAGCAGCCAGCACTAGATGGGAGGGGCTCAAATAAACCAGTCTTCCGATTGCTTCGAGTACGACGAGGAATAACTAGGTACACTTAAAGAAAGATATTGCACTTTCTTCAGTATGTAAACCCTCTCACAGCCAGTGCTGCTGCAACTAGATGTGAAGTTTACATCTGTTTATACCTGCTCTGCCAGTCTAGCACTCTTATACCACGTTTTATTTTATGTGCTGGATAATCAACACCTTCGTATCTTTTTCTCTTTATTGTACCTTAGTCACCGACTTGTTATAATCGTTTAGATTAAATTGTGCTTTCGTTCTTTATATTCAAATTTTCGTGTTCTTTCCTGCTTGTTTTCTTCCATAATTTTATTAGTTGTGTCTCTCCTCTTCTCAGTGTACCCTCCATCTTTGTTTTTAATACACAATGGGGTCGCTAGGCTTCTTGTCGATCGAGGGAAGTAACCACGCCCTTTTTCCATTACCGACATTTTCCGTTTTAAAAATACGAATTATTTGGTTACTTATTCTTTGGCTTAGCAATTTAAAGTATTTTAAGCTCAGAGAAAACGCATTGTGGGACAAAAATACTTACTTTTCGGTCCTATTTTGCTTCAACCAATCAGACGGCTACACTATTTAAGCCCCTCCCACCTACTGCCGCTGCACAAACTTTTCCATATACCTCCTCAGCCATTGTAACAGCCTGATACCAGGCAGGATTCAGGCTGGATTTTAGGTGCAGAATATGAGTAAGTGTCTTACCCCTACCGCCATCTATTGAATGCTTCTGGTATTATAGCTCTATTACCTAAAGCCGTCGACAGATGGCAGGACTATCGCGCTCGCTTGGCATCAAAATGGACCTGGTATTAGGATGTTAGGATAGTCGAGGAGGTATAGAGAGAACGTTGTAGAGCAGCCGGCACTAGATGGGAGCGGCTCAAGTAAACCAGTCTTCCGATTGCTTCGACTACGAAGCGGATTAAATAAGTACACTTAAAGAAAGATATTCTACTATCTCCAGTATACAAACCCTCTCACAGTTATTGCTCCTGCAACTACGATGTGAAGTTTACGTCTCTTTATACCTGCTCTGCCATCCTAGCACACTAATACCGTTTTATTTTATGTGCAGAATACTCAACACCTTCGTATTTCTTTTCCCTTTAGTGTACCTTAGCCACTGACTTATTACATTCCTTTGGATTAAACTGTGCTTTCGTTCTTTGTATTCAAATTTTCGTGTTCATTCCATGTTTTCTTCCATAATTGTATTACTTGTCTCTCTCCTCTTCTTAATTCGCCCTCCATCTTTGTTTTTAATACACTGTGGCGTCGCTAGGTACCTTTTTGATCGAGGGAAATGATCACGCTCTTCTTTCATTACAGACATTTTCCATTTTAAAAATACGAATTATTTGGGTACTCATACTTTGTCTTAACAATTTAAAATACTTTAAGCTTAGAAAAACAGCACTGTGGGACAAAAATACTTACTTTTCGGTCCTATTCGGCTTCAACCAATCAGGCGGCTGCACTATTTAAGCCCCTCCCACCTACTGCCGCTGCACAAAATTTTGCGGATACTTCCTCGGCCATCCTAATAGCCTGATACCAGGCTGCATTTTACGTGCAGAATGTGCGTAAATGGTTTAACAGGTTTTACTTTAAGTGCAGAATACTCAATACCTTTGTATTTTTCTCTTTAGTGTACCTTAGTCACTGACTTATTACATTCGTTTGGATTAAACTGAGCTTTCGTTCTTTATATTCAAATTTTCGTGTTCTTCCCTGCTCGTTTTCTTCCATAATTTTGTTTGATATGTCTCCCCTTCCTCTCAATTCCCCCTCGACCTTTGTGTGTAAAATGCAATGGCGTCGCTAGCCTTCTTTGGGGTGTAAACCCAGTGGTCGGTTGTGCACCCAGAAATTTTCTGCTGGGGGGGTGTAGCTGACCGTCTATGTATTATATATTTTGCTTGATTTTAAAAATTATGTTACGAAAATCATTTGGTAAGTATAACTATAACATAACACTATTTGCAACTGTATTCATGTGCACAGAAATATAATTACACTTTCTATGACTGAATCACACTCTCCAATCCTATTGCCTTTTTTAATTTTATTAATTTATTTTTCAAAATTCTAAGGTACTTGCCGTCGGCCGATTTCCGTGGCTGATTTCGGCTGACTGGTAAATTACAAAAAACTTTTGATATCACCATGTCCACAAAATCTGTTTTTCCTCTTTCGGTTTTGGTGGTTTGGAGGGGGGGATTGCAGCCCGCCTGCCCGTCCCCAGGTGTGCCCCTGACAGTGGTCGCTATTTTCACAAGTTTTCAGCTTCAAAATCAGTCATGTGTTATGAGTACATAGCACTGGTGGAATGATACTGTCACGGGAAAACCATGTCTGCCTGTTATTTGTATCAGCTTAAATTATTGTTCTTCACTGTAAGGGGATGACAGCGATTAAGAGTGCATGATGAGGTGACTTGACAGACGGACGGACACGCACACGCATAATATCATGTGTCTGTGTTTCCTTAATACTCAAATCGGGCTGAAACACCTGCGACACAAAGGTTTCGAAGAAAGTGTTTTTACTGCTTGCATGGCTATGTCATTATACACTACATACAAGTACATCATAAATATCAACGCAAGTAAAGATAAGACTCAAGGCTGAGATATGTCGTGTTGCCTCACTGTTGTTATGCCTTAAGGTTTCACACGTCAAAATTAAATGCTACTTTAAAGGGGTTCAAATCATACTTTAATACCTCATTAGTAACAATTTTAAATTACAAAACAAATTATGTGTTGGGCATTACCATGAACACACCATATGCGTCGTCAGTGTTTACGGCATGAATGTATTCTGTCCCAGCACACTGTGTACCGCCACTAGGAACAGCATGCTGATGAGAATATTCTGACTCATAGAAGAGGGCAGTGAGATGGAAAAAATCACTAAGAAAGGCCAGAAAGTGGGCCATGTAGATGTGGGGGTCATAACAAATGCATACACAATTTTAGTCTCAAAAACCTAATAAAAGAGACACTAAGGAGACCTAGGTATAGAAGGAAGGAAGGAAGGAAGGAAGGAAGGATAACATAAAAGCCTGTGTTAAAGAAACAGGATGTGGACTGAACTGATCTGGCCCAGAATAAAATCCAGTGGCGGGCTGTTGTGAACACGCATACTAATGTGCAGATTTCTTGACCACCTGAGCAACCATCAGCTTTTCAGTAATTAATTTGTTCTGCAGTGTAAAACACACACACATGCACACAACAGAGAGTATATGATGTTACTAAACCACCAAATATTAAATGCAGCAAACCCTCATCATTCACAGGACTTACACTGTGAAAATTTCCATGAATGGTGAAAACATGTTGCATGAAGTAAAGACCTTATGGGAAAAATGGGGGTTAGGGGAAACAAAGACAAATGAAACAAGATCACACGTCAGTTATTAATAAACACTAAAAATCTTCATCGGTTTTTACAGGAACAGTGTCAATGTTCCTGTCTGTACATTGCCAGGGTAATCAAATGATACAGAGTGCATGGTAGAGAATGAGACACAAGACTTGGTGAAAAAAAAAAAGAAGATGATCTCTGACGGTTCCATCTCCTTCTGCCTGTTCATACACACTTCCACCTTAGTGCCACGACAGCCTCCATCTCCACCTTTCAGCCACAGACTCAAGGCACTTCCCATCCCTACATGTAAGGGGTTATGACAACTTACATAAGACTTTCATGCTTGATGGAGAACTGGGCTGAGCACTCCCTCTGACCATGTCTTCATTTCCTTGATTGAATGACTCAGTGATTCACTGACACCATAACAGTGACTGACCACAGTGAAGCTCCTTCCCCTAGCCACAAACACACACATCACACTTCATGTTATTCATTTCCGTGCATATGATCAGTACGGTAAAAGAGATCCAACTTATGCACAATGTTATTGTTTATTTATAAACCTTTGTCTTTTAGTTCCCCCGATGATGGCACAGCTATTTGCCGAAACATGTTGGGGAAGGAAAAGACAAAGGTTTATAAATAAACAATAACACTGTGCGTAAGTTGGATCTCTTTTACTGTACTTACATCACACGTCCCAGACATAAATACCACGTGAGCACTGAAAATTGTGAAAAGTATCGAAGTACACTCCCCATCATGTGATATCTCAAAAAGTTAGTTAATGAGTGAAACACACAAGCAGATGTGGCCTCTTCTGAATTACTCCACGTCTGTACACACGTGACCATACGGATGTGGGGGACCCACACCACAACGCATAAGAACCACCACAACAATTCTCCTGTGAACAAGCAAATCCATAAGGAGGATCTGCTGCATATTAAGCTGACAACTCAGCAAGTAATGAATGAATGGAGCTATACCTCCACACCCTCACTAAATTAATTTGTGGCATGGAGCTCACTTCAGACCAGTCTGTGTTAACAATGAATATGACAGTTCAATGCTTATACTCCTTGAACTAAATTTAAGTCTTTATCTTATGTGTGACTTCCTTCACCTTATCGTTTCCCACAGCCCCTCAGGAACATTCAGGATAATACTTCAGAACAGGCCACAAACATTTCCTTCATAATTCATTGCTCACGTAATCCCCTCACTTGATAAATTGTTCTTCAATAAGCAAGGTTACATGACTAGCCTGTGGCGCACACACTGCACGTTTTGTGACAGCAACAGATCATAACAAATGTCAGTGGCAGTTATAAAACTGAAATGACAGTGTATGTAGCAACAGTACAAGTGCATCATGTGGATCACCAGCACAACTGTGCTTGCTGGCCTTATACTATCCTGCTCAATATGGGACGTGCTGAGTTTCTGGAAGGTAACACATACTTCGCATTAATATTTAATTATGATTTGTTTAACGAAACGTGTATGCCAGCAAATTACAGAATGATCAGCACATAACAAATTGCAGACACTGAAGGAAATGGCCATGGCCTAGTTTATGATGCTATCCTTGTATTTATCTAGTGTAACTTATAAAAATAAGGAAAAATCACAGAATAGCTGGCTTACGAACTGAAATTTAAACCCCGGTATGTACTGCCAAGTGAAGCAGAATTTTGACCTCTTTTTCATTATACATGGACTATCTGTGCATTATAAACTTCAGGGAACCCAATATTCATACACAGAATTTACTGTTTTAACAACGTTGTCTGGTTCATGACAATTTTATATACAGAATTTTTAATTCTGCTACTCCCATACTCTTAACACAAGAGCAAAGATTCAATGAAAATATGAATTCACAGCAAGCACTCTGTGCCTAGAATAGAGAAGATTAGGTCAGGAAGAATGAGGTGGGCTGTACAAGTAGTATGCATGGGAAACTAGTAGTACATAAGACACAGTACCTTGTAACCCTCACAAAAATATACAACTTGGGAGACCTGGGTAAAAGCACGGGGAGAAAGCTTGTGGGGCTGGTCCTGTGGCAGGCGTTTGTGAAAACGGTGATGAACTGTTGGGAGCCATGACAATATAGAATTTGTTGATTAACTGTATGACTGCAACTGACAATCAGCAATGTTTAACTGTATATTACATCATGTTGAATGAGATGAGACAACACAGTTATCACCAGGTAAGGATTTGAAAGGAGGAAGGCCATGTCATGGCTCGGGTGATTAGTCACCAGCCTTTCACCATAGAGACCGAGGTTCAGTCCCAGGCCAATCAATGTGGGATTTATGGTGAAATGACACGGTGACAGGTTTTTCTGCCAGTACTTCAGTTTACCATTCCACTAATGCTCCATACTCATTCACTGATCTATCACTGACACTACACACAATCTTAGCAACTGGCAGCATCATTAAATAATGCTGCATACCTACCATGTATTTCTTGTCCTATCACACAAATTAAATTTGTACACTCACACATTCAAAGAGAGAGAGAGACACACACAAAGCAGGAAGAAGCAACTATAAACCCTGGTCATTGCTTCCAGTTCACACATTCAGCTCACACTGCCTCAACCATTTCTGCTTGTTCACGCCAATAAGAAACTACCAAACGTCAACTGCCTTCAAAACTCAGACACCAACATGCTATTGTGACAGGTTTTTCATACTTTACTTCACCCTCTCTGGGCAAATTCCAGTATAGTGACATCAGCCCATGACGTTTCTAATTCACTGCTCACTGACCATCCCATCATTTCACAGCACATTATCTGAGTTACTGAAAGTGTTGTTATGTAACAGGCCCACTCAACCTGTAACTTGCAGGCACCGTTGCCCATGACACAGTATTAAGTTACCTACAGAGACATACAAAATGAGAAAATATCTTTTAAACATTTCCCTGGCAAAGCCAAGATACAGCATAACAGCAATTTTGAAAACCTATGAGCTGTTTATTTATAAAAACCTGTAACACATTACTGATTGTGTAAGAAAGAATACAGTGAAAATAGTGACACCACAGCCTGTTACAAATTGCACTTTTTACAAATTGTTCCCATTATTAATATGTCTTTTATTGCAAATGCATACATAAAAATATGCACATAAGCTTATACATATAATTACATGTATACTTATTCAGTCTTCATTCTCTGTATTGAATTTCACGTTGCCTGCAAGTACAGCAGATTTTGCAGAAGCCGCCTCCACCACACAGAAGCTTAAGCAGGCATGCTATATAAAATATATGCAAGTACATAAAATTACAAAGAAGCACATCACACAATATACATGTGCATGTTATGAGCATGTGTGTGACGGCAAACTATGTTTCTTTTTATACGTGCATTACTCAAAAACACGGTCACTTACTAGGACTACGTGATGTGGCTATAAAATAACCGGACTGATGTTAGAACATTTTTTATTCAAAAAAATTACACAACAGAAATGTTGTCACCCTCAATGTACCCCCCTCCCCGATCCCTACACCGCTCCATGCGCATCTTCCACTGTTGGAGCAATGCTGCAGGTCGTCTTCTGATAGCTTATTCATGCGCTGTCGCTTCTGCCTTCACTGCATCTACGGACTGGAACCTGGTTCGTTTTAACGCAGACTTGATCTTTGGAAATAAAAAAAAGTCAAATGGGGCTAGGTCAGGTGAGTACGGTGGGTGTTCCAACACGGTGATCTTAGTGCTTCGTCAAAAACGTCTTGAGAGACAGGGCGTTGTGTGCCCGCACGTTGTCTTGCTGAAGAACCCATGAGCCGTTCTTCCACACGTCAGGTCTTCTTCTTCTCACCCGTTCACGAAGGTTTGTCAAAACCTCCTTGTAGTAGACCTGGTTAACGGTCTGACCTTCAGGCACCCAATGCACGTGAACAATCCCTCGGATGTCGAAAAAAACGATCGTCATTGCTTTAAATTTGGATTTGCTCTGCCGTGCTTTCTTCTGCCTTGGTGAACTGGGGCTCTTCCAGTGCATGGACTGGCGCTTACTTTCTGGGTCGTATTGAAAAAACCATGACTCATCACAAGTTATTACGTTCTCTAAAAGTTTGGGTCGTTTCCAGTGTTTTGAGGAATGTCAGCACAAATGTTCATTCGAATTTTCGTTTGTTCAGGAGTGAGGAGTCTCGGCACCATCTCCGAACACACTTTCATGTTGAAATTGTTACGTAAAGTAAAATCTGTCGAACAGTTTCCTTGTCGATGTTAACTAACTCAGCAACTGTTCAATGCTCAGGCGACGATTTTGTCGAACAATTTCACCGACTTTTTCGATGTTAGCGTCTGTTTTCGATGTGCTGGGACGACCGGGGCGCTGATCGTCTCCGATCTCTTCCCTTCCCTCTTTAAACCTTCTAAACCACTCGAAAACTTGAGTACGAGATATACACTTATCACCATAAACTTTCAACAAATCGTATGTTTCGGTAGCGGATTTTCCAAGTTTCACACAGAATTTCACATCGACGCGTTGCTCCACGTTTACACTTAACGTGATTCCGACGGAGAAAACGAATACGATCTACTTCAAGCAAAGGCTACTGCCAAACTGCTTGCCGCACGACCTTGAAATTTTAATCGTGAATTGAGGGGAGAGCACAAGCCAATACCACACACAGGTCGCTGTTGCCAAGTTCACAGGGAAGCGGAAAAAAATTAAATCCGGTTATTTTATAGCCACACCACGTATGTAGCAGTGGTGACAGATGAATGAGTATGGAGCATCACAGGAATGATACTGACAGTAGAACACTGAAGTAGTCAGAGAAAAACCTCTCCCACTGCCACTCTGTCCACCACAAATCCCACATACACCAAATCCAGGTCTCTGTGGCGACAGGCCTGCGACTAACAGCCTGAGCCATGGCACAGCCCACAAACCATGTCATCAGACTGTAAGAAGTACTGTGGTGCTATAGGGAGCTAATGTTAACCACAAACTGATCAGTAAACATTACTACTCCCAGTAGCACAACTGAATGGTTAATAGCTGGTGTTCTGATGATTCAAGTCTTCTCGCATGTTATGCTCAATCCAGTGGTAAACAGTCGCTGATAACCAGTAAGTATGTCATCATAATCCAGAACACGTGAATGCACAAATAATGTATAAATATGCTTCCAGTCAGCTGAACATACACCACAAGTGAAGAACATTCAAATAATCAACTGTGGGCATGAAAGTGACGCTATTCAAGTGAAGCACATTGATGTCTCCCATGACAACAACACATTTGATGTGTGTCTCACACTGCAGACTAAAACCAAAATTGGCAAACCCATCAAGGTAATGTAATTGCACAAAGTGCTGTTTACTGTTACAAACATGTAGAATGCACCACTGTCACACTATTTTCCTTATTTTAAAATAAAGGCCAAAAAATTTCATTATGTGAATTGTTTCAGTAGTAATTAAAGAACTGACAGTAAAACTACTACTGACTCCTCACCATATCCACAGCACAAGTGTCAGTAACCAACTAACAAACATCAGAACTCAAGTCTAATATCAACAAATGAATGCACAAGATTAGTGATAAGTACACAATGTATCTGAGAACCCCTACATATGTTTCAGGAAACATGTTGCCATCTTCAGGGTTTCTTTAAATCACAGAACTGTAAGAACTTTTTACATTCAATTATACAGTAAACAGTTACATATCAAAAGTTTACAGAGCTTACATATGTCATGGTCATAATTCACAGCTACGTAAGTGTACAAGATTTAAGGTTAAAAATGGTGAAACAATATACCTCTGGAGCAAATAGTTATAAATAAATATTATACATTATATTATGGATGTAAAAAATTTCCTGTAGCTCTCTGATGAAAAACCCCCTGAAGATGGCAACTTGTTTGCTGAAACATATGTAGGGGTTCTTAAAAGACATTTTATACTTATCACTAATCTTGTGCATTTGTTTGTTGATATGAGACTTATGATAAAACGCATGATATATAGGCCTACAACATAATATTAAAACTCAAGTGTACTAATCTAAGTTACTCACAAAATGTGTATAAAATAAAGTGAATTAAAATGAACTTGGGTGTTAATATTGACAGTTTTCATTACACACTGGCATTACTGCATAATTTGCAGCATGTGTTTCTTGGCTGTTTCATGTAACACAAATGGGAAAGAAGCACATCCGAGTTAGCAATCAGTTTCACAAATCTGCTGACCAGTCACTACCAACAATCTATTCCTCTAAATTTCATGGGAGGTTAGTGCCACATCAACTACACTGCTTAAAGGCACAATGCTCAGTCACAACAAATCTGCCTTTACCAAAAGACACACAACTCCAAACTTGCTCTCTATACCACAGCGCACACAGCAGCATTCCAAATATTCCTGGCTGTTCCCAACTGCACTAATCATGACACTAACTATAGGAATTGAAGGCATGGTTACTACAGTTACCACTGGTTATCTACCACAGCTAAATATACATTAATTGGTTGGTTAGTCAGCTAGCTACACTGCAACACTGTATAGAGGCATAATTAAACACCTATAATATCAATCCAGAAAAAGGCTGAATCATGATTTAAAGACATTTAAAAAGGGTAAGATACGAAAAAAATAAATGGTGACATTAAGTTACTAGGGCATATTTTAAGACAGTACTCTGGTATTCCTGTGGACAGAGTGAGGAAAACCAGTAACTGGGCCAAAACAAGGCACTTCATAAACGCAAAACTCACAATTTGCCTGAGATTCAAACAAAGAACTTTGTGGACAAAAAACTAGTAACTTGATTAAGTTCCCAAAAAGACATTTTCCAAATGCAAAACCAGATACATCATGTTCAAATAAGACATTTCCATGTACATAATTGGTATTTCAGGAGTGTAAACCATTAATGTGGCCGAGATTCTAATCAGGTACTTTCGAAATACACGTCTACCATATGACTCCCACACCAATAAGCTGTCAGAACAGGGACTCATAACATAAGGTTTTGGAGTCAGGAGGACTTCATCTGATGATTGTTTGTACTTTCTAATACAAATGAAGTGCTTTTACAGAGATATTGAATCACTGTTCTGCATGATTTCTTACAGGCCATATACAGTATTCAACGCAAGGGCATTCTTTACTTGATACCAATACAAGGAGTCATCCAGGATATTTGTGCACTCAACACTGCAGCCACTCAACAATGCACAGCACAAATAAACACACAGAAGGCACCATGCAAATGTCCTATTGAGAAGGTATTTTGAGTGGCAGCTCCTTTTTATTGTGGCTGGGTATGGCAGCTGTGCGTAAACTAGCATGTATTATCGGGGCATCAGGAAGTGTCATGATGCCAGCTGTCTCAGGGTGCAGAACCTAACCCAGAAATTCCCTATTATATACACACACACACAACTCAAAACTCTGACCTCAGCCTTGCACTATTAGACACACGTAACTGAAAAGTGTAAGACAAAGCATGATACACTACACACACACACACGACACCCCTGAACAGAGGCACTCGCTTAAAACAAGGAGCATGAACCCAGCACCACCTACACCACGAAACACCACTAGTGAAACCAGCACAACAGGCAGAGAAGTGGGAAAACAGTAGGTTGCCAAGCACCACAGATGGCATACAAGGGAAACAGTGACTGTCATACTGTACCACATTTATTATTAGTCATTAAAACAAATGTGGGTTCAGTTCTCTCAGATTCATGCACTGAATTCTCCAGGCAAACACAACCACAAAAAACTAAACTTTTATTTACTGTGTTAGCCACATGCCTCCTCCTCCTGTGCCCTATGCCTCGCTCACTTTCTTCTTTCAGCGATAATATTTATGTACATCATCACATTACACACTGAATTAATTTGCTGCAGTTACCTGAAACCCGAACTGTACACCCTCTAATACTGGTTAAAAAAATGGCTGAGGTACATCTGTCAGACATCCGAGCCTGGAATATGTACATCCCAGAAGAAGAACCCTCATATTTAAACCAATTATGTTAAACCAAACTGCCACAGACAACCAGCACATACAGACCATACCAGAAATTCATTATCACTGCCTCTTCTGGAGACCATTTTGGCCAAGAAATGTTTTTGCTGCTTGTAAGATACTAGCACCTCAGCTACAGTTTCATCATATTGCCTAAACTATTCTTTCTTGATTGTAACATAAAGAATGTTGGGAAGGGCTGTATTTCGTAGGTGAGACGCAAAGATGCTGAAGTAATAACAAAGAGTTACTGATGCAGTTTAAACAAGACAATTTAATTCTTCTGCCTTCTTCAGGATACACTGGTGGAAGTTAAGCATAAATTCCATCTTCTAGATGTTGGCTGGCTGCCTGGAGACTACAAATTAGAGTTACACTTGAAGCACAGAGACCACGATTTGGCATGTTACATTATCAAATGTAGCCTCACATGACTGGCCTTCAGGATTTACATGTAAGGTTGATTATGGGACTTCAGACAAAATGAACTACGTTTGTACCAATTTCAGCTGGTAAACACTGGAACACTTCTGCTGTTAAATATAGGTTCTATTTCATAAATAAAACCACTTTCCATTAACTAAATTATACACTGTTAGTTCCTTACATTTTTTCCTCATTAATTCCCATTTCTTGTTTGCAGCATTTGGATATTTTCTAAAAGCAGACTGGATTTGTTAGTCAATGTGGTCAGACATTTCAGGTTAAAGTCATTATGTACCCAAGAAACTAACACTTTGTATTAGTGAAGTATGAAGACAATGAGGGGAAATACTTAAGTTTTATGTTGGTAACTTTTTAAATTGCATGGATTTAAGATTACAGCCAGATATCCCAGAACATTTCATATGCAACAGAGAACAGTGAAATCCAGCACAGCACACAATACAACTCAGTTACACAAAAGGATCATATAGTACCTGGAATTCAGCTGTATCCAGATAACTATACTTCATTTTAAACCGGAGAAGGTGGAGTCCACAGGGGTTGACACATGGCACTCGCCCAAACAGTACACATCAATTCATCTATCTTAATGGGACTGCATTCATACAACAGGGCTGAAGAAATGCAATAGGTGTTTGAATCCAAACTTAATATTGTATTGCAACAATATATGTGCATACAAATTATGACATGTGAACACACACTTGTCAATAATAATTTAAGTCTCAAGATTTAAATTAATACTCATACTGTATATATTCAGCTTGCTATGTTTTATATATGTACATGCTGCAATTTCTACTGTTGATACACACTAGTATTGGCAGTGAATTTGAAGGCTTGGAATGACCTGGTTGAGAAAGCCAAAACCCACAGAGGGTTGTAAAGCTAATGGAAGAAGTAGAAGAAGAAGACACATTCTAGTGTTTTATACATCCCTTGTATTTGCTTATCTCCCCAGTGATGGCCCAGAGAGAACAGAAACATAAAGGAAATGATAATAATAATATATGCAAACTAAGTGTATTTTGTTGGACTGATATTAGTAACTGTCTAATATACAGAAAATATGGAATACATTAAGATGAGAATATGGACAAAGTACAATCATGACATCAGATCACGTCATATTGATCAGTTTAGTGCACTCTAAACGCAGATTTGTGTGCATGTGTGAGACAGAAAGAGCTCAGGCACTCATGCAAAATATATGCCACGTATTCTGATGGAAGACCAGAGGGGTGATTGCTGCCAAATTCTTTGAACAGGCAAAATAAAAAACAAACCTCCTCCTACCAAAGATTATTACTGGGGATGAATCAGGGTCTTTGTCTATGATCCTGAGATAAAACACCAAGAGAGAGCTTCAGGTTACAAAATTTCAGCAACAGGTCATGCTGATTGGTGTTATTTATTTATTTGTTCATTTATATATTTTATTAATTTATTTATCTACTTATCTATTCACCTACTTGTTTACTTATTTACTTATTGCTTTATTTTGCACCTATATATTTATTTATTTATCATTCAATTATGCACTAATTCGCTTATTTATTTACTATTATTTATTTATTCATTCAAATTGTGCACGGTGCACCCAAAATTTTTCCCTATTGCACAAAAGGCACATTCCATTTCTTATACAAAATTTTGCATGCATCTGACATATCACTCTATAGACAAGGCCGCAAAAATGGAGAAACAACTGGATCCGGAATTTCAGGCTTCCACCGTGATGTTGATGAGATCTGTGCTCTTCTGGGATATTACCACACCACATCGCGTAATATCCCAGATGAGTGTTAACTACAGGACTAATCAGTTGCAACAGTATGAAGAAAACTTTCATTGAAAAAACACAAAGTGAAAAACGTTCAATAAGCAACCACCTTCACATTACAAGCTACCATTTTACCCGTCTTTTCTACGAGTGTCTTCCTTGTGTTCTTTCCTTCTTCAATTTCTCAAATCCTGTCCCAGCCGCCATTTTATGTTACTTACAGAATCGGTTGCAGCAGTAAGAAGAAAATTTTTGATTGAAAAACGCCAAACTGAAATGCATTTAATACACACACACACACATACACACACACACACACACATACACACACACACACACACTCTCTCTCTCTCTCTCACTCACTCACTCACTCACTCACTCACTCACATCACATCACATCACAAACTACCACTTTACCAGCCTTCTCTACCAGCGTCTTTCTTTGTTCTCGAGTCTTCTACACTACCAACATTGAAATATAAGTTTTCCCTGAAGGGGCAATATTGAAAGGTGAGTTTCCCCCACCAAACTCCAACAAAGAACGCAGATCTCAACTGGGTCATGCACAGTGACAATGCATCTTGCCATACATCCCTCACAATGCATCAGCTTTTACTGATGAACCAAATTCCACCCATCACCCCATAACAGCTCTGTCCAGATCTCGCTTCATAGCACTTCTGGCCCTTACTGAGACTTGGCTCAGAGCTCATCATTTTGTGTCCACAGAAGAAACCCATCATAACAGCAGGTCTCACACCCATACCAAAAGAGTTCGGGATTTGCTGCCATTGCAGGCAGCACTGCTGAAGAAAGTGTGTATGTGCACAAGGGCAGTATGTCAAAGATGACTATTAGGTTTTATTCACATCCTTTTTATTACAAATTATGCCTGTGTTCCAGGAACTTTTGGACCCTCCCACACATATCTTAATGACCAGTTAACATTATAAGTTCCATGAAGCATTATCATACTGGATCATTGCTTTGCACCACAGCATAGTCATATCTCTTTGTATTGTAGATGCCTACTAAAACATTCTTGCACACTTCCCCATGCCTAACAGTGCAGTACAGTTGCTATAATAAAACTAGATGAGAATATTTAAAAAAGATTATCACACTACTGCCTAAGCTGCTTTGATTTATGTCCTAAGTTAATTGAACTCTGTTGAATTCACCACAATAAATTTTGCTACCAGAAGTAAACAAATGCTGGTAGGATGAAACAAAATAATTTGATTTGATATTAATAACCATGTTTTGCAATTCTTGCTGTGCTGTAAAAATACTCGTTGGAAAACTTCTCTCCACCACGGTTTCAAATTAGCACTATGTGGCCACTATATCACTAATGGACACTGCGTATATTCAGGTGCTATATATCAAAACTTCTAGCTGTTATGCAGTAAATTATAGTATTTTTGCAAAAAAATAATTTGATTTGTGTAAACATATTAATCTAGCTAAACACAGACTAAAAACTGTGGTAGGAAAGGCACAGCATATTCCAGCACATGAAATCCAACAAGACAAACAACATGTTTACATTTCTAGATTCACATACCATAAATGTATGAAGACACTTCACTCATGCAAACACTGATACATGTTTAAAAAATTCCTTAATTAACCACACCGATATAATTTTGTACTTTATGTGTGATTACCCATGACACCTAGCATTTTTACATTACATTGCCTGGATGTGTACGAAGATGGACAGTGAGACCCCAACTCTGAGAGAAAGCTTTTCCGCAGAACACACAAACGTGTGGTTTTTCTCCTGTGTGTGTGCGCCTGTGTTTTGAAAGAGATCCCCTACGAGAAAATGCCCTTTGACATATTTCACATTCATATGGCTTCTCTCCTGTATGAGTTCGAACATGTGCAGTAACCTGAGAACTGTTGGAGAATGCTTGACCACATATATGACAACTGAAAGGCTTCTCTCCTGTGTGAGTTCTGAGGTGAGCAGTCACATGTGATGGATAAACGAACACCTTATCACAAAACTCACATCTGTAACATTTCTCGGGTGGTTCTCCTGTGTGACAGCGAAGATGCATAACAAGACACGCTTTCATGGCAAACGATTTTTTGCAGTACTCACATTCAAATGGTTTTTCTCCTGTATGTGTGCGGCGATGTCTCGCTAAATGCGATCGATTGGAAAATGCCTGACTGCACAGTTCACAATTGTATGGTTTTTCCCCTGTGTGTGTACGGATATGTTTCTTAAGGTCACTGCTATTAGAAAACTGCTTCATGCAAAATTCACAGGTGAAATGTTTTTCACCAGTGTGAGTACGTACATGCACAACAACATTACCTCTTTCTGAAAACCTTTTGTTGCATATATCACATCTGTAAGGTTTCACACCAGTATGAGTTCGTTGGTGTCTATTAAGATGGGAACGTGTGAAGAAGGCCTGATCACATAATCCACACTTGTGAGGCTTTTCCTCCATGTGTACACGCACATGCATCCTAAGTTCATAGTTGCTACGAAACAAATTATTACATTTATCACACTTATAACATTTAACTCCTGGTGACCTTTGTTTATCATCAGTACTTTGCTTGTGTGTCTTCTGTCTTTTACTACCACTATTTAAAGCTTCTATTAGTTTTTGTATATTACATGAGCAGCCATCTGAAAGTGACACGTTGACAGCAGAAGCACAGTTTTGTTTTCCAGTATTTAAACAGAACTGTGCTGAAGAATGGCCATCACTGTCATTCACTGGAGTGGACCAACGATCGTTACTAGCGTGAAAATTCAGTGATGCTGATGAATGGCCTTCACTGGCATGTACATCAAGTGGTGCTGAAGAACTGCCATTATCACCATTACCAGTATCTGCTTGGAAATCAATCTGACAATCTGCACTGCAACCAAAACCTGGTATTATATTACCCTGCAATGCCACTCGTTTTGTTCAGCTTTTACCTCTTTCTGTAACATTTTCTGTAGTGTCATCTTTTTAATTGTTACCTTGCTTTAGTCTCAACAGTGTCCACCATCATCACAGTGCTTAAAAAAAATGTTTTCTTACAACAAAATTAAGAACACGCCACAGGAACAGAACTGATATTAGTTCAAATGAAATCTTCATTAGATATAATTTTTGCATGTTTTTATGTGCACAATACTTTGCAGGCTTTAAAAAGTCAACATTAAACTGCATCAAGTTTCACTCCGCAAGAACATTACCAAATTATTAACAATTTAAATAACTGGATACCAAGTCAGTGTTCATTAAGGGAACTAACCCCTAATTACATGTCTAATACTCTGTGAAGTGCATACCAACAGCACATGAAACAGAAATGCAGCAGTGAGACTGTACAGTTGAACAGCTTACAACTACTGAAATCCAAAAATATATACAGCAATAGTTGCACATTCACCTTACTTGCTATGAAAAGTATCCACATATAACTAAAAACTCACCTGACATGCACATTACATTCTGTTCTTGTTTCTTCTTTCTTCAGTTCTTCCTGGACTTCAGAACCATCCCACGAATCTTCCTGAAATGAGGTAATTTACCTATCATCATCATGCTTTCATGGGCAATGAAGATACACCTTATTTTAAACACTTGGCATAATCAGCCACATGTCATGGAACAGGAGTATAAGAAAGATACATGTTCAAACAAATTATTCAGTGGGTTGTAATTGTTTAATGACACTTTATCGCTTCATGCCTTGGCATCTTTAGCCTTCCACCATATATGAGCTGGTCTTGTAGGGGTGGCAAAAGAAAAGTTCTGCCCTAGACAGGACTTTGAATCTGTCTAGCCCAAGGCTCATCACTTTAATGGCCTCCACATTAACACCAATTATCACATTAAATCAAATTTGTTTGCACCAGTCAGTACTCAACAGCTATATGCAAGCACTACCATATCACATTCAGGTATCAGTTACACAAATAAATTACAAATCCTTACTTTGTGTCACCATAAAAAAAAGACTGAAACATGCTAACTGCTTGCATGAATATCAGGGTGGTAGAAAAATGTGTCTTTCAGTAGCACAGAAAATGTAATTTGTATATTTATTGTTTACTTAACAATGCTCTCAGCATGTGAAACAACACGGCATCAAATGGTAAAATGTTTATCGAATAATGACTCGAAACATTCATGGCTTAATTTCAGATACTATCCTGCCAGAGACCTCAACAGTCTGAGGAAAACCACAAAAAACTCAGTCTGGATAGCCAGGCTCCACATTTAAACCTCATGTGCTGTTAAAAATTCATGCTCCATGAGAGATCTGAAATTGAAAACAACAATGTCAATTGTTCAGCACTGTTCAATACCTCTCAGGAGCTTCAAACTACACCCCCATTGAATGGTTTGTCTAATCAGACACCCAAAAACAAATTATTTTGTATACCACAATACTCAGTTCTTCAAATCTAAATTCGAAATTTTAAGGTTCATGAGTTTGAAACATGCCTATGTCAATACTGTAACAAAATATTCTGCAAACTATTCATCCATGAACAAGAAATTTCTAATTACACCGTGTTGATTTCAAATAGTCTCCCGTTCATGGCATCCTCGAGCATGGCATCTGTCATGTAATCCCAGCAGATGCAGGCTTCTATGCAATAAAGCTGCCAAGCTCAAAGACACCCAGTAGAAAGAAGTAAATGTTTTTCACACTACACAGACAATACACACCACTTCTTGCTTCACTTCAACAAAAGAGAATGGTTCAGGAAGACTTTCTGGTTTTACACCAGCCTGAAGTCCATTTGATGAGGATCTTGAATGAGTCTCGGCCTTTGAATCTGGTTCTTCTTTGATTGTAGCCATATTATGCTGGGCAAGTAGTCCCAAAATCGATGCTCCAGTATGCCAACTACAACTACAAGAATAATAAACATGAAATTAACAGATTGCGTTGGTATAATAATACTTATGATTACCACAGTTCTCCTTCTGAACAGACAACAGTAGGTACCTCATACTGACACACCACATAACATATTAAAAAAAGGAACTGAAAGCCAGCAAAGAATTAATGATTAACAGGCCTTCAAATAAGTACAAACGTTTTATTTCTGCATCACTCCTGTTGTCACAGACGAGCACCAGACTCAATAATCATCATACAAAGTTAATGATGGTCAAGATAATTAAAAATATGAAAACGTAACGCTACTTCTCACCGATTTCATGAACACTACAACACCTAAGAGTATGCTACTTCGAAATGTGACATGATTACACACCTAAAGTAACAAATATAAGCATACTACAGACAACTGGATAAATAATATAACCTACAGAATGCAACTTCTAGCACGCGGGAGTTTTAGGCCAGTTGCATGTCTGTCGACCAGTGTTCACTAGTAGGCTGGCTGGCAGTAAGTTGGTGCCCCCGATCTGGTGTAGACCCATTATCAAAACCAGAACCAAATCTAGGAACGAATTTTAGATGCCACAATCACGCGAAGTGATAACATCATTTACAACACCAACCAACGATTACTCCCACTTTCCAGCAATCACAGAACATACATAACACCAACTGCAGCCAACGACCTTAGCCAAAGGTTGAACGACCACGTATCCGCAACAAGAGATTAATTCTGACAGATTGGAAACTCCGTGGAAACGTAAAATAACAGCAACAAATGCCTAACCGACGTGTTACTGAGGGCAAAAGAGTGTGTTAGGGTGCATGCGTCATCACGCTTGCGAAAATTGTAATCAGAGCTAGATAAATTTAATTACACGACGGTTGTTTTACACAGTTTTTAGTTCAGCCATATTAGTTGTCATAGGCTACACACGTGAAATCAATCGTACATGATATATTAGCGCATCATACTGGAGTACAAAAATGGACGATAGACATGTCCCCTTTCGATGAGCATGTCTTCCGCGCTGAGGGTTAATCCGTGCTAAATATTGCGTTCTACTCCTTGGTATGGCATGATATATGATTTGCGATCACGGGCCATAGTGGCGCCAAGTGGCATCGATTACATCATCGTTGGTAGATGGCAGGACCATAGACCACTGTAACCAGATGATGTGTGATGTGAACGGTGTTTAGGCGTACTAGGTGATTAAGCGTGTGTTAGATTATCTGTGGTCAAGCACGTCATGTGGGGATGTAAATTAGCCGTCATATGGGTGTTACAGTTTCATTACGAACAGTAGGGGTTGGTTTGGCGGTAAAGGAAGTGCTTGCGTATATGGGTTCGGAGAGTTGACTTGGTTAAGAAAGCCAAAACCGTTAAAGGTTTGTAAAACGAGGGGAAGAAGGATGAAGAAGAGGAATGTGGGTTCGGAGAGACACATTGAAAACTTCAGTCCTGGAGCCAATGAGGTATTCCGTTACGCTTAGAGTATACATTGCACTGAACACGTGAACCGTAACTTTATTGATTATCCAAAGGACGATATAGATGGAATGTTCATGTTTCGGGTTAGTGCGTTATCGAGGGTGAATGTAAAGGAAATTTTAGCGTGAACTGATTAAATGAAAACTGGCACATTATAGGAGCTAACAGACGATAAGGGACGTAGTTATTTCTATGTTAGGATTGTACGATTCACACAATCTTAGTTGGGGCCACGTCAGAATTAAGAAGAGCACTGTTTATCATCGAGAGGCTGTTGTATTTGGAGTATATGCACTCTACTCCACAGTCCTACGTTTCTGCACATGTTTGTTCATGATTAATAAAAAAAATACACAGTCTGTTATATCCTTAAATTAAAATCAAACGTTTCAGTCACAGTCCATGGGTGTAATTAGTGAATACAGCAGGCTGATTGTAAAGTGTTCCAGTATTAGGGACAGCCATTTGAACCTTAACCACGACAGGTTTTAGATATCTTTAATGAAGGTAGGTAAATCCTTTCATCAGAGCAATGTATTCTGATGTTTTGTTATCCACTGCCTTTAAGGGCAGATCATGAATAGACAATCACATATGCATGAGACATTTTCCACTGTTACATAGCTGGCACAGATTAGTACTAACATATTAAATTAGGTGGCCTTTTGATGTAGTAAGGAGGGGCAGTGGATATTGGACTTTTAGGGGTCTAAAGCAGCAGATATAGTATTGTATGTGACTGGTACACAATTATGATGTTATATTGTGACACCATACAAGAAGTGGAACAAAGGCACAACCTGACATAACCTAGTGACAACTAAGTGACTAATGTAATGTTTACACAACTCAGTCATTATTAATTTTGTTATATCCTACTAAAACCCTCACTTTGTGGGAAATATGTATTAGTCAATCTTGTTATGCTAAATCCTAACTATAACACTATTGTAATGGAAACTGACTCACCTTGGCATTAGTTAACTGTCACCCAAACAAAGCTGTTAGAACTTCAGGGTGTATAATGCTAATACTCGTAGTGGTATATTGAAATTTTGTGCCACCTGAGTGTACTTGTGTTGCCTGAAGTTAGCAACACTCCATGTTCTCAAGAGTAACATTGTTGTGTGTGAAGATATCACCTTTATTTCATCTGAAGTTTAGACCTTTACGGACAGTACAACTGCTATACAAGATTCACATTCTACCACAGAAATTCTTCAACGTACTTGATGGAAGGAGATAATTGTTGGCTCACATGTTAATTTTGTTGCAACTGTGTTGAATTTCATCCACTGCTTTTCTTACTGATTTTAGAAGATTAGAATTCCAAGGTTTCACAATGCATTTAAATTTTTATTCCTTCTGCTTCTTATAAATATTACCAGCTGTTCTTCTTGTCATATGTGTGTTACTGGTATTAGTACTGCATCAATTACCATGAGCTGACTGAAGTGTTGTGGAATGAGAATGCAAGGATGGCCCAGTTTTTTGTCAGGGCAGAAAATGGGTTATTAATTTATTGCTTAATGCGAGGAAATGTGTTGTATTAAAAAAACCACCATGTGGCTGCACAGTTACTTTGTGTTGGAATGTGTGCAGAGGCCAGGTGTTGTGGTGCAGTGGAATGGACAGATCCATGTATTTTGGCAGGGGCTGGCACTTTTGTTCGCTGCTGGCAGCCAAGGTGGAAAAGATAGCATTAACATTTTAAAGCCTAGTGGTAACTTAACATACAACCAGGTTTAACAAAAAAAATTCTACGTGGTGCCCACATTGCGTGTATGTGTTTTGTACAGATGTCAGAACAAACAGCAACTTTTGCCTTATAAAACATTAAGAGATTGGTTTTTATAACCAAAGTGGAAAGTGTTTACAGCGTGGTACATGCTGAGTCCTTATATAAAACAGATAAAGTTGGTCTTTAAAGGGTTAATCTTGGTATCAGAGCAGGAAGAAGGTGGTGAATGGAAGTGTTGAGCATGAAGAAGTAATCTACAATGCCCATAAATTTATGTAATTTACTCTGAGGTTGGTATCCCACTTGCTGTTGGGCATTGCAGAGGAAAGTCAGAGAAGCACCACATGTTTGCTGGAGAACTTCATGTAGAATTGTGAGAATGTGAAAAATTTTGTTTCAACTCCACAGTAAACTGAGACCAAGAACATGCCATTTAAAGTGTCTTAGATGATTGATGAAGATGAAGGAGAACAGTTCATGATTTCTGTGTCACTGAGAAAGAAAAAGCAATGCCAAAGGCAACGCATGCCAGATTGGACAACTCTATGTGTTAGGGAGGGCGTGTGTCCTTGTCGAGGAAGATGCTGTAAGGAATGGGATGTGTGAATGTTTAACTCTCAGAATACTGTTAACATAAACTACTAAGCTCAATATTCTGCCAAGAGTCATATATTAACATATTTCTGAGCTCTGGTTTAATCACATGCCACCTGGTCTCTCCAAGTGAAGTCCTGCATGTCACAGCACGTAGGGAAGAAGGGAGAGACATTGTTGTGCATTGGCTTTGGCCGCCATTCTCCCATTTCCTCTGCACTTCCTGTGCTTTGTACAGACTTGTGGCAACACACAGCACTGAGCCTGTATATTGTTGCCATATTTGTTGTATTGTCACATGACTGTTCTCAGCGGACGCAGAATTCAGCCTTATTGGCGTTACTCATATTAATAACAGCCATGTTGGCTACGATGTAATAACTGTGGTTTTGCAATGAAAGAGAGCTGGAAAGCATTCAGTGACGAAACATGGCTAGTGCCTGTCTGTGAAATGAGTGACCATATACCAGTGTAGAAGCCATGACTGATTAAATTAGTTACCATTGAAGATAAAAAAGGGAACTAAATATGACTGTTTTCTTTTAACAGCACAAAGTGGCTTCAGTAAAGACTGAACCTGATTCGTATGGAGAACTGTGCCCAGCATCTCACCATGAAGGCCATCATACTGATATAACAGAGGAGGAGAAACCTGTGTTGGTAAGTTTTTTGCACATGAAGACTGCAAGTGATGTAAGTTGTCTACCTGTTGCTAATCACATGCCACAGGATAGAAATTGTGGCAGTTTGCTGGTATCTGTTTACAGAAATTTGATATTGCGAAGTAACTCACTTTGTAGTTTTTTATGCTGTTTATAGCACCGTGCTGTTTAGTTCTGCTATTTATGAGTAATCTCTTAACCCTGCCCTTACGAAAATTTTTTATGTCCTTGCCTTTAAGCCATGTCTATTAGTTACCTGCATAATATTTTATTTGTGTTTATATTTTTGTAATGGCGGCTGTTACATTCCACAGCTGCTGCAGACAGAATCACTGCAGTTTAAACAAAGAAAAGACTGCTTGGATGATGTATGTATAGATGTGGGGACATTATTAAAATGGACCATGTGTAATTGGGTATGAGAATGTGGTCTTTAGCTGTAGGGAAGTGTGGCAGGCTGAATCCATTGATCATCCACCTTGCTTCGAATTGTTGGCTGACGTGAAGGACAGGTAGCTTGTCAAGAAGTGCTGCACTGCAGGTTGTGTGTGTGTGTTGATGCTGTTGTTCTTCTGTGAATTAGTTTTGTTTGCTACTTCTTCTTGAAAGGAGCCAAATAATGCCTGATGGTAAAATGAAGTGTGTTTGAACTAACCATTAAGTGATTTAATTTGTCTGATTACTTGGTGGTGGTGGTGGCGGCAGCGGCGGCGGCGGCGGCGGCGGTGGTGATTATTATTATTATTATTATTATTATTATTATTATTATTATTATTATTATTATTATTATTATTATTATTATTATTATGTAACTTACTGATAACTTAATTCTACATTAAAACAGTTTGGCATACCTTGTAACTAAGTCTGTTTTCTTAGTGATGACTTGTGATTGTAAAGAAGGAAGGTTGTGCAAAAAGCTGTCAATTGTTTACTGTAGTGCAAAACATTTTTACACAAAGTGTATCATATTTGATGCAATAAGAGAGCACAGTCATGGTTAATAACACTACAGTGGTTTTACACGACTTTGTAGATTAACTGAGAGTTATACCAACTTCGTATAGTGAGATGTGTCTGATGCCGTTTCAGGATCGAAGTGAGGCGATAGATATAAAAGTTCAGGAGGTCACAGATGTGAAAGAGGAGGAGGAGGATCCTTTGGCTGTAACATGTCCAACGTTAGACACTGAACAAGAGGTGAGTTGTGTGTCTTTGTGTCTACTGTGAGGCTGATTGCATAGATACTGAGATCTGCCAGATTGCATCTGGCTCTTCGCACTAAACAGCTGCATGCTGTTGATTGTAGCTTGACAAGTACTTGCCTTTTTTTTCTGAAAGAAAGAAAGAAAGAAAGAACGAAAGTTGGCTGATAGTTTCAGGCTTCTGTCTGTATGTCTTTCCTTTAAAAGTTTTCGTCATCTGACCTAATTTTGTGCATCCTGGTGTGATGATTATGGCACAGGGCACCTGCTCATTACCATACTCTCTGACCTCTCAAATTTGTGGCATGGAAGCAACTTACTTTGTTGTACAGATGTATTATAGTAGGTTTGTGAAAGATACGCATCTTGGTAGAATGATAACGTGGCTGGCATGCAGAATTATTCTTGCAAGGTTTAAGATCATCACAGTGCTGTTGCTGGATTGCTACTCTTTGTTGACTGAGAGATAGTTACTGACATTTCAAAGGGTTGTGATGCTTTCACCTTCAGCTGCAAGGACTGCACTGCATGTTGTGTGTGTATATGGATGCTATGGTCTTTTTATTAAATAGTTTTTATTTGTTACCTCTTTTGGAAAGGAGACAAATATTCCCTGATGGTAAAATAAAATTCATTTGGACTAATTACTATTGAATTATTTCATTGTTTAATTCTTCTAGCTACTGGTCATGTAACTTGCTGATAATTTAGTCTTACAATAAAACAGTCTGTTGTGGTCGTATGGAAACTGTAGGCTCACGTTATATGCACTGTGTCCCACCCCCCCACCCCCCCCCCCCCCCCCCTTCTTCTTCTTGGTTATGACTTTGACAATTGCAAAGAGGGAGTTTGTGCAAAAAGCTGTTAACAGTTTGCTCTAGAGCAGAACGTTTTTAAAGAAGCATTTTTGTATTTGATACAGTAAGAGAGTGCAGTCATGATGAATGAGGTTGTGGTGGTTTTGCACAATTGTGTGGATGTACAGAGTTGCACGAGCTGTGTATTGTGAGGTGTGTCGGACATCATTTCAGGGCGGAAGAGAGCTGATGGATGTAAAGGTTGAGGAGGTCACAGATGTGAAAGAGGAGGAGGAGGATCCTTTGGCTGTAGCATCAGGGTCTGAACAAGAAGTGAGTTGTGTGTCTGTGTATAAACTGTGAGGAAGATTTCATGCACATGTTTAATTAACTGCATTTGTTATCACTAAATGGCTGCCTGGCAGTTAATGTACTTGGACATGCTGTTCAGCTGTTCTGATTGTGCTTTGCTGTACGCTGCATGTGAGGACCAGTTCTCTTGTGTCTTGTGTTTATATTTATCCACACACAATTATGTGAGATGTGTTGGGAAAGTAATGCGACTCTTAATCCTGCCTGTATGCAGTAATCTAGATTGAGGGAATGTGTGTCATTTTATAGCCTGAAATGCCAGTAGAGCACTCGTCTGCCTTTAGATATTAGGCCAGAACTGTCTTGCTTTGCCTGCTGCAGAGAATGTTACGATTGGAAATTGAAAAGTTCCCAAACTTGCTGCTAGGATTGAAAACAGCTAGTAGTACAAATTTGTGCCACTGGTTGCCATAGTATCGCTGGCTTCTGTATCAGTGTGATGAGGTTTGCATCCATAACCTTCTGTATTGATTCTCCATGTGCGTTTAGTAGTATGCACCTTTGGTACAATCCATGAGTTTGTAATAGCTCATTTGAACAAAGAACACGTTACAGCTGTGAGGGATTCATTTCCAGGATATCTGCAAAATTTAGTAGCAGTTGTTGACCATCATACACACCAGTTTGAGAGTCAGTTCCAGCAGTGCTTCTAGCAGTGGAAGAACTGCTGGACAACTTGCGTAACTGAGAAGGGGAGTACTTTGAAGGGGACAACAGTGAACACAGGCAAATATTTTATCAACCCTCTGTGGGAACATTCAGATATGCCCTCATATTTTATGCATTTTTGTGGTAGAATTTTGTGTGGAGCTTGGAGAAAATGTCAAAGAAACATTACGATTATTACAGGAAGCCTATGTACCAGTAGCAATGGGCAGACATGCAGTTTTCAGATGGTGGAGGCATTTTAAAGAGTTGAAGAGAAAGGTGATTGATGATGCTTGAACTGTGAGAACAAGCATTGCTGACATAGATGTGACTGTTGAGAAAACCAATGAATTGATAGTGCATGACAGAAAATGTGAATTATATGAATCTAAAGCAAGGGCTCAGCACATTATGCCACTGAAATTAGGCATGTCCTAAGTGTGTGGAATGTGCATTTTATCTCATCAGATTGATGAACAGAAGGGAATGCACGCGGGCGTGCATGCATGTGTGCATGCAAGTTTCCCAATGAAATGTGACTCCTGTTCAGCAAGCTCATAATTTCATACCATCCATGATCACTTACTGTATCATCAGGGTGGCCAGTCCCCAGGGATATTTTGTATCTCAGAGTGGTGTGACGATGCAAGAACCGAGGTGGGAGTTCGCTGCCGATCATGCTTCTTGCAGGCACAGGCTTGCTCAGCCGCTGGATGCACATATTGTAATTCATTGAACTCTTGTAGAATGCAGTACACGTGGTTGATGTGATGCTGGTGCAAGTCTGTTGGGCCTACTGTTGGTTTGTCCAAAAAACTCCTGGCCACGTGAAATCTTGAATAATTTGACCAACAGGACACTGTCCAGGTCATGGTGTGTTGGGATGACAACGGTGAAATTCTTCAGCCGTCTGTCATTGGCTGAGGCCAGAGGCACCCAAAAGGAGAATTTTTGCCTTTTCCTAAACACTGTACCTTTCATTTATATCATCCATTATGTGTTGTTCTACTTGCAACAAAAAATGGTAATATTCCCTGTGAGACCGATTTGTGGGACACTGTGCAGCTGAGCAGGGGTCCTTAAATGCTCATGGCTGCTGAACAGCGTATTTATGTACCTGTATGAAAGAAACACTATCAGTTTTCCTTAAATTAAAACACCACATTTCTACATGGTCATAAGAATTAGGAGTATATGGAAGCAGTGTTGAAACTAATTCATTAATTTTGCTGCATAATTCATGATATACCATGCTGCTGGGCAGTGGGTCCCACGTTTTCATTCACAGTGGCATCCATGTGGATATTACTGACTGCCCACTCAGTGCTTCTGTTTCCCCAGCAATTTGTCCACATCGCATTTCTGTGTGTGCCAGCTCATACTCAACATACTCAACCTGTACGTGCTGTGCTCATTTATGCCCTTTATGCAGTACAACTTGGAAGCTTTGTCCTGTTAAAGTACCTCACTTTTAATGTACTTGGCCATAGTGTCTGAAATTTGCCAATTTTTGGCTTCATCACTTGTAGCTGTAAGACAAGAGGATCATATACAGGGGTTATACATTACTGCCATATAGTTTAATGGCAAGTGTTAACCACTTGATTTCATAATCTTATGCAGTTGCAGATATAATTTCTCACTTCATGTAAATACAGTATAACTCCAATTATCCGGATGCCGGTTATCCAGATCGCCAATTATCTGGATCGGCTTGGCCCTGCAGGTAATTTTGTCGAGAATTCTGCAAAACTAATGTGCCTTGAAATTACTGGTTATCAGATCCATATATCCTTGACTTCATGAACTAAATCTGTAACTCAAACATTTTCTTACTGTAATTGTACTATATCTTTTTATGGCTAAAATTTTTCCCCCAGTTGTCAAATACATATAGGGAATTACGTATTAATGTTTTATTTGTATGTAAATAAATATGTAGCCTAAAACAGCTGTCTGTAGAAATTTTTCCCCCCCCTTTAAACTGCCATTGTAGCCTATTTTCAAAGAAAAATCCAATTATCTGGATTTTCTGCCTATCCGGACAGCTCGCAGTTCCATTAATCCAGATAATTGGAGTTATACTGTATCACACACATTGAGATGTGGTTTAGCTGGCATGCTGATTTAATCTGTAATCTAAACTGTCCACAGTGAGAGTGCACAGTTTTCTGTAGCATGCAGATGCGGTCTGTCATCAGGTAAAATTATTATACTGACATTTTTATTCTTCAATCCATTCTTCAAAGACATCAGCCAAAAAAACATTCTGTATGTGTGTGCTGTAAATAAAGTGGGTGTGTCATTCTTGCAGTATTTACAGTACACTATACACAAAGTTCTGAGGTGTGATAAAGTACACAATACTGTGTTCCATAATTATGAACCAGTATAATATAAGATTCTTTACTGTATGTTAATAACAGTTACTTGTTAATGTTAGTTCCTGAGTATTAGAAATTTTGAAAATAATAGTTGGTTTGTGTTTTGTTGTCAGAGTACTGTGAGCGAACAGGAGGCCATGTGTGCTGAGGAATACCAAAACTGCTGCAGTGTATGTGGTAAAGTGTTCAGTGATCGATATGGCTTGAAAGTGCACCAGCGTATACATACTGGTGAATGTCCATATATTTGTGACATCTGTAATAAGTCATTCACGCAGCTCAGTCAACTGAAGACACATCAGCGTGTGCATACTGGGGAACGTCCATATTCCTGTGTTGTGTGCAGCAAGTCATTTACACAACAGAGTAGTCTGAAGAAACATGAACGGATACATACTGGCGAACGTCCATATACCTGCGAAGTGTGTAGTAAATCATTCACTGATTGTGGTACTCTGAAGAATCATCAACGCCTTCATACGGGGGAGCGTCCGTATACCTGCAAAGTGTGTAGTAAGTCATTTTCTCGGCAGCATACTCTGAAGAAACATCAACGCCTACATAATGGAGAGCGTCCCTATAGCTGTGAAGTGTGTAGTAAATCATTTACTGAGCAAGGTCATCTCAGGACGCATCAACGCCTACATACTGGGGAGCGTCCATATGCCTGTGAATTGTGTAATAAGGCATTCACTCAGTGGGGTGCTCTGAAGAGACATCGACGTGTGCATACCGGAGAACGTCCCTATATCTGTAAAGTTTGTAACAAATCGTTCACTGAACAGAGTTCTCTGAAGAAACATCAGTATATACACACCGGAGAACGTGCATATACTTGTGATGTATGTAATAAGTCATTCACCCAGGGAGGTCCTTTGAAGAGACATCAAAGTCTACATACTGGAGAATTTCCATATACTTGTGCAGTGTGTAGTAAGTCCTTCACTGAACTGGGTAATCTAAAGATACATCAGCGCCTACACACTGGGGAATGCCCATATACGTGCAAAGTGTGCAATAAATCATTTACTGATCAGGGTACTCTGAAGAAACATCAACGGGTACACACTGGAGAGCGGCCCTTTACCTGTGAAGTGTGTAACAGATCATTCTCGGAAAGGGGAAACCTGAAGAGGCATAAACGCATACATACTGGAGAACTTCAGCATAAGTGTGGTTTGTGTGAGAAGTTGTTCACATCCGAGGATGCTGTGAAGGATCACCTGCATGTTTGCAGTGTGTAGTATCTCTGGTTCTGCAGTGAGTTTGACCACGTGTTCACTCATGAGAGTAATGTACAAAAGCATCAGCCTACGTGTGGTGAGGAGTGGTGTCGCATCTGACACAAACGTAATGAATTGTACATTTCTAAATACTGTCAGTCACCAGCACAGATGCTGTTTTCACTTGTGTATGTGATGTGTGTCACATATGTTCTATGTCTGAGTAGTATGTGAATGTGCAGCACTTACAGGTTAACAGCTGTAGTTTAGTGAATTGTACCATTTCTGATATGTACAGTCTGTATTGGAATGATAAAACTCATGAACTAAAATATAGCAACATCGGTCAATTTCTCATGACCAACATATCACTAACCGTACAGGATAGTTGCTTGTGATCTCCAAATTATTATTGATATTCACTTGACCTGTAAACCCTTTGACACTTGGCTCCTGATACCATAAATAACCAGGATACGTCATTTGTCGGGGTGGTGATGAAGCCCCTGCAATGTCATATTAGTTATTAACCCTTTAAAGACGAAACACATTCTGTCTAATAGAAAGACTCAGGGTGTACCGCGCAGTAAGCACTGTCCACCTCAGTTTAAAAAAACCAATCATTTGATGGCGTGTTAGGTAAAAGTTGCAGATTGTTCCAAGATAAGCACAAAACACATAAATGCAATGTAAGCACCTTGGAGAATTTATTAAAATTGAGCCTGGTAGTACATAAAGTTACCACTAGGCTTTAAAAGGTTAAGGTTGTGAGTAATTTTACTCATTAAGTGAGGTTAATGAATAACAATTAATTTGTGCAAGAAGACAGACTGTAGAAGTTGGTGGGGCACCATGCCACATCCTTCTGCCTGCCTGCGTGCATGCAGCGTGTATGTGTGTGTGTGTGTGTGTGTGTGTGTGTATGTATGTATGTATGTATGTAAGTATGCATGCATGCATGCACATATGTACATACGTGCGTAGGTACTGTATCAGAAAAGCTGGAAAGTTAGCTCTTCTGGTCCCCTTCCTAGCCTGTAGATGAGTCTACATGAGTAAATGTGAGTTTGGTATACCAAATAACCAAATCTATGCAACACTTTTCACACACTCCCTACATATATACAGTATCATTTTGATACAGAATAAGAAGACAAATGCTAGAGGCATTTTATGATATAAATGATTGCACAGAGTTTTCAGTGATGACTACAAAAGTTGCTTTATCTGGGATGGGTTGCCACATAGCTTGGTATTAGGTACCAATGTGTGAGAATGTGCTCCCTTGTGCCTCAGGGTAGTACAGTGGCCCTGAAGATGGAGGGAACATGTTCCTCTGAAATTGTGGTAGCTGCCTTCCAAGTCACATGATGTAACATCCCAGAAAACAACACTTTTCAATTTGTGTATTGAAATTATTATATATAAATGTACTTGTGCATTAACATCCAAATAGTAAATAAGTGTCACTTCTTGCTTCAGGTCGGGGCAGAGTGACTTTGGAAACAAGATATAGTAGTGAAACACAAAACCCCACTGTGAGGAAACATGCTGTGAGTATGGCCAAAGAATGGACTATAGTTTTAGAGTAGAGTGCTGGGTAGTTTGCTGAAGGATAGAATAAAGACTGAATTAAAAGCTATCATCTCATTGTGTCCAGATGTCTGTGTTTGAAATAAACTGCACCATTTGTTTTGGTAGATTTATCTCATTAGCCATTCATCTCATTTGTGCTGAACATGGAAGTGCTTGTAATAATGGTCATATATTTGTGCAATGTAATGTGCGCAAACAGGAGGGCTTAACAATTGGCCAGCCTTTTGCACACGTGTAACCACAGCTGATACTTGGCCTGGATTGTAGTCTTACTGTATCATGTTTAACATTTTAACTAAACCAGAGTCATGTATATCAGAGGATAAATTCTCCTTTGTGCATGCAAAATGAATTGCACCATTGCTTGAAATTTATGTACTTGTAAGGTCACATGTTGAGTGTAGGCTTGTGCATAATACTTTTTGTAATTGGTTAACCGCACGATTTAATTTTGTTAAATTCAACAGTCAGGCATAACACTGAGCTAATCAGATGGTTTTTTCTGTAATTGTACATTTTTGTTGGACAAAATGAACAGTAATTTCAAACAGCTACATAACCAGTGGAACGTATCTCATTTCTCCATTCTTTTTTTCACTGTAGGTGTTAATGTCTTTTGATCCCTGTACAGTGTGCTTCTTTGTCATAACACAGTAAATGACTTGTATGTGCATATGTGTTTTTAATTTTACACATGCAAAAAACCATTGTTCTAGAATGTTTTTGCTCTTCTGAATTGCATGCCAGTGTCCAAGAATACCTCAATTTTGGGCTTTAACCAGGTTTCTGACAAGACTTTAGTTCTGTGTTTTCTGGACATCTGACCCATGAAGTTGAGGCCAGTACACGGTCTCAAAACGTTCAACAAACACCCAGACACAGGACACAGTATCCGAGAAGAATGAAGGTGTCCATGTCATATATACTAATTGGTTCAGTACGAATGGAGTGAGGGCAGAGAGAAAAGTGAGGTTGCAATAGCAGTTGACTTTTTTGCCGACTGGCCTGCGGTCGTCTTCGTCATGTCATGTTAGTACCATTGCTAAATATAGCAGAAGGTGGCGCCTCGGTTGTATCACTATCTGGTAGGGGACAGAAACATGATACACTCTAATCGATGACGTAGAATCGATTAAATTGTGCATAGACTAATATTATTTCCTGTGGATGGAGGTGCGTGTACTTGGCTGCCAATGGGGTTATGTGCGATTTGTGACATAGAATCGATTAAATTGTGCATAGACTAATATTATTTCCTGTGGATAGAGATTCGTGTACTTGTTGGCTGCCAATGGGGTTATGTGCGATTTGTGATTGCTCGAAAGTGGGCACAATCCTTATTTGATATTCTAAATAGTGTTATAATTCTCTGTTGTTTTGACATCTGAAATTTGTTGGTAGGTTTTGTAGTGGGATTCATAATGGGTCTACTCCAGATCTGGCGGACCCATGTACTGACATATGCTCAATACTGAACATTGCACGGCAGACATGTAATCAGTGACCTAAAGCTTCCGCGTGCTTAATGTTGCATTCTGTAAGTTATATTGTTACCAAAGTTTTGATTAATGTAATAGTGTTTGTTGTTTGAGGTGTGTAATCTTGTCACATATGGAAGTAACACATTGTTACATGTTATAGTTTGCATGATATCTGTGAGAAGTAGGGTTAAATTTTCGTATTATTGTTGATTATCTTGACAATCATTAGCTTTGGGTTATGATTATTATTGAGTGAGATTCTGGTGCCCCCCTGTGACAAACGGAGTCATACTGAAATAAAACGTTTGTACATATTGTAAGGCCTGTTATTCATTACTTCTTTACCGGCTTTCAGTTCCTTATTCTTATATGTTTTGTGGTGTGTGAGTATGATGTGCCTACTGTTCTCTGTTCAGAAGGACAACCGTGATAATCATCAGTATTATTTTACCAACACCATCTGCTAATTTCACTTTTAATATTCTTTGAGTTGTATTTGGCCTATTGTAGCATGGATTTTGGTTGTGAAACTTGGTCTGTCATATTAAGGGAGGAAAACAGACTGAGGGTGGTTTGAGAACAGGGTGCACAGAAGAATTTTTGGACGTAAGAGGAAGGAACAACTGGACAATGGAGAACATTCTGTGTTGAAGACAGTCATGATTTGTAGTCGTTCAATGATCAAGTCAAGAACTGTGAGAGTGGCATTTCATGTAGCCTGCGTGGAGGGGATGAAAATTACAGCTATATGCTTCAACCACTGTGTGGTCATCTTCAGGGTGTTAAAATAGATAAAAAGCAAAGTTACGGTTGCAGCATCCGATATGGGAGTTCCGATTGCAATGTCAGTCTTTGGTGTTATGAAGGCATGTTATATATATATATATATATATATATATATATATATATATATATGGCATTAGTAGTAAATCTTGTAGGCATTTTGGTATATTAAATCCCTTCTGGAAGGTATATAGTAGTTTTTGTTCTTGTTGTCTTCATAAAATGCAGTGCCTTCGCCATCATGTGTAATGGTATGTTGCACATATGTGTTGATAACTACGTTTGGTTGGCACAAAACGTCTTACGTATGTTCTGTCTTTTTGTTCTAGAGCTGGTTTTTTCCCAGGGTGCATGTTTGTGTCAGGAGGAGACTGTCAACAACGTGCACACACTGGGGAAAAAACCACCTCCAGGTTGCCACATTAATGTTCAGTAACAATATCATCACCACCACCACCACCATCACCACCACCAGCCATTGTCTCTTGTCAAAGGCCTCTTCTCCATGGTACTTCTGTTGAACCAACAGTAATACCTGCCACTCAGGTTCCAAGTTTCACACTGCAGTACTTTACATGTTATGTGTAATGTTCCAAGTGAAGCTGTCTTTTGTAGTGAATCTTTCAATGTTTCCTGGTATGGCTTCAAAATTTTTCTTTAAACCTGTTTTTACTATTCCGGTGGCTGCAATTATTACTTCATGTTCCACATTTGTTGTATCGTTATACATAAACTCTTGTATTTTAGTTTTCTTTTCTGCATCCTTTTGCATGCCATTTCTGTCTACTTATATTGCCACATCTATCAGTATGCATGTTTTCTCTTGCTTAACACTATGTATGTACCTTACATGACGTGTTTTCATGTTACTGAGTTGTGTTGTTCACAGCACAAACTATTGTGAACTCCTGGAGGTGAATTATAATATAAAATAATTTACTTCTTGTTTACAGACTGCGGTGGCAAATTGCCAGTCCAAGTGGTGAATGGGATTGTGGTTATCGCCTCTGCACAACATCTTCTGGGACCCCAGTGACTTCAGACTGTGAAGAAGAAAGAGGGGGAGGAGGAGAATTAATGTCTTGTGGGATGTAGGGCAGTGTAGTTCAGTAGAGGGGTACCGCCACAGAGGAGCCTGCCGCTTTCTTCTGCCATTATGGAGGCAGAAATTTCCTCTGAAACATTGGTACTATTGAAGACAGTAATCTCCCTCACTTCCTCTCTTTTGTAGTGTCCCCTCTAATCAGCTATTCAGATGCATTCTAAATTCCTTTCCATGCTAAACTAAATTAATTCTCTCCCTGTAGGCCAAGTATAAATTTTGATATTTAATAAGTAAAAGCAATCAACCCTCATGTGATGGTTATAAATGCGTGAACTCAGCTTTGGCTGTTTGAATCCTAATATGTTTCATTTGGTTTTGTTACACAGTTCACAGCTGACAACATGCTTAATTTTCTGTGCATTCACAGATTACTTGTCTTTGAATAAAAATATGAGTGTAGTTGGTTAGGCACAACTTATTTTGGCTGTAAACATGGTTTGGGCATCTGTTACTCGTCTCGCCCTCCTATGCCCAAAGGTTAGTTCCAGGTTCTACACCATGGTCACTGACGTGTGACCAAGGAGTGAGCATATATGGCAGTTGCATTTCTGTCAACTGTACACAGCTGTGAGCGGAGCCTTTACTAAAGGTATGTAACATATCATATTCTTCACATCATTACAATTGGACTGTTTGGTTTGATTTGATAAGCTGTACCTCATGTGTGAGGTTTAGTGAACACTACAGTTTAGGTGGAGAAGCAGAAACTCTGCCCACAGCAGTCTGACACTGGTGTACAATCATACTGCTGTAGGGAGTTTAGTCATGACCTTTGGTTACTACTTGCTAATGTTAATGTAGTGTTTGCCCAGATTGTTCAAAATAAACCCAACAGGGAAGTGATGTGTGCTTTTCCATACTTTTTATCCTGAAACTACTCTATAGTACTTGATAAAATTTGGTATTGGTGGTCTACAGTAGAAGGGGTAGGGTCAGTTGAATTTTGGTGCATACCAACTGGCAACACAATGGATTAGCAAGTAGAGTGGCTGGCTGCCAGCTAGACTGCCAGGGTTTAATCCTTGGCAGGCCAAAACTGGCTCTGCCAAATCTGGACTGGCCCTGTGGCCCATCTAGATTACAAATAGGGAGGGTTTTTTATTGTGTGGGTAAAGTGGCCAGAGCTTGGAGCTGATGACATAACTACACTATTGTCAGAGCATATGTGCCCAGAGTATGTATGCAGAATAGAACAGCCTTCCTGAAAGCAGTTCATGTGTAGGCTTGTGACCACATCAGCCATTGTTCCCTGAACAGATCATCATAAACATTATCTGACAGGAACGGTGTGATATTTGATATAAAGTGGGCACCCAGCATTATATTTGTAGACAATACAGATTTTTATGTTGCTCTTCTTATCTTGTGGTTTCATCATGCATGTGCATGTGCGTGTGCCCTCCAGTGCTGTAAAGTAACTGACAGTGTTTCATGGTGCGTACAGGGGGGTCCTATTAGTTGACACCCTCCAGTTTGATTTCAAGTTTTGCAGTTCAGCTGTATTAGATGGTATATTGTTATGGGTAAGTCTGTGTGTTGGTTGGTTATTTAATGAATAAAGGTAACTTGCTAATTGCAAAGGAATTAAACTGCTAAGGGTTACAAATTTACAGCAGGTATGATGCCATTATGGAAATATTATATATATAGACTGATCTTCTGACTTCTGAAGATAGGTGGTGGCAGCATAGAGTGGGGGGAATGGAACTTTGTACCAGATCAGGCACAGGTAGGTAAAGTGGGCAAAATGGCCATCTGTCTTCAGTACTCAGTCAGACAGTAACTGCAACATAAAAACTTGTAACTTGTTGTTGGAGGTATATATGTGTGTATGCATGTTCACATACACATATACATGTGTATATATATCACATGTATGTATATGTGTGCATGTGTATATATCATGTGTATGTATCATGTTTTCATCTTACCTACTGGTGATGAGTCTTGCACATAAACTTGGTTTTGTCTTTATTTACTTCTAGACCCATTTCCTTTCTAGGTGAAGACTGAAGTCTTCTGGGATGTGAGGCTGTGTCAACTAAAATATTTTTCCGTTGTTTTGGAGGAGGTTATTGTTTCCAAAATGTCAGCAGCAGTTTACCACTTGATACAGTGTAACATCTAAGAGGACTGAAATCTTCATCAACGCCATTGTGAGAACCTCAATTCTTGCTCACTTACTAGTTGTATTAACAGGTATTCTGTGTTGTTCATTGTATTTTTGTTTGCATGTGGTAAATTGTCATCACCATAGACAGAAGTTGATGTGCCCCATTCAGTTGCAATCCATTATTTTTTTTACAACTTCCTGATGGTGTGTTAAAGTGAAACTAAAATACTTTAATTCTGTGAAGCCTGCCACCTGCACAGCTGACTGCACTGATTGGTTGATGGGTTTGTGCTTGATTGAACTGTCAATTGATGAAACAGCAACTCATTTGCAGAACCGAGACTAATGTTGTTCATGAATTTTCCTCTGCACTGGGCAAGCAACATAAATTCTCATTACTACTTAGCACACAAACTCAGTGTGCATATTTCAAACACATGCAGCATTCACTCTTAAACTTTTTTAAGCCTATAGTAGAATCATACATAAATTTGGTCATCAAGGTGTATACTCCCATTTCCCAGTAAAAGGCTTGTTGTAGTAGGAATAATTGTGACCATTGAAAGAGTAAATACTTTTTTTTTGCGGTGTATTGTAAAGCCAAATTCGAGTACAGTGTTTCAAACACTAAATGATTTGTAAGATTTTGGAAAATGTAGTACGTGTTGTGTTGACATTTTCATTACAAGCGTGTATGTAATGGGAGTGCCCGTAATTAGTAAGGCTCTTTCACATTTCGAAAAACGAATTTCGTTGCCCATATCATGAGTCAGTAATTTATTTTGCGTGGAGTGAAGCGTCAGTATTGCTGAAGAGATGGTTGTTCAGAGTGGGTTTTGCGGTTTAGAGCGCAAAGGGCAGGTTATGGTCGTAGCTGTCCATTTTGAATGCAGTTCTAAAGTAGGCTTGGTTTCGATATTGGAAAGCGCCATTTTCCCAGCTCCCTGATTGGGCAGTAGCTGCAGGTAGTGCAGTTATTCCGTGAAAGATGGGGAAATTGGTTCTTTCAAAATTGAAATATGAAATATGGTGGGAGAAGTTTGAGGAGCGTGCAAGAACATTCTTCGTATACAGCAGACATGTTGAGTGTATTTGTGGGTGGCGAGAAGTATTACGGTTTCTTTCATGCACCATTTTGTGGCACGCATTAATTTGACAGACTTCGGTTAGTTTGGCTGCGTAAGAGTGTGGTAACCAGGCGTAAGGTGATAAAACGCATTCTCCACTTTTGGAGCAGGCACTTTAGTGTGCGAGTAATACTGTTACTTTGTATATGGTACTACAATCGTATAATTGCGTAAATGACATAAACCATACTATCATTGTGCAGAATAGTAGATATCCTTATGCGTCATACCTGTTTCGGCTAGCTGCCATAAGGGAAAATGTAGAAAAGCCAAATAAATAAATATAGCTGTACTACTTGCGGTGTACAGCGTTGGTTTGTTGTATTTCATTACTGCGAATGCATTTGGTGTGATGACGAAGCGTTGCTGTTGTTAAAGAGATTGACATTAATTGACATTAAGAATTCAGTGAACAATCAGAAACTTTTTGGGTCTGCTTTGAAGAGCTTCTTGCATTATAATTCATTTTATACATTAGAGGGGTTTTATAATTATAATTGTAACATACTATAACCATACCTAGCTCAATTTTATTATTCTGATGGTATACTCTGCACAGCTTATCTTTTAGATTGACATGGTTATGAGACTGTATTCATCTAATTGTCTCTTGATTATTTTATTCCAAAGGGAGTTGTCTGTGCGAATGTATGTGTTATTTTCTATTTTTATCCATTATTTTAGTTAAGTGTAGTGTAGCTGCCCTTTGTGAGTTTTTCTATCAAGCTTTATTAAACTGTATTAACTCACAGATATTCAGATATGACATAATGAAAGACATATTTTGAATGAGTAATAACAATTGATGCTCAATTATGCCGCTTTTATTATAATTTTCTACATAGATTCTACATTTCTTAATTTAATCAATTATAGACGTAGATAACTGATCTGACATGTATCTGCTATATATTTAATTATTATCTTAATTGTAAGACACTTTCCACATCCTCATGTTCTATGTAACTGTATGGATCTATGGAAAATAAAGAACAAGTTACAAGTTACAAGGTTAACAAGGATTAGCCGGGGTTTAGGGAACGTAGTGTGGCAATGACAAAATGTAGCTCCGTTCTGGGATGCCTGATGTGTAGGGGCAGTGTGTAATGATTTTGTGGTGGTGTAGCTCAGGTAAAGATTTATTCTCATCTGAAGTACAACAAATGTAAACCGTACCCTTAAATTCATGCTACGCTTGTTAGGGGAATTGAGTATTGCCCACTATTTCCATACTTTGTATTAAATATTGATGGACGCGTAGGATGGTAATTGCCTGTGAAAAGTTTCAGTATAGTTACGGAGTCGTTGGCACGGAGCACGACGATGTTTTCAACTTCCCCTAGTGCGTCTCATTTGAACATATGTACTAAAAATTTAGAAGAAAGTACTTTTTCGGTACACAGTGCTGTCCAGACAGAACTTGTTTGCACGTGACAATTTACCCACCTCAGCCGTTCATAACCTACCCAAGTATACGATAACATCAACGCGCTGTTTCCATGTAGCAGCAGTACAAAATATGGAATATTTCAGTTGTAGAAGTTCAAAATTTAGTTTGTGCGGTGACCACGAACAAGAACAGTTTGCGTGGTGGACGGCTGTCAGATTCAGTAATGCTCAAAAATGTTTGAGATAGTTGGGCCTGGTTGTTTTCTGCCAATTGACTGATTGGCCAGTAATATTCATGGCGTTCATTATTATTATTGTTGTTGTTGTTGTTGTTATTAGGTCAGTCTTTGTCTCTGTTGGGTGGTGTCACTTGTGAAAAGCTAATTTACAACATAAGTTAATAGTGTCTGTGGATATATTCTCTGTAGTAACTTCACATTTATAAAACATTGATCATAACTTGGCCACAGTTTGTTTCTGTTTGTTAACAGAGTAAAATGTATAATAAAGATGTCTAGTGGAGCCCTGTAAAACCAGTATGTCACATAGGAAATCGTAATTACTCAGATAAACTGTCTTCATGTCAGTGGTCATCAGTTACAGTTGTTCTTATTTTGTAACATTTGTGAAGTTTTACTGTTGCTTGTAGGCGTGTCTTGTGATGTGTACATTTCACGGTGCTATGTTTTGTGTGTGTGTGTAGCTGAATATGTTTTCCCATATTTATTACACTTGTGTTACTGTGTTTAGCCTGTTCTGTGAATATATAGCAGATTACAGTGGCATATGGCACAAGATCTGCCCGCTGCACTTTGTCGTGGTATCATGTGTGCCTTTCTTGTGTCCAATTTCCATGGCTGTGGCTGGTGTAAGTGCACATTCTGCAACCTAAATGTGGACACTGTCATGTGTCAAGGAAACACATAACAGAAAGGCACACTGTCACAGACACCAACTGAGACAAACGCAGTGGAAGTATAGTCTTTCAAAAATATGTGTCATTCAGTTACACAGGGCTATTGGTGGGAATGTGGGCAGGTTCTACTGGCCTGCCACTTCATACATGTTGGATAACTGCTTGAGAAGGTTAGGTAGGCGGTACGCAGGTTCCTGGAGGGTTGAATGTTGTTTCCCCAGATTTAGACACTTAATTTCAGTTTAAATTAGCTGACTGACATAACTGAATGTAAGTTCTCATCAGCACATTGCAAATATGAAGTTACTGTAGAGAAGTATGTTGTGAATGTGACATGAAGGTGCTGAGAATGATCTGTGCATTAAAATGTGTGTACCAGTGAATAAAGTAAAGGTGACTCCTGTTCTGGTACATAATTAACAAACAAAAATAAGTCAGATCTAACCAGAAACCAACACAGTGTTTGGACTTTTATGTCATGTGCCAAACTGTCTCCACCACAAAGGACAGTTTTTAGTTGTTGTGTATTCCCACAGTGTAGATAAAAGAATGCATATATTGGAGGTAATGTCAGTCCTTTTATCTGACTACTTCAAATCAAGGATTGTAGAATGGATTTTGATGAAATTTGGTGTGAACATGTGTTAAGGCTGAGGTGTTTGATGTGAAACAGTGTAAGGGGTATTGGGAGGAAGTGTAAAGAAGGGAGTAGAGCATTGTGAATCCTGATCAGAAATACAGTTTGGCAAACTGTGCGCCTGGGAAACAACATGTAGGGCTGCAGGAGTGCTGACGTGAGACACGCAGCATGAATGTGGGATTGGCTGGTGAGAAACGTGTATAGCTTGGGGACTTGTAAGTGGATATACACTACCGTAGATGGGAGTGCCTGGAAAGGAATGTGGAGAGCTTAACAGTATTGTGCAGGAACATCTTGAGATGAACTGCAACAGGAACCATAGCTTTTTCTGTCCCAAGGGAGAGTGAATTGCTTTTGTTTGTGTCGGGTAGTTGCTATGCACAATATAGTTAATGTAATAAGAGTTGAAAGTTCTCTTATAGGTGCTGCTCTTTGTTGACATTGAAAAGATTTTAAGATAATTTATCCCTGTTGTACTGTTGAACAATTGGAATTACAGCAAGTCCAGTCAAAACAACAGTCCTATTATTGTTTTATGTTTTATTTTCAACACATAGTTGGAAAGAATAATAGGATAAATTGTTGTTTTTTGATTGGACCCATGTACTTATTGTAATTCTGACTTAAAAGATTGCTGTGCTTGGTGATGAACAACCTTGTGGCCTGTGGCCAGAGTGTGTTGATGCCAGGAGTCTGACCCCTTGCACACCTTGTGTTCCTGTGTGGCCACCCACTTTGTGGTGTGTTTGCAGAATCAAAATCTTGAGTCTGTTTTTTCACTGGAGAGTGCACTTACAGAAATGGCTTTAATTTTAATGTGTTGTGAGTAGTGTGAGGTAAAAGCTATTGCCAGCACCAGTAGGTGGTCATAATTTAGAACTGAGTAACATTTGTGCAGTTGTTTATCTCTATTTTTCTGTGATAAGTTGGCAGCACTGAAGAAACTGTGTTTGTGTGGTGACAAGTATCGGTTGGGAGCATCAAGACATTCCTGAATTGCTGTTGGCAAGTTTGGGCTGTCGATGGATGCACATTTCACATTGTCACTGCACACCAGCAGAGGCGCACTCCTAGGGATGGTGAGCATGATATGAGGCTGTACTTTAGGGGTTCATTTTGGAAGTTAAGATGACAGAGGAATCTTGAGTCTGAGTACACATGGGTTAGCACACCACCATGGGTGGTTTCTTTTTAAGCTGTACAGTGCAAATTGTTGCAAACATTATTAGTCAGTTTCTGGTTCTCTGCCGTGGTGTTGGTGAAGATTGCAGTGTTCCAGCATATGATGCTAGGTAAATTGATACATATTTACTGACCTGTTGGGAAAGGTTTCTGCCTCTATCTTCAGGGTAGCTAATGTAGAGTGGTGGCTAGTTTGAAGATGGAAACAGAAAGCTTCTCCACAACATGCATAACTACATACCAATCTACATGGCATCACATCCCAGAAGAGTTGATTCTTTATTAATCTTTAAAAACCTGGTGTCTTATATGTGGCACATGTGTACAACAGCACCCCAAAACATGTATATGTATGTAGGCAACAGGGATACCTATTGAATTTCCAAAATGCACTGCACAATCTGCGTTATTTTTTCAACAAAATTCTCTGTATCTTTCAATTCTATCTTCTTTGGTTCATATAATATTTAAATTTTACATAAGGGCACACTAAAATTTAAATATCCTCCCTGGCTCTTAAAAGTTGATGAGTAAGTTATAATTTTCAGGTGTTTGTATGATATCTTGTTGTTTCTATGATGTCTTATGTGTTGGTAGTCCAGGAGAAGGAGCATTGACGAATTTGCTATCCCAGTGTATGAAGACGTCATTGGTTTTGGGCTCCGCCTGACCTATGTATCTGCCGTCTGCAGTTTGCAGCTTCATGCAGGAAGCACACACAGGTTTCTTCCCTGTTGCCTCGCATGAACTACAAGCAGGCCCTGTATTAGAGGTATGTGTCATGTCTGTACATCATTATGTCTGTGTGTGGAAATCCAGAATTAGAGGGCCACTTTGAATTTCCACGTTCATTGGAAAAACACTTCTCTGTTGTGTATTATTTTAATTTCAGCAATTTGAAATGCTATTTTGTGAACAGTAATTTGTACAGAATGCTGTGATTTGAACATTGAGAGTTTGTAGTACCAGAAAATGATTGTTAGACTAGGGACTGCATTTTTATGGCCAAAATGCACAACATTTGGCATGTAGGAAATATTTGTATATCTGAAAGAGTTTTTGTGTCATGGTGAGTGGCCCATCTGATGATTCGAATTCCTCATGTTATTAGTAATTGTGCAAAAGTGAAATTTGACATGATGTTTATGGTCTGTGTTGCATTCAGATGGTGGGAGTAATGATTACTGTTGAGGAAAGTTGAAATTGACAGTGAAATCATCAATCTCAAAGGGCTTGTGATGTGGTAAGAAGTGGCATGTTGGATGAACTGTAGTTAGAGCTGACCAATTGTGATGCTGGTTGGCATAGTTTGCTGCATTTGTGAGTTGACACAGTGTAACATACAGTATTTCAATGCATAATTCACAATTTCTTCCAAATTTTTAGTCAAGAAATTTGGTGGGTGATGTGCACGAGGAATTAAGAACATGTTACACAGTGCACAGTGTCACTCTACTGCCTGATCTTTCTCTTCATTCTTATATGTTTCCACTTCATTTGGTTTGTCTGGTAACTGTGCCTCCATCTGTATGCATCTTCCCTCGGCTACTATGAGTTTCTTTCCATGCTTTCCCATCTTTGAGATTCTCTCATCATTCAGTGTTAAAACGTGTTCATGCCATTTTCTGCTCTTAATTTGTCTTTAAGTCCTTTCTCTGGTCTTTTGGCTTCCTCTGTTTTGGGTTTGCATTTGTCTTAAAAGCCCATCTTTCGTACCATTAGCCTGGTAACATGCACCCTGGTCTGTCGTCATGTTTCTGCTCCTTATATAACCAAGGGCTTGTCCCTGGGTATGTGGCACACGTAAGTGTGAATCATTTTGTCTTGGAATGTGGGTTAGCTCTGCATAGGGGGTGTTCACTGGGTGTGTCTTCTCTGTCCACCATTTCAGCTCTTGAACTGTCTCAGTTTTCATGTGACTTGGTATAAATATTCTGCCATTAGGGACACAGAACCATACTTTTTAACTCTCTGCAGTCAGTAGTGATAATAAAGCAAGCATGAACTGAGGTGGAAGCATCGTGTTATGTTCCTGAAATGATGTCTGGTCATAGATCTTGGGAAAGATATGGAAAGTAATATTTTTCTGTAATGTAAAATAATAAAGCGATGGCCATGCAGGACCTTTCTGTAGCTTTTGGTTTGCTGGAAATCTGCAGTGAACCATTGGAACTGTGCCTGTGAAATCTGGCATGGTGATAGATCATACATGTAACCATATATTGTCTGTAAAATACTGCTTGTAACTGAGCATTTACAACTGTGGTGGTGGTGTGTGACTTCGAGGTTATGTCTGAAAAATGTAACTTATGCACATTTTTAAACATTTGGGACATGATTCTAGCACTAATAGCATAGGTTTTATGCTTTGTTTGGTAACAAATCTTAGAAAAAAATGCAACTGTATGAAGGTAATTTGATTTTAAAATAGAATATGTCAACATGGTGGGTGTGCAATATGAGTATTCAGCTTTTGCACCTACAGACTGTGTATTATTTCCTGTTCCTATGTTAACAGTTACACACATGGTTGTGCCTGTTATTTAATGTAGTTAGAATTTGCAGTATTTGAAATTATGCACGCATAACAAATATGTTGAATATTAATTTATAGACTCCTCTAGGTTTATCACTGAATACAAAAGGTTTGTGGTACGCTGACCCACTAGCTGTGGGATGTGCACCTTTTCCGATGAAATTAGGTATGTGTGTGAAACCACACAGTAACTTTTGAAATCATTCACTTACTTTGTAGTGGTGTGTGCACATTCACACATTTTGTGACAGTTGGTACACATATACTTTTTAAAGTTTGAATTTATTTGATAAGGGATTTGTGAGCAGGCAAAAATGAAACTATGTGACTGGGTTAAATGAAGTACAGAGTCGAAATTTTTTTGGAATTGGCCTAGTTTGATTTCAAATAAATTTTATGTTGCTTGTGAAGTAATTACTGTCTCAAATAACAAGATGTTTAAAGTTTAGAGGAATGGTTTAACAGAACACAGTTGAGAAAACTTATGGTTTTCACCTCTCCCAGTGCATTTTGCTCGACAATACTTGATGTTATTTTCTCTTTGTGCGTCAGTGTCATAAACATTGTCAAAGCAGATGAACCAAAGCAGCCACCAGTTTTCTTGTACTAGCATTTGTGTCATCACAGATTTTGGTGACTTTGAAACTTCATGATAAAGTTGAAATCCTTCTGGCATTACAATTTTATTGTAAAATCTCACCACTCAGCAGTAGTGCACACAGTTGCTACTTTGGCCAGCTGCGCGTGACTGTCAAATTTTTGTACTGATTGTGCAAGAATGCTACATTGACAGCCCAGACAGCATCCACAAACAGCTGGTTCAGTGTAGTGAATATCAGTCTCCATGACATTATTCAAACACACAATATTAGCTGTCTTGATTGAGTGATTTTGTAGTTATGAACTTTTTCTGTTTGTTGACAGTCCTGGAGAGATCAGTGAAGAAGTTGCTGTACGTGCTGAATGTGATGAATCTCGGGCACATCAAGGCGTGTCACAGAATGCCCACATGTGCACTCCATCTGCAACAGAGGTTCTTCACCTTGTCGATCTTGTCCACTCTGCCCTTTCTGGTCTATTAATTTTCCTGTTCCCACACCCTTCTCTAGCAAGTCATCTTTATGGTTTTTGAGGATTCCCTTTTAAATCAAGGAGCTCTTAATATCTTATTAGTAGCTTATTTATATAAATGAGTTAATTGCCAACTTTATGATGACTGCATTACATCACAGTTGCAAAGTACATCAAAAAAGGAGAGGAAAATTGCTTTACAACCATGTAGTGTGTTCAGAGTATTAAATATTGGCATTACAGTAAACAGATAATTAAATAAGGAACAAAGGCAAACTTAAGCTGCAGAATGATGGTGGTGGTGGTGGTGGTGGTGGTGACGACGACGATGACAGTCAATAAGCAATAACAAACAGGAATAAAAATCTTTAAATTACATTACTGTTTGAACATCATATCCAGTTCATATGAGACAGGTTTCCACATGCTTTCTTGATTACATTTACAAGTTTGGCTGTCTAAATCCTAATGTGTTTTATTTTGGTTTTAATTCACAGCTTGCTTCATTTTGTGGGCATTCAGAACGTAGTTGCCTTTGCATAAAACTGTGTGAGTAGTTGGTTAGGCAAAATTTATTTTGGCCCCAAACATGGTATGTGCTTTTTTTACCCCTTTCTCACTGCTATCACCAAAGGGATGTCCCACATTGTACACTAATGTCACTGACTTGTGAGCATATGTTGTTGTATTCATGTCAACTGTACACAGCTCTGGGAAACCTCTACGCAAGGTACGTAACATATCAGATTATTTTTACCGTTACCACTGGGCTGTTCTGTTTGTGTTGATAAATTGTGCCTTATGTGTGAGGTTTAATGAACACTGCAGTTTGGCTTTGGAGGCAGAAACTGTGCATACATCAATTTGACCGTGGGGTACACTTGTCCTGACACAGCAACTTCAGTTATGACCTTCCTGTTACCACATGCTGTGTTTATGTATTGTTTGTGCAAATTCTGTAAACTACACAGTGGAGCAGATGATGTGTGGTCCCCTATCCATGTGCTCATCTACACTTGATCAAATTTGATGGTGGGGTGCCCACACTAATAGCTGTAGGGTCAGTTGAATTTTGGTGCATACCAACCGCTTACAGAATGGTTTGGCAAGTAATGTGATGGCTGCCAGCAGCATGGCCAGGATATAATCCATGGCAGGCCGAAGTATTTTCTTTTTCTTTGTCTCATATGGACAGGCATTGTGGCCCACCTAGAGTGGGTCTCTTTTGTGTGGGGTATTAAAGTGACTATAGGTTGAAGCTAGCCACTTGATTGATTGTTCATCATACCATATAGCACCCAGTGTGTGTATTGAAAATAGCGTTCCTGAAATGGGTTCCTCTGCTGTTTCTGTCATATCAGCCACTTGTCTCAAGGATAAAATATATCATAGTCTTATGGGCACCCAGCAGCCATCCAGTTTGATCCAAGTTTTTTAGTGTGGCAGTGGACTCTGTTGTAACTTCCTGGCAAGAATGTTAGGTAGTTGACATGCTGTTTGTCCACAGCTTACTTGCCATATTTTTCACTGTTCTTATGCATGTCTTATAAACAGAAGTTCAGTTCACTTTATTTCCTGGTATTGGTAACAAGGTTACAGATGGTGTAGGCAGCCAGAGTTCATTTCCCAGTGAGGTAACTTTTAATCACCATGTCTGGAGTGGTTTTGGCCAGGAGCTGTCGCTATATAAAACCAAAAATTTTTGCATGTGCAAGAGTGTTGGAAATCACACAGTGGTAGCATTTTATATAAGATAAATTTTTCCCAAAAATCATGCCATTTATGAGATAATGTGGAAAAATATGGCAGAGTCAGACTGGCCACAGATGACAATGTAATGCTGCACAGAAAAGATGCACTTTGCATGCCTGATAACTAACACAAGAATACAGACACACACTCATAATATTTAATGTTTACCCAGTGACAATGGTTATGCGAATGCACCTCATTGTTACATTATTTGTATATTGCCTCTCTTGTTACTTTCAGTTCTCATTCACTTTTTCTTGTATGGCTAATGTGCATCACAGCACATTTCTTTTCCTTGATTCTTGTTCTCTGCTTCTATATTCGTTTAAACCTCTTCCATTCTCTCCCTTTGCACATCGTTCATCATTTTTTGTGCCTTCATTCAAACTTTTATTTCACCTGACCTTACCACTCCTTTATTTTATCCATCTTTGTTATCCCTCCTTGTTTTAACAGTCTTATCAGACATTTGTTGTTTTTATATAGTCTTTCCTTCATGTCTTATTGGTTCCCATTTTCTGTCTGTCCAGGCTTACCTACCTTTGTTCATCCTACTCGGTCCTTCATTTTGTGTCAATGTTGTTGCTGTTGCACACTTTGTCCCCTTAATTTCTTCCACCATTCTGTGTTCTGTTTCACAGAACTCACATAAAGATTTTTAAGAGTTTAATGTTGAATTTTTGAACATGTGTAATGAAAAATGTGTGTTCAATAATAAATGTTTAAAAGGTTGCATTTTACTGTCAACATTTGACATGGTGAGCCTGTTTCACATGTCCAGTTTTGACTTGAACCTACTTCCTTCACCATTCTCATAATTGTATTTAAGGTGGCTGTTGGCATACATAATGTTGCATTAAAAGTACTTTGTACACGGAACTATAAATTATAGTTGCAGTATTCCATAACAGTGATAGTTCATAGTTTGATGTATTTCAAGTAGATGGCATCCCATTTTTAGTAACAAGGCTGTCGGTGATTAGGTTGGACATTCACTTTGGTCCCCAGTGTTTTTACTAATTCTTTCCCTTTATGCTAAATACCTTTGCTTGGGTTGTTGTCCTCATTTCTTTCTCCATTTAGTTGTGCTTTTTTACAAGTTCTTCACTTTTTGCCTTTTCCTCCTATCTTTTCATCCCTGTATTCTTCTGTACTGTTCTCATTCAATCATTCCCTTAGTATATTGTACATCTTATGTAAGCCATATATCTCCTTTGTCATCCTTTTTCCATTAATACTTCAATTCTATTTTATTTTCATGTCTTTGCTGTGTAATCATTTGTATGCGTGTAGCTCACTCTGACAGTGTGTATGCTCCTCTGTTCTATTCCGTGGTCTTCGTCCCAAAATTCGAATCCATCCTTGAAGTAAATGTTTTTGGGGCCAAAAATTCATGCTAGCACCTGCTTTTGGTAATAAAATAAAAATTGCGATGTGAAGATTGTGTGCAGGTAGGTGGAGAGCTTAAAAAATTTCATAACCGCCATCTATGAACGAGTGCTGGTACTAAAAAAAAGTTGGTGAGTCAGCGCCAAGTATGGGTGACGTTTGGAACTAGAAGCGTCGGAATTGAATGTCAAGTCCATCTATCGACTACTTTCGGCACTGAAAAACAAAGTGAGTGTACGTGTTAGATAACCCAAAGGTATACCTTGGAACAAAGGATATGCAAAAAGCCTTTCTTAAATAAACAGACCACAATTGTCCAGCTGGTGTACCTAATTCATTTGAACACAGTGATTGCCACCATAAAGGGTTGTCTGTTTACACAAGTTGGCTGCGGGGACCTATGGAAGAAATTTGACAGTGGTTAGGTTATGTAAAGCAAAATTATACCTGTGTTTTGTTAAACAGAATACCGTGGTTATGCGAAGGTATAGTTTCACACACACTGATAATCTGTATGCTAGGAGTTCATTGGTCAGCTGCTGTTGTCATAAGCCTTTTGGTTGCTTCTTGCATCACCAAATACAAAAACTACACAGTAAGTGAAATGTGAATACAAAGATGCCAAAAATAGCTTGCCATGAAGGCAGTCTGAAAGCTGCAAGCTGGTTTCAGTTTCCATTGTATTGCTGTCCCCTACAAATGCTGATCTGTTGTAGGAAAGGTGCTGATGTCCAATGTATGCATTAAAAATTGCCTACGCATAGAACTGTGTCGGCTGGTAAAATGGATCACACATTGGAAACTGCAGACACTCAATATCCATCAGTGGTAAATTACAGAGGTGTTGCAATCTGGAATACATGAACACTTTGTGGGTTTGAATCTGTTGTAATTAGAAAGGTTTTTAAATTTCATGGTTAGAGAAACTTTTCAAGCGGAACCTATCTGGACTTGAACTCCAGACCAGAGTGAAAGTGCAGCGCATTGTGGTCTGAGTAGCATGTAATGATGTGTAGGGTTTTGAATGTTGTTGGTACTTGAATTTAGATTTACACTGATCATTTCAGTGTTCAGTTTACAGTCAAAATTTTGGAAATGCCAGTAGTTGTTCTGTAAGTATACAATTGGTCTTGGGTGTGGGGGACCTCCATTTGTAAGTTCTATCATCGAAATTATCACTGAATATTAAGAACATATTGCCCTGTAAGAGACAAATAAATAATGAGAACCAAAGGAAATTCCACTAGTGTAATGTGTAGGATTTTGGAGGAGGAAAAACTGCTGATTTTAAAGTACAAATACAAGTGTAAGTTTAATTAACAGAGCATTTGGTTCTATTTCCTTAAGCCTTGTAATGCTGCTTAATGACAGAAATACTGACTGTGGTATGTTTGGAAGTTTTGGAGCTCCAGACTGCACAGCTAGTGTGTACCACTCAAAACACATTAGGTGGAACCTAAGGCTTAATATAAAGTGTGGCCTCACTAATAATAACTGCAGATGTGCCTTGCTCCACATACTGGGGTCACAGCTGAAGCTGCAAGCAGTGCTTTTGTAGGAAGTGATATCTGAACACTGCATAGGTCACATCCTCCAAAAATGTGTATGTTAAGTGCTTCTTTCTAAAGTAGCACAAGAAAATTTATGCACCATGTTTTTTGTTATTGAACAGGCATGGCAAGTGGATTCAGTTGCAGGCAGCTTCCAGTCACTAAGACCATGTCATTGTTATTCTGACACCTGTAAGTCCTGCCAGCCAAACACATATTTAAGTTTGCAGGTGTTCTGTAGTGTTTTGATAATATCATTATTCCACATGTACAAGTAGGTATAAAGGAACCATTATTAAGCATATCTGTTATAATTTGCAGTTTACAGAGTATCATATATGGCAGTGGTGGTTTTTGGCAGAGGTATCAGAATGTACTCCCTTTGATCCCCAGCTGAATCTAGTTGCACAAGATTCAGTGTTCAGATCAAAACATTCCTGCACTAAGTCACCTGTATCTTGAGGCTTCAGGTCTTCTGGGTTGTTATGCTGAGTAGCAAGGTTATTGATTCCAGACATTATGAAGGTGGTACATTCCTTCGAAACCTCAGAATGAATGACCCTCCTACTCATTGTACCACTTTCATGTACAAGGCTGAAGCGGCAGCAAGGGCATAGCAGTTCAGAGGACATGTATCGTGAACATCATTGCTGTGCAACCCTCAAATTTCCTACCACCATCATATGCAGAACCACTTTTGAATAATGTGGTTTGATCTTATTGACTGCTAGTAGAGTGTGCAGGCTTATGTATTTCTAGTCATTTGGCTGCCCTCTGTTCACATTGAAACGTTGTGGATTTTTCTCACAACCTTTTATTCTTGTCATGTTAAAGTATGTATTGTACTGGCTTACACAACAAGCACTTTGGGAAAGAACTTATGATATTTGCCATCCTTCAAAAGCTTAATTTGATGTCATTAGGCTGGTAGGAACTGTAAGATGTGAGGCTTTCACAGCAGTGGCTGAAGGCTGCTGTCCATGAAATTACAGGTATGACATCCCAGGAGACAGGCTTCTTCAGTAAGCACATTAATGAATTATGCAATATAGTTATCTGTTTTGGGGCACAATTTGCACTGGGATAGGCACTGACATTCCTACATTGGTGAAATGTGACCTCATAAATTTACACCATCATCATGTTTGTAGGAGGTTAATGTGTAGGTGATTACTAATGTTTTGGAGGAACGTGCTGCCTGCATCTTTCAGGTAGAAGTGTACCATCTACAAGACTATGGCATCATAATCCAAAAACCCACAAGTTAAATTTTTAGTGGTTTGAAATTCTAAAATTTCAAAATTACTGCCTTATTCTGATGTGGCCAATAAAATGCACCATTCTTGTACTGTTAAAATCATGAGTTTCCATACTCTACTCATAAGGCAGGCTGTGAAGTGCAGTTACCATTCCCAGTACCAGCAATCGATATTATTTGTGTTATTTCTGGCATTGCATTGTGTTTCTTTATGTTGGCTATTTGTAGCAGAACGGTTCTGTTTGTGTTTCCAGCTTCTGTGGCAGTAACAGCGCCTCCATGCTGACCCATCGTCTGTGCAGCTGTTTGTGAATACTGGTCACTTGTAAAGACGTACCAGTAATGTGGCTGCTGAGGCACTTAGATAATGTAGTTGAGGGTGAGTATAGAGTCTGTCTGTGCATGGACAGCTGCACTGTGACACAGTCACACACAGCTGCAGACTCGGCAGTGTGTGAGGTTACATATAATAATCACTGGACACACTCACACTGTAAGTAACATTTTAACAAGCTGTGCCATGGCTCAGGCAGTCACATACAGAGGGAACAGACTGTCACCATGGAGACACATGTTCAATCCCAGGCCAATGGGCGAGGGATTTATGGTGGACAGAGTGGCACTGCAACAGGTGTTTATCTAAGTGCAGTAAAATCTGCGATATCCAATATTGGATTGTCTGGAAATCTCTATTAACTGGCAAACTGCCAAAGGGCCCCATTATATATTAATAATTATAATAATGCAATTATTATATTATTTAATTTGCTCAAGCAAGACAATTTACAGGGTAAAATTACATAAGTGAACAGTGAAGATGGCGACACCAAAATGTGTATGTAATTCAGGGTTGTGAATATGATGATTAAGAGTTAAATATTGCTGCACTTTTCTTGTTACATTATATGTGCACCTTGTTACGTTAGTGGTGAAAAGGACTAGGAAGTGCAGCATGGAAAATAGGTCAGTATATCAAGTGACAAGTTAAATGATTGGGTCTGTCCATGAGGTTGCTAGGTACACAAAGACACATATTAAGTATAATATTCTGATATCTGGAAAACTGCAATATCCGGCAAACATTTGGTGTCATAGGTGCCAGATATAGCAGACTTTGCTGTACACTAGAGTTCCCTGTCATTATCATTCGACAGTTGTTCCGTACACAGTCATTCATGTATACCCATGTTATGTAATCTTTGGAATTGGCAGCATTATTAAATAATACGTGTAGAAAAATTTAAGTGTTGTTACTGCAGTTGGTATTCCATGTCTGTAGCATTATACCAGGATAATATAAAAACCTGTCAGCCTGTTTATGTCATTTATCAGCAGCTTCTCTTGCAGGACATGTTGTACTGCCATTTCCAACCAGTTGATTGCTGTAATTGTACTGCTGCTACACCCTCTCCTGTCTGTTTGTAACAGCCCAACAAGATGATATAATGCTGCTCTGCATTTCAGTCATTGACGGACTTTGTGTGCATAAACTGAACAGTAGTGTTTAACTCTTGTGGCCTGCATTATGCAGGGCTCTGTATAGCAAGAATAGAGTAAGCGTTTGCTAGTGAACTGAGTTTAATACTGCAAAGGATTGTTACATGATGTCAGGCTTTAAACAGATTTATGCACATGGTGCAATATACAACATGGCTTCAATGTAAAGTTTGGAATTTTGTGTTGCTCAGTTTATGTAAACATGGAATCTAAAATGTGGAATATGTTTCAGCTTCACTTTTCTCCTTCACCCCAACAGAGGAGACAGCAATTGTCAACATACAGTACAGTGTGAATGTAGGACTCTGTAATTTAACATTCATTGTCTCCATTGGCTGTATTCAATATAATAGAAAGAATGAACCAGTCTAACAGGCTGTTAGACTGGTTCATTCTTTCTATTATATGCAAGACTCTGTATTCCAGCAGCAAGCAGCTGCACAGACAGTGGCCTAATGACACATTATGTCATGATAAAGGTGAGACAGCAGGCTGAATTTCAGCATTTCCACGATAAGAGTATGTTCTGAGTGTTGCCTTTGGCCATATTGGTAATAGCTAAGCATTCATTAAATTTCCATCCAGATTCCATGGCGATGTGAACTGTTGCCATCATGACAAGTTTAGCTTAGTCTAGCAGACAGTTGATTACATCACATCCTTAAAACAGTGACAAAGGAACTGTTGAAATTGCATTGTCTGTAACTGTTTGATAGAGTGCTGTGCTGTACAGCCAACAGACAGCTTCCTGTGTGGGGTAACAAGTAATCAGTGAGGAAATGCATTTTGATAAACTCACTTTACTTAATTTATTTAAATAAACAAGTGTGTTAGAGGTTGAGGATTCAAGTACTTTGGGATATGACGCTGTGTCACTGGGTGGGTGATTCCCACTGTGTGAAAGGATTGTACTGCCTCCATCTTCAGGGTCAAGCTGTCTAAGCAAAAGTTCTTCTTTGGCTCCCTGTAATGGATTATCTGGACTGGGGTCTATAAATGGGTATAATAGACTGTCTTGACACCCCTTTATAAATGAGTTTAATGGACTGCAGTATTAATGCCCATCACAGAATATCTTGACATCCCTCCATAAATGCCATTAATGAACAGTCCGACTCTTTTCTACAAATGAGTACAGCAGACTCTCCTGACACCCCTCTGTACATGCCTGTAACAGTCTCTCCTGAAATACCTATATTAATGACTTGCATAGACTTTCCTGACACTCCTTTGCCAGTGAGAATAATAGACTGTCCCATCACCCCTGAATAAATGCTAGTAATAGGCTCTCCTGACACACCTTTATTATTGACTATCATAGACTGCTGATACCCCTCCATAAATGAGTGTCAGTAGACTGTTGTGGTACTTAAACTGTTCCATGGCCATTTCGTGAATACTTTTAAAACTGTATAGCAGCCGGTTTGAGCCCCCTCACTCCACTTAGTACCTCCATCTTCAGAGTCAGGAATTCCCAGAAAAAATTTAGTCTTGGTTGGCTTCACCCTGTGGCACCAGAATCTTTCAAAATTTTGGGAAACACTCACCCAGTAACACAGTATCACATCCCAGAAGACTTGAATTATCAGAAACACTGTTACAAGAATATGAAATCTCACAGATCTGTCATATGTTGCCAGCAAATTTAACAGCAGTCACTGTTCTTGTAGATCTGTTCATGAAATTGCAAGATATCCCACACAAGGTTCATTTACCCTTTGTACAAACAAACTAACTTCATCTGAGCTGTTACTATTGGAGTTCAGTTCTGACAGCCTTGGACAAAGCCAGACAGGTGTCCTCAGTTGTTGGCATTTACTGGGTACAACTGACAGCTCCTGTAGGGTGACTGTGCAGCACGCAGAAGTGTTTGGTTGGCCATCTGATTGAGTACAGGAGAAACAAATGCTGCAGGGAGTAGTTTGGGCCCAGTCATATTCATTGTGCATTGACTTGTTGCTCCTTTCATGCTGTGAAAAGAATTGTTTGTGGCTAGTGTTAGACAAGAGGCCTGAGCTAAAGTTGCATAAACTGCAGTTGTATTTCACATACACCACTTCAGTGATGTGTTATGATTAGAAACGTGTGATGTAAAACCCCCAGAAATAAGTTACATCAGTGAGACTTTAGCAAATACCTAAGTATTGTATATCATATATGGATTGATTCAGAAATTGCTGGATAAAAATAAAAATAAATTATTTCTATTGTTACAGGGTTTTCAGAAGCTGTTAAAACAAGAGAGGCAAGGTGTGCACCAGTCGCTGTAGCTGTCACAGAACAGAGCATAATTTCTTTTAAATACCTGGCGTATTGGAAAAATTATATAAACATTGTAGAGTTTCATGAGCTATATATTCCATGGCATGTACCCTTTTTCATATTATGTGCCTTTTGTGGAAAATGAATAAAGTTTGGGTTCAACATAAAGTAAAGTATGTTTACACTGGACTGACAAATATGAACCAAAACCTAAATCACTCTGATAACCTAGTTCATACCCATTTTTACATGCCTATAATAAACTATCATGACATCCCTGAATGATAATGGACCCTCCTAACACCCCTATGTGCATGTCTTATAATGGAGCGTCCTACCTTGAAGGTCGGTCAAGGTGACTGTTATTTACAATCGTCGCTACTTGACCCACTTTCAAGACGTTCAAGGTCATTTAGGCGGAAGTTCAGTTGTATTTCGTACTGTGTCCACAGATTGTGCGTGAAGCACTAAATGTAGGTATTTTAACTGGACACGCCCCTTCACGCTGATTGGCTACTGCATCCCTGTCAAGGTTTTTGGGCCCAAATGTAGGTCACTGAAGGTCGTTCAAGGTCGTGTAGGCGTAAGTTCCCTTTTCTTCCTTACTGTGTCCATAAATCGTGCAAGACGAATGACAAGCATTACGTAACATGACGTAATCCTGAATCTGATCGGTGATGCATTACGTAATGCACCCCAAACAGAATGACGTAATCCTAGGGCTCTTTGGCTATGCATTACGTAATGCACCACAAATCGAATAACGTCATCCTGATTATGATTGGCTACGCATTACGTAATGCACCACAAACAGAATTACGTTTTCCTGAGTCTTACTGGCTATTTCCAGGTCATTAGATCTAAGAGTTTGGCATTTTTTATACGTTTCGTCGTGTAACATGGCTGCTTTGGGCCCCTGAATTTCGTGATATTATTAAATTGCTTGTTTCTTTATACCTCTTGCTGAGTCCAGAAACTGTGTCTCAAGTGCTCAAGCTTTTATACCCTCTCCTGATATCCCCCTCTTTGAACATAAGACTATCCTGACACCTCTTCAAGTGCACACCCAGAATTTTCCACGGGGGGGGGGGGGGCCCCCCCCGGCGGGACTGATCCTGAGGCAATATAAAATTTGTTTCATTTTAAAGTTTATGCTATATACATCATTTGTAAGTACAAAATAACACCATCTGGAACTGCATTTATATACATATGAATACAATTGCATGTTTCATGATTCAATCACAGTGTTCTATCATCTTGTTTTTGTAATTTTATTTATTTTTCAAAATTCTAATGTACTGCTCATCAGCCAATTTCTTGGCTGATTTCAGCTGCGGGTTAAATTAAGTGAAACTTTTGATGTCACAATAACTACAAATTCTGTGTTCTTTAAATTTTGGTCTTTGAAGGCTACACCCCAGCAGCCTCCACCCTTGGGCATGCCCCTTCCCCTCTTTTAAAACAGACTCATCTGATATTCCTCTATGAATGAGCATAATAGGCTGCCCTGACACGCCTATATTAACCTTTAAAGACGAAGTGTATCTGGTTTATATAAGGATCCAGTGCATACCGCACTGTAAACACTCTCCACTTCGGTTATAAAAACCAGTCTCTTAATGTTTTATAAGGCAAAAGTTCCTGTTTGTTCTGAGATCCGTACAAAACACATAAACGCAATGTGGGCACCACGTAGAATTTTTTAATGCTAAACCTGGTGTTACATAAAGTTACCGCTAGGCTTTAAAAGGTTAATGGTCATCATAGTCTGTCTTCATGTCACCCTATGTGTTTGGAATTACCCCTCCCACTGCAACCCCTCCTCTAGAAATGTCTACTACAGACTCTCCTGACCCCTCTATAAAGGCTTATAACGGACTGTCATAAACCTTTTTATTCATATGAAATTTGATAGGCATTTCTGACATTTGATCTCAATATCTTGTGTCCTGTCTTCAGTGCCACGCCCAGGGGGGGTGGGGGGGTGCTGCCAGCCTGCAGCCTCACCCCAAAACCCCTACAACCGAAATTTACAAAACACAGATTTTGTAGATATGATGATATTCAACATTCTATGCGATTTACCCTTTAGCCAAAATCAGCCATTGAAATCAGCTGATGACTAGTACATTAGAATTTTGAAAAATACATTAACAAAAGTTAAAAAACAAGAAGACAGGACACTGCGATAGACTCATGGAACATGCAGCTATATTTGTATGTGTATAAATGCAGTTGCAGACAGTGTTATGATATATTTACGACATGATTTTTTAACATAATTTTCAAAATCAAACATAAATTACATACAGCCTCAGGGTCATCCCCGCCAGTGAAAATTCTGGGTGCAGGCCTGCTTTTCTTTGCTGTCAACATGCTCTTAATAGAAGATTCAAGGCGCACAGTCTTTCGAGTACTGAATGTGACCTGCATTTTTAAAAAGTTAAACTCTCTTAGATGAATTCTTTTAAAATCTGATGACGTGGTTGATTTAACTGCTTTTTCAATAAAGTCATTCTAAATACTTACCCAAGTGTTACATGACTGGGGAAGTCATACACCCAGTATCGTCATCCGTGACACTTTTGTCCCTTGGGTCTCTACCACTGCGTTGACCCATGACGCATCAAGAACATGTGCCCTGTGGGTACATTATTTCATTGGGGGGATCTATTATTATTTTCATGACGTGTCTCATGGAGGAGTTCAGTAGTGTATTTAATATCTACAAACTGTGTAATGGCCCAAACAGAATTACTATGCTGTTATAACTAACAGTTTTGGGCCAGTTTGGCTGCTGCATCACCTTCATTCCACAAGCCATAATCTGGTTGGCTTTATTACACTTACCTATCCTGTTTATGTAGTGTGTAGATTCATGTGTTAAATTTCACAATAAATTGACTTAAACACTCTACCAGTTCATATACCATGTTGATACCACGGTGTAAGGAAATGGTCTACAGTTTGTCAAGTCAGGACTCAAAAATGTTCTATGCCACTCACAGGCATTTGCCTGTTACATGTTGCCACATTTAGTTTAGCAACATATTTTGCTTTAATCTCAGAACTGCCACTCTTATTCCAATAGCTGGCCCATAAATATGGACTGAACTGGACAGAGCACTAGTACAGATTGTGCTGTAGAGACTGCCTGTTCAAGAGGTGGGATTTGAAGTCAATGGTTTCTAGTCTTGTAAGGAAGAAATAAGTTGTAATGAATGGAGATCAAACTTGCTGTTCAGGCTGCAGTAATATGGTGTAAGATCACTGTTAAAGCCTATTCTGCCAGCCTAGCCATAAAACAACAGTGCATTAATGTCCATAAATGCCACTGTACAGCATAGCACAGTACACTATAATGTAGTATGGTACAATGTAGCACAGTTTGGTGCAGTTCAGTGTATGCAATTATACACTGCAGACCCTCATTAAATCTGCAACAAGCCAATGCAAAACTCAATCATACTGGCTTAACACTTCAGCAGGAACTACTTTCTGCCAAAAAACCAGTTTGTTTCCTGAATTATGCAGCGCTGGACCTGTTCCTGCCACAATCATATGAAAGAGAAGTCATAAGAGCATGCTATATTCCTGAACAGTAACAGCATTAACATACTTGTGTTGCTACATTCACAGTTATTTGTAACATGTACTTTTATGTTTCTTCCCTGTAAGATAATGTCTGAGAACATCATTTACAGATATAGATATGACTGATTTCATGAAGGCTGGTATTAAATTGTGTCTGCATCATCCTCAGAGCAGAACGGTAGCTGTGACTATGAAGGCACCCGAGACATGCTATGGAGTCACATCATCTTAAGGGCAGAACACTAGTTGTAGCTACACAGACACTGCGACATGCTGCAGCACCTCACTGCCTGCAGAACACAACACATTATCTTTCATTGGGGTGTGCTTTTGGTAAAACCATTATTGCTAGAACACAAAATATCAAGATTTCCACTGCATGGAATGTATCTGTGTCTTTGATTTGATAAAGAAATGTCAGTAACTAATGCAGACAAATATTGAATTAAGTATGAGTGATTATGAATTTGTGTATCAAAACCCTTTTGTGTTAACAAGAACTGACATGGCAAAAGTGTAAACCTCTGAAGTTGCATTTATCCAAGAAATACAACTAGGTCCTGTAAGATCAACCTGATTCACTGTTACCAACATTATCTGGCACAGCTCATCGCTGTCTGTATTCTATGTATATGTATCACTGTGGAATGTACACACAGAAACTATGGTATGTGTCAGTGTGGAATGTAATTCTGAAAGTGCTGTCAAATAACCAGTGCCAATGATCAATGTCAGTCCCTATCAACTAAGTTAGTCATAACTCCACTGCGGGTCAGGGTGAATAATCCTGTGTGCTGACACCACAACAAGTGTTGTAATGTCAGCATATAGTCACTGATCACTTCACATTCAGCAGTAAACCACCTTCCTCTGTGGGTAGCCATGGCTTCAGCATCAACCTCTCACAACAAAATAATCCATAATTAACTTATGATAAGCAATTCCTGAGCTTCTCATGACTTGAGCTTAACAACCAACTACTTTTCAGTGTTTAAGTCAAATCCCACCTAACATTTACTCTCCTTAGGCTTTAGAAGCAAATAGCCGCATTTAACCACTTTGTGAGAGCTCTGTCTGGCGCCCCCCCCCCCCCCCAAAATTAACCTTTTAAAGCCTAGCGGTAATTTTACATACCACCAGGTTTAACATTAAAAAATTCTACGTGGTGCCCACATTGCGTTTATGTGTTTTGTACGGATCTCAGGACAAACAGCAACTTTTGCCTTATAAAACATTAAGAGATTGGTTTTTATAACCGAAGTGGAGAGTGTTTACAGCGCAGTATGCACTGAGTCCTTATATAAAACAGACAGGTTTCGCCTTTAAAGGGTTAAACTACCCCCACTATTTGATGAAGGTAATGTTGTCCCTATCCACACCATGAAGGCATACGGGGAGCAGAAGTACAGTTCCGCTCATTCTTAACCTTGGCACTCTATGGATGCGAGTGGTCAGTGTCACACACATGCTGCTTTATGCTCAGGGAAAGAGCCATGGTCCCCATTGACTAAGAGGCTGGGTGGGCCCCACAGTGTGGACATTTTTCACAAGAGAAAAATCTCTTCCCCTGCAAGTAGGCAAATCCCAGATCATCCAGTCCACACCTGCAATACATAACATAACACTTATAAATGACATTAAAAGGGAACTGGATGTACTAAATGTGAAAACCATACATCTCACTATTAAACAGTACCTCTATATGTGTATGATGGTTATGGATTGCAGCCAATAGCTAAGGTCACCATACATTAGTGAGATTGGTGCCAAAAACACACTTACATAAAAATCCATAATCCAATCCAAACAGAAAACTTTATCTTAAATCTGATCATCCTTAGTGACTAAGGTAATATTTACTTCTTTTTTGATTTCCCAACTTCCTAGCAAATAAATCTGACAGACCAATTTTGTATCTAGATACAATATTACCACTACTGTAGCATACACACATTACCATAACATTTTGAATACCACTCATTTCATGTGGCACTACAAATCAAATAGCTTTGGCCATCACAGTGCCCCACTTTTCAGCAACCTGCCTACAGCCAATGGACACATACTATGGCTGCCATAACAGTTAAATTTACCTTTTCAAAGATTTTGATGCTCTAGCATCAATTACTAAGCCACACGATACAACATGCTGTTTGTGAAAAAACAAGAAAATGAAGTCGCTGCATTGAAGTATTATACTGTGGAGGTACGTGTGTAACCATAACATATGGACATCATCATTTTCATACATGACCAGAAATCAAAACGGCTGCAGCGACCAAACTGTCTCATCTTGCAGCCCACAGTTAGCGATCTACTTACACCTTAGCCATCTTAATTGCTAATACTGACTCGTAATTTCACAGACCTTGAGGCAGCGTAGTGACTAAGCCTGACACCTTGTCTTGATGTGTGCAAATCACACTGAAAATGATATGTTGTATCAAAGTATCAGGATAGCTGGCAGTGGCTGCAGTGTGTTGCTATGGCACATCAGTAATAGGATACCAGACTACATGGTATCATCACCCCCAAAACCACAAAAAGAATCTTTCCTGCAGTAAAAAGTCAAATCTTACTCTACATGTTCTTTCCAACCACAGCACACAGACTCCAATCTCAGACTACAGTTTGCCACCCCCTGAACAAATTACTTACCCTTCATGTACCTAACCACAATAAAACCCACATTCTGCACCTAACCTCCATTTGTTCACTTGTGTTGGTAGAACAGAATACATATAGCAAAACGGCAGGATGAATTCGAGGGGGCATGGAACGAAGCAGCTACAGAGTAATTTGAAGCAACTTTCCCAGCATTTGCATGGTGTGACTGAGGAAAGCCAAGTAAACTACAGTGCCAACTCTTATAGCAACCATGTATTATCACCTTCAACCACAATGCATGAAGTAACAGACTTCTAATACGCTGCTCAGTACTCACCTGTGGGAAAGTCCAAGATAGTGCACAGCCTGTAATACAGTCTCAAGTGTTGATTTCTCATCCTTAAGGATCTGTGTGGCAAGATGCTGAAGCACCAGAGCAATGTTATAAAGCAACAACATATCCTGTGGTGCAATTCGTCAGGCCCGACAACAAAATATTTGCCATCAGCCAGTGAAAGTCTTATGTCTTAGTCATTGTTATGAGTTGTTTCAATCGTGAACAGTATGGAAATGCTCCAGCTAACGTTACAGAATGTTCCATTGTCAGTTGGTGGACCTCTGCCAGTCAACAGTTTCCTGCTCTTAAGCAACCTGAAATGATAAACAAAAGCTCCCTACCCAAACTATTCTAAGCCAATTCAGTCTCAATTACAGCACTGTTATGTGACAAAATCTTCAACCTGAAGATGAAGGCAGCAAGATCCTCCAGAATGGTGGTACCTATCCGTCGCAGTACACTGAGTGATTATGTAACTAACTGAAACATTCAGGGTCTACTGCGCCGTTGCCATTTGTCAGCTGGTCAGTAAATTTCTTCCTTCTACAAAATCCAGACGCTTAGTCAAGTGGCAACAACTTGCCTTCGTGTCTTATGTGAAAGTTCTTTCCTTCATTTCATTGTTTTGATCATTCCTCCACAGCACTCTCCCTCCAGCCAGCTTAACCCTGCTCACACCATCACAACACATCTGATGTGCTTACTGATCCAAATTCAAGCAGTCTGATTCACGGCTTGTTTCAGGCAACCGTAATCTTTGTGGCCCAAAACAGCCTGCTGTATTTAAAATTTTGTATGTAAATGCTTACACTGCTCTGTCTTCAGTCTTACTACAGCATTACAAAGAAGCAGTGCCACCAAACTTGCTCCTGCATTGGGCCCACAAATGCCACAAACTGACCCTGATCACACAAGTCCACAAGGACCACCTGCACAATAGCTAACTAACCTTCAGAAGGGTCATTTTGGCTTCCTTCAGCTTTCCTGCCTTAAAGTATGCTCTTGCCAAATACTGAAGTACCTCCACGTGGTGGTGCCTGTAGAACTTCCGCAGGCAGTTCTCATACTGCAACATGGTAACTCAGAAATACTGCAAAGCACTTAAACAACAGAACCAACCGAAAAGGTTATAAAGCACTGTAATCATAAATCATAATGGTATGAGTAAAATCTGCGAAATGTAATGATTTGTGATGTCAGTCACACACTTCCACTGCATGCTGGAAGAAAGATGGGCCATCAATGGAATGCTTACAAACAACACTGGGTTCACAGGCCATAAGTTACAATACGCTATTCTAAACAGTAACTCACCATCTGGATGGCACTGACATACTGCTTCTGCTCCACATAAATATGTGCAATGTTAAGCCACACATCACAGAACTCTGCTGTGGCTTCACGTACTTGGGCAAAAATATCCCGCGCCTCATTCACACAACCCTTGTGGGCTAACACAGCACCTGCACGGAAGGCACTTTAGCTACTGCATTACTGAGATGAATACCCAACTATGAATCGAATCCCCAAAGTAGGATCTTGATTTTAGATTTCAAGCACAAAATTCCATGTGCGCTTCTCATAGCCTCCCTGCATGTTACATGTAACACCAATCTCAAAGCTCTTGACTTAATCACTCAAGAAGACTACAAATCATAACTTTCCTCATCCTAGAATTTTCTCCATTGTCCTGTTATTCCTTCCTCATACGTCCAAAAATTCCTCTCTGCACCCTGTTCTCAAACCACCCTCAGTCTGTTCTTCCCTTAATATGACAGACCAATTTTCACAACCAAAATCGATGCTACAGTAGGTCATATACAACTCAAAGAATATTAAACGTGAATTTAACACATGGTGTTGGTGGAATAATACTATTTATTATTTATTTATTTCTAATTATACATTCACAAGATCCACACATGGTACGAAACCACTGGGATATAGAATTTGTCACAGTGATTACCATAGTTCTGAACTGACAACAGTAGGCACATCACACAGACACACCAAATAACACATAAGAAAAAGGAACTGAAAGCCAGCAAAGAATTAACGAATAACAGGCCTTCAAATATGCGAAACGTTTTACTTCAGTGTCGCTCCTTTTGTCACAGGCGAGCACCAGAATCTCACTCAATAATAACCATAAACCAAAGCTAATGATGGTCATGATAATCAAAACTAATACGAAAATGTAACCTTACTGCTCACAGATTTCATGAAGACTACAACATGTAAGAGTGTGTCACTTCCATTTGTGACAAGATTACACACCTCAAGTAAGAAATATTACTATATTAGACAGAACTGTGATAATAACATAACTTACCGAATGCAACTTTCAACACGCGGGAAATTTTGGCCATAGATTACATATCTGGCGTGCATTGTTTAGCAGTGAGCAGATGTGAGTACTCAGGTCCCCTAGATCTGGAGCAGACCCATTATCATTCTTAGTACCAAATCTAGGAAAGACTTTTAGACGTCAAAAGAACAGAAGATCATCGCAGCACCTAGCATATGAAATAAGGCTTGCTCCCACTTTCCAACAATAATACATACCCCCAACGGCAACCGAAGAGTATACAACCACGTACCCACAGGTAATCATTTTACTCCACATAAAGAAATACATTCAATGTCATGGACTAGAGTGTACTGTCGGTCTGCCATCTACCTGGCAGTATTGAAACCGAGCCGACTTCTCCTTGATTTAGGACTAGTACTAACATGACATGACGAAGTCGACCGCAGATGAGCCGGTAAAAAAGGAAACTGCTTTTTTATTTCACTGTTGACAACGCAATCCCCCCCCCCCCACTCCCTCCACCCTGCCACTGAAATTATCATTTGTATTGAACCAATGTGTATATATGAAATGGATATCTGTATTCTTCTGGGATATTGGGTCCTCTCTCTTATGTTTATGTTCTCACACTGATGAATATTAAAACTGAGGTCTTTCATGATCTGACACTATGTAGTTTCAAGTACCTGCCAATGTGCTGGAGGAACCTGCTGCCTCCACCTGAAGGGTAGAAGATGGAGGCAGCATGATCATCCTAAACATTTATATGTATCCACAAAACTACACAGCGTCACATCACAGACGACCTTCAAATTCATGAAGGATAGTGACACTACAACACACACTGTATTCATTTGCTTTATTCAGTGAGAAGAAAAACAATTCACCACATTGTAAAACACAGAACTGTCCAACCACAAAATCTGGACACGTGTAACAGAAAGCAGGACTATTCAACCTAACCATGCTTGGTAGAACACACCATCCCACAGACACAACTGCCAGTAGCAATGGAAACCATCCAAGATGCAAAGCGTTATGCCACCGGTAAGACAGCACACCACACCCAAAACTTCCTATTCACTTTCATTTTCAGAATTTCCTCCCTCAGATCCAGACCCTGAAAGAAAGAATGTCCAAAATACACATCCTGAACCATCATCATCTTCTTCTTCTTCTTATTCTGGTCACACAGTTAGGCCACAAAATAACCAGTTTTGGACCCAGTATTTTGTCTGTCTGTCTGTCTGTCCAGCAGTTGCTTCAATCTTCCAACACCAACTCCTGTGCGCTGTATGGTCTTTAACTCCTCATATGCTGCCAGTCTCCATTCACTGTACTGAGTGGGTCCATTTAAATTTAATACCCCTTCATCCCAGGCAGTGCTTAGAATTTAAAAACCAGCAACAATGAAGGGTTAACATCATTAAAGCCTTCTTCATCTTCTGACAAGTCAAGAGTGAGTTCACTTTTGGGGTTTATTTTACAATGTTGTCTGTAATACAACCTACCTAGTAACAACTGTATGATGACTGGTGAATGGTGAACAACAGGAAATGATTTTTAGGGAGGCAGTCATGACTTAATCAACGTACTACATCAGGGCACTGGTCTCATGATACTGAGGAACTCATGAAATTCCTCAGACAGCTGGTGTTCTCACCAAGATTTGAACTGGGTACCATCAGCAAACAAGGGTGAGAGAGCTACAGGTGGCTCACTGTGCTGTTTATATCATTGCTGATCATAACTCATTACACATATCTTCTATGTACATCACCTACAGCACTATAATCCACGTACAACAACCTTTTACCTTCTAATATTTTATACCTATACCTAAGATACTCTTTTAACTGTGAAGTTAATCAAAATTATATGAATTTTTTAACTGTGAATTGATTTTGACATGTTACAATTGTGGCTGTATTCTTGTTCTTGCCATCCTGAAGATGGCCACATGAGTGGCCAAAACAGATCGGTGGTTACTATATAATAAGCTTACATTCTTCCACTCAACTGCATTTGTTGGTCTTTATAAAAATGTTATATATGTGATCAATGCACAAAACATGGAATATATAAAAAAGGATGACTGTATTACTGCTACACCATCCTTCTCAAACAGCAGCCGGAAGTCACTGGGTGTCTAACAACCTTCAGTCAACAAACATGATCTAACCAGTTTTGTTTATACTGCACTCATTTGTTTTTGACTGCATCCATCCCTAGTCCTAAGATATCTTCATTTCTTCTACAATCTAATAAACTGTCCTACAGTACGTCTCAGGAATTTTGTATCTCACACCTTCCAAAGGTGTAAATAAATGTATAAACCACATTCACTACCAGTTCCTTCAAAGTGAAGAAAGAAAGAACAAAGTAAGCAGCTCACAATAATTTAACCATTTTTCAATATACAGTGGGCTGTGTGTCAGTGCACTCTTAGGTGGAAGACTTGGTCCACCTGTAAGTTCTAAGCTCACTTCACGCAGTCACTGTCCAGACAACTCTCTGTACAACTGCATTTCCTAATCTTGTTCGAGAAAAGTGTGCTAGTGCTGTAACTGGTTATATCAGAAATAATAATAATGACAATGAAAACACTTTTAATGACATTTCATGCAGAATAATAATTCTTGTGATTTCCTTGCTTCATTTTGTACAGCAAACTTCTAACATTATCACTTAATTATATATAGAACGATCAGATTTGTGCATGCTCTACAACAGAACACAGGATTTAATGCACCCTCTCTTTTTCAGTCATACAATTTTATTTCGCTCTTACCTAGCGTGAGTGTATTACCATTGCTTACAAATCATTAATAACTAATTCCATGGACCAGAGGCCTTCATAATTGTGAGCCACTTTCTGAACCAAATTAATCCAGTCCAGTACACTTCATTCAGAACCACAGCATCCAATGATATGATTATCAGCAGATAATGAATTGGAAAGGATCTGAAAGTAAGTACTTGTGAAGTCATTTTACAGTACTACCCTGGCATTTGCTTGGAAAGCCTGAGGAAAACCATGAAAAGCCTTCGTACACTTAGTCTCCAGGTATGGACCTGCAACACTGTGAACACAAAACAGGAGCACTTTGCACACGACCATGGCATTCTGTCTAATATTTTTAAAGTAGAAGTATTTTAACCCTTCAGTAATGCCCTGGTTCAAATTCCAGCTACTGCCCAAAATGGAGACGTCTGAAATTCGAAGTGCCCTTCAATGCATTCATGAATGTACGGTGCACTGAGGTTGACAACATGATAAGCTTTCAAGGCCCATACAGTGCACTGTGGCTCACACTGAAGGGTTAACAGAAAACTGACTGAAAAACACTGGAAGTAAGTACAAATATATTGTGTTTTGTTTTCTGCTGCGTTATCAAACTGGTAATGTAAGAAGAAGCATCAGTACCTCCAGACGCATATCACCCTATAAAAGTTAGAACCAACCTGAGCCTTTCCCATGTGCTGGACTCCCCATTTCGCTGCCAGATACAGACTTCCTGGACACTGGAGAACCTGATCTGCAATAAGAAACAAAGTTTGTCAGAACACAAAAAATGGACATTAAAAATGGAACATATTATATCTTGCAGCTTGATTGCTCTAATTCTTCAACATCACTTAGCAGTGGCACAGATATTTGTTTGTTTCAGAACTGTACTGAGCCACTCATTAGACGTTACACAGCCGTTCAGTTTTACAGACAAGATGTTTTGCTTTTACATTTTCATTAACTGTCCCTTACATCAAGCATCTGCATTTTTTATTACAAAATTTTAGACAACTTTTAAATAAATTATACAATGAAACAGGACATTTAGCAAACAACAAAACATTAACCTAAGTGTAATAAAACATCTGACATTTATTCATTTCTACAACACAAAGCTTCATTCAAAACAAACAAAAAAATTAACTTACCGACTCGATGACTGTGACCTTGACCGACTACCAGATTTGCTCCTGGATAAATAAACAACAAAGCATAATTATGAAAAGAACAGGTGTCCTATATCAACACAACAGTAAATAGTTAAAATCAAAGTGCATTAATAGTAACTAGTGTATGGCCTGGGTTTATCCCCATCCTGAGACAAATCAAGGTGCCCTTAATGGTAACTAGTGTATAGCCTGGGTTTATCTCTATCCTGAGCCAAACAAAATTCTGTAACTTCTTTATTCTAGCCAGGAAATGTCAGGTCACCTACTATGATGGTTCTTGTTGTCTTCAGTGGTAGGTATGCGCAAATACAAGAAATGTATTAAAAACACATTGTAACATTTTTCTGGGAGTGCTTTACTCTTGACGATGATGGCACTGTGATCCTTCAAAGCATTGGGAACCACTCAACCAACACAACGTCACATCCCAGAAGACCTAAATCCTCATATTATGACCACATCCTTTCAAATACTTTCTTTTTGACCACTCACAATCATCTTCCCACTTCATGTGACCCCATACACCCATGGCGTTGAAACATCATTAAATAACACAAGAGTATATCTAGGCAATACTGCACACCTTCTTTACAATCTTTCTATCAAGACAGTGAACACACGTAACACTTCAACTGAATTCACCATCATGAATATGAACTGACCTTGATCCACTGTGCGAGCGGGACTTGGTTGGAGAACCACTCCGTGAACGTGACCCAGACTTTGATCTGCAAACATGCAACTTGTACTAGATCTTACTGCTGCAAGAAATCAAACTTTCATGCATGAAAGCTACACCTTCCTACTCTGGCCACGAAGCTAACAACTTGCAGAGTTCAACTCGAGCTTAATGGAATGGAGGATTATGGTCAGTCTATGGGAATGACAATTAAGTTCACCATAAATAAAGCAGTCACACATATGAATGGACAAGATCCATCCATCATCCTTTCATTTTAAGAATTCTGTGCAAAAAAAATACACAATTAAGGCAGTAAATATTGCTATGCTCAGAACACACGCCTTTATTACACTTTTCAATTTTTAGGTGTCCCTTAACAATTACTGCTCCAATAAAAACATTATTCATTACCTTGATCTAGAATGAGATGATCTGCCACTCCTTGACCCACTCTTTGATCTAGACCTAGATCGTGATGCACTCTTCCCCGATCCTGATCCACTCCTAGAGCGTGACCCACTCCTGGATCTTGACCGTGAGCGACTCCTTGACCTTGACTGTGAGCCACTTCTTGATCTTGACTGTGAGCCACTCCCTGATCTAGACCGTGAGCCACTCCTTGATCTAGACTGTGAGCCACTCCGCGAATGCGAGCGTGAACCACTTTTAGATCTGGATCGAGACTGCGACCGAGACTTGGACCTGCTCTTGGACCGAGATCCACTCTTTGAACGTGAATGTGACCTGCTACCAGACTGTGACCTGGAGCGAGATCTGGAACGTGAACGACTGGAGTCTGATGCAATTCGACGCTTCTTCTTCTGTCCACCACTCTTGTCACTTCCACTTTCTCCTCTGAAATAATAAATTATTATACATGTGACTATCATATGTACATTTTCACATCATCTGTTTTATTGAGCAAGTTCACTGAAGTGGCAACACCTAAGACTTGTATTCAAGAAGTACCCAGTTTGAATCTCAAAAAGGAAACAAATAATTCTGAACGTGACTTTCTATGGTTTTGCTCAGTAACCCCATACAAATGTATCTCAAATTAATGTAAAACCTCTTCTTTTCAGATACTTCCTGATTCATCACCCGCTAACCCAAGGGTTACTCGATATAGCGACTTGCTACAGGCTGGACAGTCAGGGTCGAATCCTGGTAAGGGCAATATTTGCACCCATCCAGACTGGCCCTGGGGCCCAGGGCCCATCCAGCCTCCTGTACCGGGTCTCTTTCTCGGAGATAAAGTGGCCAGGGCCTAGAACTGACTATCCACCTCCATCTAGCGCCGAGGTTACAGACCTCTACTCCCTGTCTGGGCCTTCATGGCCTGTGCTATGGTCAACTTTACCTTTACCTTTACCTTTACCTTTACTAATCCAAGGGTGCACAAATCCCAGGTGCCAGGTCAGTACGGCAACTAAATTTTCTATAGTGGCGCCTAATATTTGTGAGCCCTCAGCATTAACATGCTTCACATCACCCATCTGGTGCCCAGACTTTGGAGGGAGCTCCTAAATTTGTGCAAAACTCAAATTTGTGCACCCCTCCACATATCATTGTACTAGTTGATTCTACATGTGTTGTCAAAGCTAGTGGCAGCATTGTTAAATAAAAGATTTAATTAATGAGTCTCTACATTCTTCTAAAAGTGCAGACAGGTGAGAAACACCTAACAATGTGTACAGGTCCTTTGAAGATAAAAGTGTTATTCATCCAGTGATCTATAACATATTTACAAGCCCACAGCTTCATTTATGCCAGACAACAAATTTTACTTCCACTACATAGTTACACATAACCATGCTATGAATATTTAATGAAGTCACAAACTTCATGCAATGTAAAAAATACTGCTGTCACATTACTTCTGCAGCTCTCACTAAACTAACCTTGAACTAACCAGTATCAATCAAGTAGATACATTTTAGTTTGCACGGACTGTCTCTGTACACTGGCATTCTTATGTGATTTTCCGATGATATCTGCTACATTGGCATCAATAACCTTGTTTACTGGGTTTTGCACATTAAGGTGACGCAAGTAAGTGCATGTCCATTAACGAATAGTGAGGGAAGTCGTACTTAACATGTACCAATACTTCAAGCACAACGAACGGGATACAGACAACCAGAGGTGCACAAACCCCAGATGTCAGGTTGCCATGGCAACTACATATTGTACTGTCAGACATAACATATGCGGACCCTCAGAACTGAACTTGATTCATGTCACCTTTCTGGCACTCAAAATTTTGTACTGGATACTACATTTTTGGACAATCTGTGCACCCCTGCAGAAGATGACAATATTTGTCAGACTGTGGACAATACTGCTCAATGGCAGCAGCAGACAGTCCAGTCAAGAGGTGTCACAATTTCAACCACTCAGAGAACTGTGAGATGCAACCTGTAACTCCCTCCCACTCTGTGCCAAATGCAGCACCATCCCACACATGTTAAACATTCCTACTCTAATAAATTACCTTACAGAGAATAACTACTCAATAATTACTCACCCACTTGCAATCTTGAGCTGGTTACTATCACTGTCAGACTCACTTGTCGAGATGGTTGCCTTGGAAACAATGCGACTTTTCTGGCGGGCTGACAACCCATCTTCCATGTTAGCCTGCTTGCCTTTCCTGCCGCGACCCCTCGGCTCCTGCAAACATACAGGAGTGCCCACAAAGGAACAAAAAAGTCTAAAAAATGTGCAGCTGTCCCTCTCTATGCCATGAAGGCATGCAGAGGGAGTAGACACAGCTCCACTCATTCTTAACCTTGGTACTAGATGGAAGTCAGTGGTCAACATCATGTCCCAGTCACTTTACCCTCGGAGAGAGCCCTGGTACCCACTGATTATGAAGCTGGGTAGGCCCCAAAACACAAAACACAAACTCTCCACACAACACAGTATGCAGTGCACTGTTCTGAACAGTTTGCTTCTCTATGTCTAAGAGCCAGTTCACAAAGTAGAGTAAAGTACTTTCATTCTGCATTAATTTAGACAGGTCTTGGCTATTATGCGTAACATTCTTCATCCAAGAATAGGGACTTTTAATCACCTAGTAGTATACAGACGGTGACCAAATTTTAATTCACAGATCATAATAACAATTGCAAAAAATGCAATGCTTGCCCAGCTGCAGCACACCACAATGTGACACATGTCCAGTAAAGGTTACGTTTACCTACAGTACAGTCCAGATGTTCACGAACTGCAATGTTTAGAATCTCAACTTTACATGATCATCTATTTTTAACACCACTATTTCAACCTTCTGTGGCAGATTCTGGAACCTGCATGAGACCACCTGGCAGGCAAGTTGGCTTCTCCCACTTTCCAGCTATTGTACAAATCACTCTCATCTCATCAAGCTCTGTCTTTCGTTAAGTGAGGTTAACTGACCTCACACTTTATGGAATGACAATCGCTTCCACTCATTTAACATATTTTAGGCTTTCAAAATGTTTCTGTTTTATTAAAAATTGGCTTTAATAATTTTTAAGCTTTTTTGGATTATTTTACATTGTTATCACCAAAACTTCATACTCTCTTGGAACCAGTGGAACCAGATGGGCATTTTACATTGAAAACGGGTTCTGATGTCTGTAACAGTCATATTGGTTCCAATTACCCATGAATATCACGTCTCTATGGTACACGATGCAGTGACTTCTTAATAAAGTGTGTGCCTCATACCTGTCAGTAATTCAAATCGCAACACACTACAGTCATCACAGTGCACATGTTGACGTCGGCAGACAGGTGCCAAGTGGCCACCAGTTTACCCCTGACTGTCAGTGTAACCTTCCATGAAGCTCACAAAGGGTACGTCCCTGGCCCAAATACCACGCCCTTCCATCCTTACCAAACCCTGATGTAGCAATATGTCCTGCATAGTACTTCTTACTTCTTCAATTAAATTCCAGTTGCCCCAATTGAAAGTTTAATTAAATGGATAAAGCTATGCAAATGAAGATCTTACAGAGAAGACATTCATTAAGTATAGTCTCCTAGCTCATAAAAGTTAACTGTGAAGCCATTAAAACATTACATGTAGCTCATTTATTTCACTTGATTATCATTATTTTTCAACATGATCCATGAGCATAACGATGCACTTGTCCCATGTTGGCACATTCCACAATAATGAGGAAGCACAAGTGCTGTCCATGAATGGTTGCAAATGCAAGAGCCCGATGTCAACCAAGACAAAATTTTCAAACACATTTCAAATTGGGACATAGCCAGTGTGCCCGCAGATTATGTTAAAATAAATAAATGAGTTACATTTAACAGTGCAATGACACCTCACTTAATTGTTATGATCTAGGAAACCACACTTACTAAAGCCTTTTGTTAATCATGGAGATCATGCCTGCTTTGTCCTCAGATGTCCTGGCTTCAAAAATTGGCCTGAACATCAGCTAGTCTGTCATTTTAAGAGGATTTTTCCATCCCTCCTGACATATACGAGGACAGTGCATAACTCAAATTATACCACAAGCACTAAATTACAACCTGCAAGCATTAGACTAAAGGGTCTACGACCACTACACCAAACTCCCTTCCATTAGCCATGCAATCAATCGTGCCGATTCACAAGACGCCTGTACCTTCTGCACCTTCTGTCCACGCTTGTTCCTGGGAGCTTCTTCTCCAGACTCAGACTCTCCCCCTGCCCTCTGTTTTTCTCGTCTCTTCCGAACGCCTCCAGCACGACCCTTGCGTTTCTTCTCATCATCCACACTATGAACAGACAAATGCTCACACAATAATGGTCATAAACCTCTCACCCCCCACATACCAGCAGTTACTGTCCATAAAAAAGGACTGTGGTCATCTGTCTTGTTATGTGGTACCAAGTGGCTACCAATGTTTTGGAGGAATCTGCTGCCTACAGTCTTCTACCCTGAAGAGGGAGGCACTAAGTTTCTCCAAATGTTGGTACTCATATACCAAAGTACACAGTGTCACAATCCAGACTGCCACAAGCCTAATTTCTACCTCAAATCTCAGCAGGAACAGCACACTGCACAATCAGCAAACGTACACTCCCATAACACCATCCAAAGTTCAACAGCGTTGGCACCACTGCACATAGTGTGCTACCTAACCACAACCTATTTCCCTGCTCCTTGCACCAAGCTGCTGTATGCATGCCATTTTCCCCATATGAGACCTAAACCTATTCACAGCCCACCTTGTTTTAACCAGCCTAACATTACAACAAGCATACCAGTCAATGGTCTAACATTCTAAAACAGTCTCTACTTCACATATAACAGATACACATTTGCCTGAAAATGACCAATAAAAAAAGCCTCACAAAGTAGTCTTACTTCTGACACACCAGTGACAACAATTATACTGCCCTTAACACCAGTCTCAGTAACTGTCATTTACATTCCCTCAGAAATAGGAAGCTGGAATAGGCTAAGAACGAGTGGAGTTCCACACCTACTTCACCTACATGCCTGCATGCTCTGCAAAGGGACAATTTTACATTTACCTTTTACCCACAAAGTAAGAGGCTGTGATGTGAACAATGAACTGCAAAGGATGTGGAAAGAAATGCTTGTGGTCTAAATTAAGGTAACGTCAAAATGGGCATTTAACTCCAGCACGAAAAGGTTAATAGTTCAAGTTATATAGCATCAAATGACAGTACGAACAGTGAACAGCACACTGGACTGGATGGAGAAGGAGGCAGTTGTGCTCTCATTTCGAATATTGAGTAAAACCATAACAAACGTCAATCAGGTCGCTAAGTCCCTGGGCCACAATTTAAAGCTGCCTATTGAATAATTACGTCCGGTCTGTCAGTACATCACAGGCAGCTCAGCCATAAGGGCTGCAGGGCCACAGCCCTCCCAAAAATTCTGAGAAAAATTAAACTAAATATCTGAATAAAAGTTTTCTTTAGAAGTCTTACCAAAAAGTTTTACTTAGATATTTGGTTTAATTTTTCTCAAAATTTCTGGAAGGGCTGCAGCCCTTACAGAGAAGCTGACCCTGCAGTACGTCCTGTATGTAACCAATGGAACATGATGTCCGGTCTGTCACTACATCATGAACAAAACCAATGAAACACAATGCCTGGTCTGTCAGTACATCACAAGCATTACTGAACCACAGTACTGGTCCTTATCACAATAAAAGGAAAATTCAAGGTACTGGAATGAAGGCAAAAGTAACAAAGGTTTCACTCATCTCTGTTATTTCACTTTCACTTCAATTTCCATACCACCAGTTATACCAATCATGCACTTTGTTCACATTCTGTCTATGGAGAGACAGAAGCGAAAATAGGGAAATGCATACAGAAGTAAGTAAAAACACAAAACTATTACCACACAAACATACTAACCACTAAACTACTACTAATGCTGATACTAATCACTACAGTTGCTACTAACAGTGTCTACTGAAGTCAATCTACCTGCGTTGTCTTTTCCTAGTCTTCTCTCGAGGCTTGTCCGTACCACTTCCCCCTTCATCACCATCACTCGCACCCGAGTCGGAAATGTACTCAGCACGTTTCCTTCCCGAACCTTTTTTAGCTGGCTTTTCACTTGGCATGTCACCGAACAGGATGGCATTCTTTGTTTTCTCACGGTACTCCTGGCGTTTCTTCAGTAATTCTTCAATCTCTAACCTCCTCTTTTCCTCCAGTTTCTTCTGCTCAGACAGAAACAAAATGTGACACACACTGGCCAAAAAGCAAAATACAAAATGCCCAGAAATATTGCAAACACCAGCACACTTTAAAACACAAATCTAGTACTTATGTGCCTGACTGACTCTGACTACATGAAACAGTGCGCTTGTTCAGGACCTAAGGCAATGTACACACACCAAACAAACTGCATACATTTTATGAAACCTAAATGTTCCTTAACACGTTCACAGCAGCCTAACCACTTGCTTGCTCTGGGCCATATGACTCCAGTCCACACCCACCCTGTTTCTTGTCAGATCCATTTTAATATCATCCCACCATGTGCACAGTTGACACAATTCCACTAATGACTACATAAGTAATGGGCATATTTTCATGAAACTTTACACCAACACATTACAATAAGAACCACCGATCTCATGCTAATGATATAAAACCTGCATCCCATAAAATATCAAGCAACAACAAAAACTAATACACCAAACATTTGGTTAATAAACCGGTGCTGATACAAAGATAACTCAACAGGAAGGCTGTAAGTGAATTATCCAACTCAAGACCAGTCAAACTGAGCCATGTCCAAATCACTATGATGCCACCAAGAGACATATACTGTACTTCTTGTGCACACAATTCCTGAATGCCTTTTTTGCACTAAGTGAGTCCGCACTGAGCTGCAAACTCTTAACATTTGTTATGCTTGATAATTCAATCTGTGTGAAGCTGAATGCCTGCCTTTGCAGTATTTCAGCGAGTCAGATTTCATTCAACTCAAATGGCATCACTTCATGTGTCTGTACCTTACAAATGACACAAACAGTTCTAGCAGGAAAAGATACCAATTTTCCTTGAAGTGGTGAAGCTAACAAAAATCAAGAGCACACATTGTTACAGTACACAGTACGCCACCATCCCAGTGGGTGCTCACTCTATCATCTACATCTCAGAGTAAACAGAATATAAGTAGACTGGGCACCATAATGTCCCACGCATATCGACCATGCCTGATCCTTTGTGCAACCCTTATAGTCATGTGTTTAGCAGCCCCACACTTTGAACAAAGTAAAGTATCCTGCTAACAGAGATATCCTTGAAGTCCCCTGGCTTCATAAAATAACGTCCCAGGTACCTGAACCTTAACGCAGCCAAACCCTTGCAGCCATAAAGAAGGTGTGAGCCCGGTTCGGATGCCTGTTCGCATCTGACACTCTCAGGGCTGTCTACCAGCCCTAATTTAAATAGGTGCCCTTTCAGATAACAATGTCCTGTTAGAAGCCCTGTCATTCTTCTTCACCGGTTCCCACTAAAACTAAGTATTCTCCAGCTCTTTTGGCAGAAGGTCTTTTAAGAAAGCCGTTAGCTTGTCTTTGTTTATGAATGGACTGCCAATATTCTACGTGTTTGCTGCTCATCCTCTACACCTTATTACTTTACACATGTATTTAACATCTTACATTGTCCTCAACATACCTGCTCCTCTATCTGCTTCAGTCTGAATGCCTCCCGTTCTTCTTCCTGCTTACGTCGTAACTGCCTCTCCTCTTCATCCACACGACGGGCACGGGCCACATGGTACTGTGCCTGAGATAGAAGATCCTGGCACTGACGGGCCTCCAGTCCTGCCAGTGTGACATCATACCGCAAGCGGTCCCCGTGGACAGACAGGTAGTTGAAGTACCTGTAACAGCACGAAAAATGCTTACTAAGTTGGCATATAATGCCGCACCAACTTCAACTGACATGCAGACTATTACAAATCATGAATCTGGTGAAATGCAGAAGTCACAGAACACAGTTTTTAAAGTACAGGCAATTCATGTTCAATGTATTACATAAATGGTTACACACTGAACACAGATCACCTGTAATTATATGATAATTATATGTCATTATATGGACCATCTATTTTAACATCAAAGATATTTTGCCTACACAGCCTATCTATGTGTTCGTAAGAACCTCACAACAAAAAGCAATTATTTCCCGAAACAGCATTACACATTAAACTTCGTAATAGAGATGCAATGTTTTAAAAGAGGTAAGAACTGAATTTTTACATATTATTTAAGTTATTTCAGGATTCAAATGGCTAATGTTAAATTCCCATGGTTCCAACCTAATTATTTTGACATTAAATCACATTCATTTAAGGTGCCCTGGTTGTGGCCAAATGCATTACATCTCAGAAATATTACATTTGGACTGTATTGCTTTTTTTAAGACCCAACACAAATGATTCAGTCATGATACCAGGTCATAGCGAAGACAACAACAATGTACCTAACGAATACAAGACACAGATGTGGCATCTAACAGCAGGTAATGTGAATACTGCTGTGTTCGTAGACATCACATTGTGTAGCTTGGTAAACAGATTACCAACATGTTTGTGGAGCCTGCTACCTCTAGCATAAATGCAGAACTCAATCTTCTGCTCGGAAGATGGAGGCAGGACGTACCTCCAAAACTGTGATGTCACACTACGTGAAGTGCCAGACCTCTCACATATTACTCAGTACTCACTTGTGGGAAAGTCCAAGTTCGTGCACAGCCTGTAATACAGTCTCAAGTGTTGATTTCTCATCCTTAAGGATCTGTGTGGCAAGACGCTGAAGCACCAGAGCAATATTATAAAGCAACACTGTATCCTGCGGTGCAACTCGTCGAGCCTGAGAACAAAATATTTGCCATCAGCCAGTGAAAGTCTTATGTCTCAGTCACTGTTATGAGTTGTTTCAATTGTGAACAGTCTGGAAATGCTTCAGCTGACGTCACAGAAAGATCCATTGTCAGTTGGTGGACCTCTGCCAGTCAACAGATTCCTGCTTTTAACGAACCTGAAATGATAAACAAAAGCTCCCTACCCAAACTACTCTAAGCCAATTCAATCTCAATTACAGCACTGTTATGTGATAAAATCTTCAACCTGAAGATGGAGGCAGCAAGATCCTCCAGAATGGTGGTACCTATCCGTCGCAGTACACTGAGTGATTATGTAACTAACTGAAACATTCAGGGTCTACTGCGCCGTTGCCATTTGTCAGCTGGTCAGTAAATTTCTTCCTTCTACAAAATCCAGACGCTTAGTCAAGTGGCAACAACTTGCCTTCGTGTCTTATGTGAAAGTTCTTTCCTTCATTTCATTGTTTTGATCATTCCTCCACAGCACTCTCCCTCCAGCCAGCTTAACCCTGCTCACACCATCACAACACATCTGATGTGCTTACTGATCCAAATTCAAGCAGTCTGATTCACGGCTTGTTTCAGGCAACCGTAATCTTTGTGGCCCAAAACAGCCTGCTGTATTTAAAATTTTGTATGTAAATGCTTACACTGCTCTGTCTTCAGTCTTACTACAGCATTACAAAGAAGCAGTGCCACCAAACTCGCTCCTGCATTGGGCCCACAAATGCCACAAACTGACCCTGATCACACAAGTCCACAAGGACCACCTGCACAATAGCTAACTAACCTTCAGAAGGGTCATTTTGGCTTCCTTCAGCTTTCCTGCCTTAAAGTATGCTCTTGCCAAATACTGAAGTACCTCCACGTGGTGGTGCCTGTAGAACTTCCGCAGGCAGTTCTCATACTGCAACATGGTAACTCAGAAATACTGCAAAGCACTTAAACAACAGAACCAACCGAAAAGGTTATAAAGCACTGTAATCATAAATCATAATGGTATGAGTAAAATCTGCGAAATGTAATGATTTGTGATGTCAGTCACACACTTCCACTGCATGCTGGAAGAAAGATGGGCCATCAATGGAATGCTTACAAACAACACTGGGTTCACAGGCCATAAGTTACAATACGCTATTCTAAACAGTAACTCACCATCTGGATGGCACTGACATACTGCTTCTGCTCCACATAAATATGTGCAATGTTAAGCCACACATCACAGAACTCTGCTGTGGCTTCACGTACTTGGGCAAAAATATCCCGCGCCTCATTCACACAACCCTTGTGGGCTAACACAGCACCTGCAAGGAAGGCACTTTAGCTACTGCATTACTGAGATGAACATCCAACTGTAACTTGGATCCCCAAAGTAGGATCTTGATTTTAGATTTCAAACTTAAAATTCTGTATGCGCTTCTCATCCCCTCCATACATGTTACTGTAATGCCAATCTCAAAGTTCTTAACTTAATCACTGAAGAAGGTTACAAAATCATGACTTTCCTCACCACACAATTTTCTCCACTGTCCTGTTGTTCCTTCCTCTTATGTCCAAAAACTCCTCCCTGCACCCTGTTTTCCAACCACCCTCAGTCTGTTTTCCTCCCTTAACATGACAGACCAAGTTTCACAACCATACACAACAAGCCATAAAATTATAATTCCGTGTCTTAATATTTTCCAACATTTCTGTGCATTAGACAACTATTAATGTGTCCAACAAAATGCACTTCCAGACGTATATTTTGTTGGACTCATTAATAATTTTAACTTTGTGTATTTTAACATTCGTTTTCAGACCGGAGCTGAAAAAATTCTGAACTATAGCCAGTAAGCATCCTCCAAACTCCTCTTAACTTCTTTGTTAATGTAATTCTGACTTTGTGCTGTAACTTTCAAACAAAACAATTCATTAACTGTCCTCACAGTTGACTACATTCTGCACACCTAGCAGTTTCAAATAATTTGGCACTATGATGATAACACAGAAACTAACAGGCATGACAGAAAGCAGACAACATTCCGTTCATTGCCGTGTTCAACTGCAACAATGTTCACCAAGATAAAAAAACTGCCAATGCTGTACACGTCATATAGTACACAACCCTTACTAAGGCATTCTTTAATACCAACATGTCACAATTTCACAGTACACAAGTAAACACTATTTTATTTTGACCCCTAAGTACGGCCATCCCATTTCAATTTCCATAAAAACTCACAAACACTCAACAAAATTATGTACAGATTTCTTACACCAAATTTCTCTCAAACCAAAAATAAATATGAAAATACTACCGCTTTCACTATGCCTGTTTTCACAAAACTCACAATCATTCATTGGGTTTTTCCAGACATCTGCTGTGCCAAATTCTATCCAAATAGCATGAGCAATGTACAACACATGGGCAAAATTTCGTTTACACCCTTAAGTAAATTATGCCTTTCCTTACACGGTTTTCATGAAACTTGTAATTACTCAACACTGTTACACTGAGATTTCTATATTGGATTTCACCCAAACTGGTCAAGAAATGTGGAAAGTACAAGTAAAAATTCATTTACGCACTTAACTAGTTCTGACTGCCACTGAACCAATTTTCATGAAACCCATTCTTGCTTGACAAATTTTTGTAAAGAATTCCTACACCAAATTTCATGAAATCTAACAAATAGTTTAGTCACTGATACTAAGTTATACAGATGGCTGGACAGATGTGGTCTGCATAAAACGTGTTTCTTTTCCTGCACTTTGTAAACAATGACTAACAAATAACCACAAAGTATGCCGAACAATGCTGGGCAGAACATACCAATGCCATTAGCAGCCCAGATGTTGCGAGGGTCATTACGAAGTACCTGCTTATACATAGCAAGTGCACGGTCCTGGTGGCGTTTCTCACGTTCTTTGTCCCGGGTGGGCTGATGCAGCGTCTGCAGCCACACATTGCCCAAAGCAATGAGTGAGTATGCATCAGTTGACGTAGTTGGATTCTGCACAAGAAATGTGAAGGAGTGTTAATACGTACCAATATGCTGCACACAAATAAATAAATTACATTTCTGCATCAATGGGAACTAAAACCATCAGAACTAGAAGGTTATCATCTTCTGGGATATGACACACTTCAGGCCTGATTGTCATTATGGGTCTGTTAATAGTCCACTCAATCTGCTCATGGTCTGGAGAAATAGTCTTTGCCTGCATTTACACATCTGTTACTGACCGTACCATGGCTTGAACGTGATCAGTAGCGTGAATACGACAAACACAGACAAGAATTTTGTCACTATTAGTCAACGATCACAGAGAAGAATATTTGACCCGCTCTTGACTGGAATGTGATTTTATCCCTGTGGTGCGTATCAAGCAGAAGGGCCCTCCAGGATGCGAGCATATATCAACCAGGCTACAAGACAGCACATCCCATGCAATGACGATCACAGTTCCCACCACACTAACTTCAAATCATACACAGTAAAAACTTTAAAAAGCAGCATGTATGTAGCACCTCACGAACATCTTGTCACCAACTGAAAGACAACTTTTATTGGGTTCATCACTAAAGACGAAGCGTATCTGTTTTATATAAGGACTCAGCGTGTACTGCACTGTAAACACTCTCCACTTCAGTTATAAAAACCAATCTCTCAATGTTTTATAAGGCAAAAGTTGCTGTTTGTTCTGAGATCCACACAAAACACATAAACACAATGTGGGCGCCATGTAGAATTTTTTAATATTAAACCTGGTGGTACGTAAAGTTACCGCTAGGCTTTAAAAGGTTAAGCACGATACAGTAAAGCTCAGTATGCAGATCCTGCATGTCTGAAGACACAGTTTCAGAACACTGTATCTACATATAATCACAGTCACATTGGTAACACTTCAGCTCTGTATTCAGAAGATTCTGGGTTCAAACCGTGGCCCCAAAATTTCCAGTCTCTATATTCTAAGCTGCACATCACATCATGAAACAAATAATAAATAAATAAAAGCCAATGCTGTTTTAGATTGAAATCAGCAAATGGTTACGTTGCAAGCTCAGATATGCAAGACCTGAGACTGTCACAGCAGTGTTGCTGAGACTCAAGTCTTCTGGCCCATGACACCATGCTATTCAGAGACTTCTTCCTGATGTTTCAAAGGACTGCAGTGTTTCATCTCCAGCATCCAGTATGCCAAGAACTTCACCTTCAGTCTCACACAGTCTAAGAAAAATTCTAGTTTGGCTGCTTGACCCTAAGACGCACCATGATCTTTCAAAACATCAGGAACTACTCATCGAATGATACAGCATCGCATTCCTTGAAGACCGGACTCTCAGACCCAGACATCATAATAGCCTGCAGCTTATCACGAGAGACCAAAGAGAAGTTCTGTGCCACGATTCTCTGACTTCAGAATGGCTGAAATGACAACCTGTAGGTCAGGCTCTACAGTGTGCTACAATGCACCTGCAGGACCCACCAATCAACACAGAACTTCTTCTCAACAACTGACTGGCTCTGTTCTGTAGAACACTGCAACTCAGCCACATTCACCTTCAGAACTCGCTCAAACTTCTTCTGTCCAGGACCCCACTCCATTTTGGCAAGATGGAGATTTCCAAGCAGTGACCATGCATCTGGATGCTCATTGTTGATTCTCAGAGCCTCCTTGAACCAATCTGATGCCTCATAGATCTGTCCCTTGTCACGAGCCATACACCCCAGTCGAAGATAACCTACACAGTGGCTTATAAGTCAACAAGCAACAACACAATATAATCACACACAGACGACGCGTATCTCTCCCTACACTTCATTTAACATACTAACCAAAAACATCAGGAACAGGCAAATTTATAGGAAACAATAATCTTCAAATTTGAAAATTACAAATATATGTTACAATGTGTTATTTTCTTTCACCAACTTCCCTTCTGCTGTAATCTTGTATGGAACTAGAAGCTAAAATTCACCAAAACAAACGTATGAACCAAAAATGTATTACCCAATTCCCCCAAACCACGCTTCAGAAGTGAAACATGCAGATGTAAAAAATGGACTTCCCCTCTATGTTTCACACACCTTGTACAAAAAATGCATTAAAACTGAAATACAAACATGGGTCATACATACAATCAACATAATTGGGATGCTCTTTCAAGATGTCCTTGTATAACTTCTCAGCACGGTCAAACTGGCAGAGGGACTCATTCAGACGTGCCAGGTTGTATGTTGTTGTCACAGTTATCGAGTTGTAATACTGTGGGTCCTGCTCTGCCTCTATCTTTGAGCGACTTAACGAGTCTTCTAAGTTCCTCTTTGCTTCCTCCAAATTACCCAACCTTATTAAAAAAGGAAGAAACGGAAGTAGAACACATTTCCATGAAAGGCTGAAATAACAGTTAACTGCATTCTGGAAAATATGCCATGTAGCCTGGTACAAGCATGCTGACATTTCAGCAAAACCCTCTGACATGTCGCAGCCCTGCATGGCATTACAGCCCATGATCTTTGTTACTCATGCCAGGTGCTCACATGTTGACAGGTGTGGTGCATACACAGCATACCCGTTATCACTGACCTGAGCACCACACCTGTCATGGGATGTAATGTCAGATGCAGGCTTTCTTTTCAATAAGGCCGCTGTACTCTGGTGAGTGCTAGAAGATATGCTGCATTATAAATTAAAAATACAACTGAAACCCCAATTTGATGTTTCTCTGGCCAGCAACAAATCTGAAAATTAAAGTGACAAGACCTTTCAAGATATGATTAGGTGCTCCCATTCTAAGGTAGACCTTTGAAGCACACTCTTCTGTGGTGTTTCCCCAACTAAAAATGAACTTCATTTATTGATATAAACCAGTGGTTCCCAGCCTTTTATGAAGCATGATGACCCATACTCAATCTCAAGAAATTTCACAGACCCCGACATACTAGCAGTTGTGCCATTGTATCTGTTGACTGAGAAAATACATAATGACAGAACACTACTACAAATTCAGCAATGCTTTTACATTAATTTGTATTTTATTAATCATATCACCATTTACATACATATATGAGCAAGCTACATCACTTACTGAGTCTACACGGAGTACATTTGTTTATTGATTAAAATGATCATTAATGATGTGGCTGCTGCTCTCCTGGAGCCACCAGGCACTGAAGTCTGGTTAAAGCAATGAACATATCAAACTTACTTCCAGCTCCACATTCAGCTTGCTTTTGGGGCCCCAACAACCCCGGGGGGGCCGCCCCAGATGTGTATTTACAAACCCCTTGCAACAATTCCATGGCCCCCCATGGATCCACAGCCCATAGGTTGTGAACCTCTCACACAAACCACGTAAGATCTAAAATTAACAGACATCAAAAGAGGAGGAAATTGCTGACATTTAAATGTAGCTGCAAAGGCTGGCAGGCAGCCATTCAGAAAGTACTCTGCGGGTTGATGTTGAAATATGAGGATCCAGACCACACAAATTAAACATGAGAGAATGCTTGAACTGGAGAAACAGTACATGTGAACCCCATGCCAACAGCATATACCATTCTGACAACAAAGCACGTCCAACTGTCACATTTTGATAGCATCTGCATCATAACATACACGTCGTGAAGAGCTCCAGCATTGTTGAAGCACATCCAACTGTCACATTTTAATAAAATCTGCAACACCACACACACCTGTAGTGAAGAGCTCCAACATTGTTGAAGATCTCCGGTGGAATGTCAGCCTGCACTTTGTCCTGAAGAATCCGAGTGGCTGTAGCATAAGCAGCGAGTGCTCCCTGGAGGTCAGATTGCTCCAGTATCTGTGCCAGTTCAATCCATGCCTCAACATCATCAGGGAACTGCTCTGTCACCTTCCGCAGGTGGCTCTTGGCAATGTCTCGCTTAGACTGGCTGCTAGAGTTGGCATACAATGAACCCAGGATCTTCATTGTTTCATAGTTCCCCGGCTGGGCCTTTAACACTTTCTCGAAGCACTGTGCTGCCTGTAATATACGAAAGTATGAGAATGTCACCATTCACTTCACTCACAGCCAGGATTTTGTTATTAGTGGCCATGGTCTAACACCACATAAAGCACAGTCCTGACATTCTCAATTAATTGGGACCGATAAAACAATAAAAAATTTCAGAATCTATTATCATTGCAAAACATGATATATCTGGTTTCACGAACTTATTATCAGTAATAAAAATATAAAACCAGCCTACAGACATAGAAAATATGAAGTTTATTTTTAATAAAATACAAATGCATTTGGGAACCATAAAAATAAGTAAACAACTGAAGCACAGTCTCATTCCATAAAGCTAAGAGTATTACAACTGATGACACCCTATATCTTTTCACAAAATTTGGAAACACTGAAAGGAAAGAAGTATAAAAACTTGAAGTTACACAGCTATCAACAGGAATGCAACCAAAAGCTGGGCCATGGCAAGCCTAGCAGAACCCAGAAACAAAACTGTCTCTGTACTTTTTTACATTTAATACTGTACATCTGCTGTGCAGTTGTTTTTTATTTTTATACAGATTTATTAATCACCAACTATCGCACAACTATTTTTCTTTCTCCAACATGTTTGGGCTGCAATCTTGCAGCCATCATTAGGTAAAACATTCTTTCAGACAACAAGCAGCACATTCATCGATTTGTCATGTGCTGCTAGTTGTGTGCAAAAATGTTCTCCCTGATGATGGCTGAATGATTGCAGCCAAAACATGCTGGCAAGAGAAAAATAGTTGTGCAGTAGCTGGTGATTAATAAGTCTATGTACATTCGCAGCTACCAACAGGAATGCAACAAACAACTGGCCCACGGTAAGCCCAGCAGAACCCAGAACCAAAACAGTCTATACACACATTCTCCGAATCTTCTCGATAGATGTACATCTGTCCAAGACCGAAGTGTGGCAGCACAAACACAGCTGGTGCAAACTGTGTGGCCTGGTAATAATACTGGAATGCCTGGTCATAATCACCCTGCAAGCAGCAAACAGTTAAGACAATCTACAGCAATTCATTTGTTTGCACGGTCACAATGACACCTGCTCAAATCTACCTGTTTGCAATTTTACAACATACAGTAAAACTCGCTTCAGATGTCCCCGGTTAAGATGTTTTCCCACCTAAGAAGTCAGGATAAAAAAGCACCAAAATTCTCCCATTTGATTAATATTACAGTTTACCCTTTTAATACGTCCCCATTTAAGAAAATTTCTCACATGAGAAATAACAACTTTGATGGCAAAACAATTTTTCTACCTATTTAATACATTTTCTGAATGAAAATCTTAAACAGTTTTCCCGAGTTCCCATCCGTTCTATTTCCAAAATACAGTGTTCAAATGGCGCAGTCAGTTCATATAGGTTAATCTCCAAGGTCATTTCCGCAAGTTTCACACAGCAGAATGATACGACCTCATGGCGTGAGGGTGTTGTATTTCTCCTGCAATGCAGAGATGGCAGTCAGATAGTCCCCACTACTCGGTCTCTGTCATGACAACCGAAACATTGTACTGGGGGGCCAGAAGCCTATCCTAGCTGTTCCATGGCCTACATAAGCCTGCATTTGGTCACGCTGGCATGTGGAAGTTTCAATTGGCTGCTCACTAGGAAGGAACTCGGGCAGCCAATAACATTTGAAGACGTTCAGGCATGCTAGCCGACACCACCCAGGGTTCCACCTTGCTGGCGTGGAGCTCTACCGTGAGGCCCATAAACCATGTGGAGGTGGAATCCACCCTGTTGGGCAGGGGGGCATCAGTCTCACACCACATGAGGGGGTGAAATGCATCTTGGAATAGTGTGATTGTGAAACAACTGTGGTGACTGTGTGCAGATAAGTTACGTCAGCAATTCCAGAGAATAATTAAAGACACTGCAGAGTTAGTGAAAGTGACTGGAACTAGTGACCGCCCCTTATGGGCTATCTAATAGTGAACATATGCAATCTGAAGATGTATACTGCAACTGTTCTTGAAAAAAAGAGCAAAGCTATCCGCACTTGACAAATATTTCAAGGAAAAGTAAACATCTCCAATGAAATGTGAACTTGTAAATGAGAAGTCACTGACAGTATAGCTAAAGGTGTAAATAAAACTGTGAACAAAAGGTTACAAACAAAATGGTTAGATGGTCAGATACAGGTGAAAATGTCCCTGTAAATTATACAAATTCAGCATACACATGTAATAAGTTCACAAAAAAAATTAAAAAAATAGAATTTTTCAGTCCCACCCTTTTAAGACATTTCCAGCTTAAGAAGTCAGATTCTCTTGGAATTTTCAAAAACATCTTAACGGAGTTTTACTCTATCATCTATCTATCCACCAATCCACCCACCCACTTATACATTCATCCATCTGTCCACCTATTAATCCACTGACCTCCTTTATTAGATTTCAAGCTTCCATGCAAACAAATCACTAAACTCCTCTGCAGCCATCAGCCATGTCATCCTTGAGCAGAAAACTGCTTTTTAAATTGGTTCTGCCTCTGATATGTTGGCATTCAGCTACACATAAATATGTGGCAGACGATCAAATTGTACTGCAATGCATCCATCTTTCTGTCTGTCCATACATCCACCCAACCCACCCACCTATCTATACATCCATCTGTGAATCATTTACACAACCTCCATTCATAATACAGTTAGTCAAGACAGCTATAAATTAAATTCACAAAGTACAACCTGGACATGGAATGCTCTGGCCAGTTGGTAGCAGCTCTCAGCCCGCATTGCTTCGTTTTCAGTGTTGTGGAATGCATGAAGCGCCAGATGTTGTACTTTGTGGTAATCCTGAAACAAATACCAAAAATATGACAATCACATTTATGATGTGGAAACAGCAGACTTTAAACTGCTTGGTACTATGGTGCTGACAGCCCAATTTTAACACAAGGTATTAACCTTTAGGTTACGTGCGGCATACATGTATGCCGGCATTTAATTACGCCTGAGGTACGTGCAGCTTACATATATGCCAGCAGTATTTAAACACAGTGAGCTCTTTCGCTGTCCACGCCACGAAATAATGTAGGAGAAAAAGTATAGCTCCAATCATCCTTAACTTCCCATTAGATAACATTTAGTGGTCTGCTTCAGGCTCCGACCACTTTATCCAAGGAAAGGACCCACATACTCATTGACTGTGAGGCTGTTTGGATGTGGTCTGAAAGCATAAGCACTTTCCTTAAGCACTTGTTTTGCTGGCTGTGTTGATCTCGAGTTTCATGAGTGGGCAATGTTGACACACCGCAGATAGAGGCTGAAGCGCGGTTCAATATGGAACATGTATATTTCAAATTGTACAGATGAAGATTGGTCTTGTGAGTAACAAATATTTTCTATTGTGTACCATGCTTAACTGAAAGGAAAAAAAAAACACAGCTTATAATGAGTCCCCTGTTTCTTATCGCAGGCACTCTTGGTACATTTTCCTTCGAAGAAAAACTACATCATATGTCATGCCATAGGTCTGGCCACAAAATTTTCATGTGCAAAAATGTACTAAAACTCTTTTGTCTTTATTCTAATAAAACCTCAAGAAACCCTTTATTATATGGTTTTTAATTTTATTTGTCTTATATTTATAACATTCTTCAATTATCTCTGAATTGAGAGATTTCTTTTTGTCTTCTGAAACTTCATTTTATGTTCAAAAACATGTTTACTAGTTCTGTCAGGTTGGAGTCTGTGTTTCGAGCTTTAGTGCAGTTTTCCTACAAGCGATGTGTACAGCTGACAAAGTATGAAGGGTCCAGTTGGGTTTAGTAGTGTTTCGACTAGCAAAGGCTCGTGTTTCATTTCAGTTATGATTGTGCATGCCTTACAGAAAGAAAAGGACAGATGACGGGGTTGCCAAGTTTCAAATAAAGTCATGTGGAAACACTGAATGTTATACAATTCTATCGTACATTTTGGACAATAAGCAAATTTACGGACTTGCACAAGAAGCGTTGCAAAAGCCCGTCTCATTTCCTATGAAATGGAAGTGATTCCACAAATTTATCTGTTTCCGTTGGAATAATATTCACATTTTTAGTAACACATTCCCCTCACATGTAAAACTTGGTACCACTGGGTTTATAAGTGGAAAGAAAGTCCGTCGCATTAGCAGACAAAGACAGCATCTGGCTTGTCAAGAACAAAGCAATAAACGCAACTCAATTTATGACTTCATCCCTTGGTGTGCTGTGCTTATTGAGTAGTAAGGCAGACAGAATTTTTCCTTCTTGGTCAGCCTTGCTAAGAATTTTGTGAGAACTGCAAGTTTTGTAAAAATGAGTGCGCCTGCAAAGCATTGGAAGGTGTTGTCCCAAACTCAGATATCTGAACTGATTTGGGACAGCGACAGTGATGAAGCAGGCGCCTCAAGTGACAGCAGCTCGGAAGATGAGGGAGGTTTTGAAGACAAGCCAGGGGTGTCACACCAGCACTGCCGCACAAATGAGTAGGCTAGAGGCTAGCGGTAGCAAACGTTGGCCCATTCCATATGCCAAGCAAGTAAGATGTTGAGTGTGTTCGGCCAGGGGTGAATGCAGAAGAGTTTTAGTGAAATACCGGAAGTGTGATGTGGGACTCTGGGTAGCCAGAAGCTGCTTTGAGGACTACCACACGAAAACACAGCTCCAAAACTCTTCAGGCTGTTCAAGATAGACTTCCCTTCGCAAAACTGGAGCCTCAAACTGAAATGTAAGTAAAAGAAATGGAATATTTTCAAATTTTTGGAAATTTATGTGGTGTACGTAGGTGCTAAGAATTTTTAATGTACTTTTTCAGATGTGCTAAAATATCTGTTTTATTTCCCACAAAGTGCCGCTTATTTCATTATTCCATCTCTTCTAGTTCACATGATATGAATGTTTTCTCTAACCGATGCACAAAAATTTAAAGGGTCGACTTGGAAGAATGTCATACCCCAGGCACAACCAAGCCGTCACGTAAAGGTTAACCCTCTGGCACAGAATGTTGTGTCATGTCATGCCACATCTTGTCATTTCATGCTCAAACACCAAACGTCAGGAACTGCTGGCAGGCAATTATGACAGCCCTTATGCAGCCGCTTTTAAATTCCAGGCTGCTGCACATCACATCGGACATTCAATTCCAGTGCCAAACAGTTCATATTTTAAAAAATTCAATTATAACAGAGTTACATTGCATGCATGCACTGTCACAATACAACACACAGCCAATGAAGGTTAAATGCAGGATAAACAGATGAATGAATTGCATATTAATCACAACAGATCTTACATGTTCCTCATAGGAACACATACTCATGTGGCAGTATATGCGCTGCATGGAGACAGGAGGAAATGCCAGTACCTCATTCCAAAAGACCACGTTATGGTGGCATGATGAGTATACAAATATCATACCATTAGAGGTTAGCCCCTGTTCATTCCTTGCAATGTCTTACAATATCTAATCATGAGAAACGTGGCAGGTCCACTGGGGAAACAACTTGGCAACAACCGTAATAGCATAACTTGCAGCAACCACAACGATCATAAGTAACAGCAAGAGTGGCGGTAAAGATGATAACCATGGAAATGACAGAAACAAAAGTAACCACAGCAATAAGGACAACAGCTTTACAAAATGTACATAAACTTGAATGTGAATTGAGAATGCCAAGTGCAAAGAACATGTGTATAAATTGTGGGAACTGCAGCACAGATTGCAGCCACAGGCTTGGATACACTGTGCCCATCTGAGTCACGACACCATGCAGTCTAGCACACGATTATCAACTTCGTAGAGAAATGTCTACCTGAATGATAGAGGCAGCATATTTGCTATTTTGTTTGCTTTCTATTAACTATGAAGATCCTTCTACATGCCTGTGACTGAACATTACAGTTGGGCAGTTGGAGTTCCAGCCTGACGTTTTTCCTTACCCCATCCACTGAAAAATGCTAGTTCAGTGTACACTTTCTAATGTTATGGACTATCACACCTATTACTTTTCAGTGTCATTGCCCTAGGAGCCTGTTTTGACATTTACTTAGCAAATAAGTGGGGTCAGAAAAGTAACAGAGAATGGGTGAACTGAGGTAATAGTACAAAAGAGATAAAGAAAAGGAACCGGGGGGGGGGGGGGGGGGGGGGGACAAAAAAACCGCAATTGACCACACCACACCCACA
>BLKM01000138.1:393453-557285 GCA_013340265.1 Coptotermes formosanus
TGAAAGGCAATATTGTCCACACAACACTCAACCTGTGGAGAGGCTAAAACGTCATGATAACATGATGCGGCATAATTTATTTAATGAGACATGCCATTCGACTCTGCAGTGAACATTATGCTAGTAAAGCAAATGGATGCTTATTCTAGGATGCACAAGGACCATCACTGCCAATCTGTAGTTGAAGTGTTTGCCACTGGCAACATCTCATTCACACAATAAATGTTTAAACATTAGACACAATTTAGTAAATATTTTTAAAGTTGAAAAACATACCTTTTTGAAGAAAAAATGGTTAGCCAGGTGGTTCAGCACCATGGGGTTTGTAGAATCAATGGTATATGCCTTTGACAACATCTGAACGCCTGTTCGGATTGATTCCGGCTGCTGCTGGTTAAGCTTCAAAATTGCAAGGCCAACAAGAGCTCCAACGCACTGTGCATCCAGCTGCAGAGCACGTTCGAATGCCAATCTGGAATACAATATTACTAGTATGCTGGTGCCTGGCGACCCGGGCATTATAGGGATACACATTTATGTATTTACCGTGGAATCCCAGCAACCTGTGGGGGCAAGGCACACTTCATGTAAGCAGTTACTGTGGAAACCCCACGGCCCAAGCAGGGAAGACACACCCATTTACTTAGTTACATCTCAAACCTCGCAACTCGTGGGGGCAAGGAACACTTCATATACGCAGTTACTGTGGAAACCCCGCAATCCGGGCAGGCAAGGCACGCACATTTAAGTAGTTACCGTGGAAACCTGAAGAATGTGTATGCCTGTGTATTACAATATCGTAGTGGTGCCCACAGTTATGGTGAAAACCCAAATAATGTGTACGTATGTATATTATACTGTCGTATTAGTGCCCAGCGAACCTTTATGTAGTGAAAGTGGCAACCCCAATTAGTCGTGTCTGTTACATACCATCCGCGTGTCCATCGAACTAAATTCTGTGTCCTGTCTTTTCCTGCCATTTGGTGGCAGTCCATGAAACTTCAACGTGGGAGTGCGACAGAGACTGACAGCGTTACGGTGTATATAAGATGGGTTTACTGCTTGCTGAGGGCAAAAGGTTGAAACATTTGAAGGAAAATCCACAACTTAAAACCCCATACCATGATTTAAGTTTTCTGTGGAGAAGGACCTCGCAGCAGATGCTACGGACGCAACGCAACCTTAAGGCTTCTTGGGCAACCACATGATGAAGCTTATTATTATTATTATTGTCATTTTCCTGGTAATTGAGCACTGATGGAATGAAATTGGCTGGGGAAGACGGAAATACTCGGGAAAACCCTGTCCCAGTGCCAGTTTGTCCACCACAAATCCCACGTAGACTGACCCGGGATCAAACACGTGCCTCCGCCTTAGGAGGCGGGCGACTAACTGCCTGAGCAATGGTACGACCTTAAATCATAAGTTACAACAAAGAGAACATTGTTTACGAATATTTCTTCGCTATTTTACATCTTTGTGATTAACCATTTTAAGACTGAGATTATGGTGAATTATATATTACAGGCTAAGGACGTACCGCGCAGTAAACACTCTCCGTCTTGGTTTTAAAAATCGATCAGGTAATGCTGCATAGGAAAGTAGTCGTTTTTGTTCCGAAATCCGTAAAAACACATAAAGAAAGCTGAATTATATTACAGGCTCAGCCCATACCGTGCAGTAAACACACCCCGACAGGGTTTTAAATTGAGTCATTTAATGCTGTATGGGGAAAGAATCGCGGTACATACAAAACATGTACATAACGCAGAATCATACTACAGGCCAAGATCGTACCGCACAGAAAACACAGTTCTCTGTATTTATGTCCCCTGACATCTAGTGGCGGTCTGTGAAACTCGAACATTCTCATAGTTGTCCTGCCATGTGGCAGCGGCCCATGGAACTTCAAGCGTTACATACCTTTGCATTACTGAATTTTTATATAGATAGCATGAGAGCATTAGGTACGTTATATTAGAATGAGTACATCAATTGCTGCAGTTTTTCACACTGAAATGCTACAGTATGTGCAGTTATATAGCATGAGGGCATTAGGCATGTTATAATAGAATGAGTGACTCAGTTGCTACAGTACTGTGACACTGAAATGTTGTAGTGTTATGTTACGTGCAGCTGTATATGAATCACAGTGTATAACTGCTGTTGCATTCCAATATTACCACATTTAAAACACTGGAATTTCGTGGTGGTGTCATATTACCTTCATTCACGCTTGATTCCACATACATATCATTTACCGTAACAGCATAAATATCGTAAGAGCATAAGTGTCCACTGTTACCACATTCAGAGTTTATGATTACACTCGAAAGCGTTTTCATAGGCCTGTTTATTTGCGTCTCCTGACATCTAGTGGACATCTATGGAACTCCGTGCTCATAGTTCTGTCTCCTGCCATCTGGTGGTGATCCATGGAACTCCCACACAAGACGAAACAAATGTTACTCAAATTTATTATAGATGTAGACATTCCTAATAAAAACCTTAATTCTCTTCTATTAATTGCACTGAAGGACATAACCACCTTCATTATTCCACAGTCCCTTCCCTATAAGGCAGACTTCCCAAACACCTTCAACCATTTTCCCAGAAAATAAATATCTAAAACCACCCTGCCATGCCCTCAATGGTAATAACAAGTTAATTTATTTATGTTAAGTCAAAACAATCTCCTCTTCCTGAAATAATGCAAATGTCCACAGAAATCTTAATAAATAAATAAGCTCAAAATACCTCAACAATTTTAAATAACATGCAATCACAAAACCAAAATCAAGCACTCACGCAGTTTCAGTGTTTCAACATACACTACAAATGTCACCCTCTGGGTGAACAAGGCAGAGGGAGGATAAGGCACAGGAAGCATGTGGGTGCCAGCATGGAATATGGTGCTGTCGCATGAGATGACAACATTGAATTCCTCTGAGTGCATTCCTTACCCATATGTCTCAGACGCTATGACGTATTCCGTAGCCCTAGAATTGTATTTAAATACCCAAAGAAGTTAAACCATCTAGAACAGTCTGAATCAGACTTGTTAAGTCTCAGTGAGTTACCCTTGTTATTAGAGCACAAGAGGTTAAACAACAGACACATGCTTATGAAAACTGAGGTTCTAACAGCAGTCTTGATGAAGGTTCAGATCTGCTGTCATGTCACATCTGTTGAACGGCAAAAAGTTACCGACATTTTGGAAATGCAAAATGCCTCCACGTTCATGATCAAGCAGCTGACACAAGTGACAAAGGCATTTTGCACCAGTAAACACACACTCACACAAAGTTGAAAAACGTCTAAGAATGTGACCAAATAGAAGAAAAAAAAGAAAATAACAAGATAAAATTAAAATTAATTTCAGGGAAGACTGTAAGGTCCCATATAAGGCCCAACAGAATGGTTTACATTAACAGTCTTGAAGAAGAAAGTAAGCCCATCAACTGGACATACCGTGCTTTATCCTGGTTGCCAAGTTTCATGAAGCAATGTCCCATGCCTAAGCGAACAGCAGCAGGGCAGCTAGGATTTGTGCGAAGTGCCTTCTTATAGAATGCCAAAGCACCGCGGAAATCCTTCTTGTTGAATGCAATGCATGCCTTGCCAAGCAAAGACGGAATGTTGTTTGGTGACTGATTCAGTACAAAGTTGAACTGCGCATCAGCCTGCTCCATCTTGTCTCCCTCCAGCAGACAAAAATATGCTCGTCCCAGTAAGTGGTTCTGCAAGCAGGCATCAGTGAAGATCATCATGGAGACACTTAAATGTACCACAGGGTCATCACAAATAAAGCATACACTATGTACATAACAGTCCTACAAGCAACAATATCATCAACAAAAATGGCAGAGACAATGGAATTTGAACACATTCACCACATAAACATACCCACATACTTCTAATTTATTAATCTTTCAGCAGGTTGAGTGAGAAAACACACTCCTCTCCAAAGAGTATTCCTTTTTTGAAGGTTCCCAGGCTTCAGCCATTTGTCCTTCTGGTAACAGTGGCATGCAGAAGATGATCAATATGGAGCACTGGCGGAATGATACTGACAAAGGAAAACTTAAGGAGATGGAGAAAAACCTGACATGACAGTGAACCCATACATCTATGGTGACAGACAAGCAACTAACTACCTGAACCACTGCATGGTCACTAACAGGTTAGGCTAACCAGAATAGCACATAAAAAGTCCTGTTTGTGCCTCAGAGGAGATGCAAAACATATTAATTATTAACCTTTAAATGACCAGGTTGGTATTTAAACTTTAGCACATGGATTACAAAAAATGTATTATTTGAACAGACAAAGATAAAATTATGAAATAAGCAGCATTTTGTGGAAAACGAAACAAATTACACAGCATGTTTTAAAGAAGCAGAAAATTTTCTTGCTGCCTAATTACACAACATGAGTTTCTAAGGGTTTCTCTTTACATGCATTCATATGTGAACACACAGTTAGTTTACAGGTTCAGATACCAGACAATTATTATTCTCCATTCTGAGAAGCAACTGAAACTCTCTGGGTGAAATACCGACTGCTCTAACCTCAAACCCAGTGGCATACATAAATACCATTACCCATTAAGAGGATGAAACTCTCTGCAGCTCAAATTACATAGTGCTGGATCATTAGTACATAACGAACTGGAAAGGATACAGAAGTGGACATGGCAAATTTCAGGTTACTGCCCAGTGGCAAACCTGAGAAAAATCATGAAGAGCTACAGATACTACATCTGGTCTGTAGGACAAGATTTCAAATGGATACCTACTGGATAGGAGACCCAAGCACTATCCACTCAAACATGATGTTTCGTAGAGTGTGATTAAGATGACATGGCACATGGCAACGCGTGCGAGGGGAAATGAAGGGGCAACAGCAGAATGGAGTGGGCATCCAGTATGCCTCGCAAGACTGCAGAGCATAGCCAAAAGACAAAATCTGGTTTCTGCGCATGTGCCATATAATCTTAACTGCACTCTTAACACGCTATCCAACCTATAATAGAAATATTACTGTTCTGTCACACCTGGTCATACATGATAATCTTGTCTGCAGTTGTATACAGAAGCGTGGCCTTGGTGAACAGTTCCCGTTTTTTGTCCTTGTTCTTTTCACGGTTTGCCTCCTGCACATAGTATGCAGCCAACATGTCCAGTGCCCGCATCTGGTCCTTCTCATAGTCCCGATAGTCCACATTTGCATCCAGTCGAGATGCTTCCAGTATCCGGATAAAGTCTTCAATCTTCCCCTGCTTGTAATATTCAAGCTGAAAAATTGTATAACTGGTATGTCCAAATGCTTCTTTATATACAATAAGCTCCATGAATATTACTTTAAACATTTTAAAGCAACAGTTTATTCAGTTCATTTTATCTGTTTACAGGTACAGTAACCCCTGTGCTCACTTAAGCACCAAGCCAACATAATATGTATAGCTTCCCACTTTCCTAACCTTAGCACTAGAGACAAGCGAGTACTCAGCTTCGCACCCCCGAGAAAGAATGTTGGTACCAACTGGAAAGGTAGGTCAGTGAGCCTGGGAGCCAGTCTGGACACCCTGCAGCAAAGACAAATACCATGCCCCTGCCAGAAATACAACACCAATTCACATATTATCCAACCCACAACCCAAACTCTATGCTGAATGAGATATCACAGCTCCATTTTATTTATTCATTATTTACTCATTTAGTAACACTCATTACTGCCAAGATTACATGATGTCAAATTATTGTTCACCAGTGAACAGTAAACTGTAAAGAAGGATATGAAAGGAAACGGTCATGGCATAAACTGAGATACTACAAAAGCATCTGCCTGGAGAGACTGAGTAAAAGTACAAAAAATCAGGATAGCTGGTCTCTGGGTCAGGATTCAAACCCTATTCCTCTTGCATACAAAGCAGGTGTGATAACCTCTAAGCATGTTGCACATGCACACTGCATGTAAATGGCTGACACTTCAATGCAACTCCAGCATCAATCAGCTAAAGTCACTGGCAAGAACTTCATTGTCCTTTCTTGTAATAAGAATAACAGATGACATGAGTCTTTGTACAGTATGAATACTGAGGTGGCATGTGTATCGTACAGTACAACTATTGAGATGACATGTGTATTGTAGAACTACTGAGGTGACGTGTACTGTACAGTACAACTATTAAGGTGATGTGAGTATTGTACAGTACAACTACTGAAATGATGTATCACACAGTACAACTATTGAGGTGACATGTGTAATGTATAACTATTGAGGTGATGTGTTAACCCTTAACTTTCGCTGAAGAAGGACAAGTACAGGAACACAGTGATGTGACACATCTGCAGGAATACTATAAATCATCCCAGCTGAATACTACTTAATGGGAACATAAACTGCTCACCAGATATAAGGTCTCTGACATCGTAATTCAACAATAAGTTACGAGCTTGGGAAAATTCTTGAATTGGTTGCAGTGTTTACCAACCTTGGGCTATTAAAGAAATGGAATTTAACTATGTAAAATGAATACAGCAACTCCTGACATGTGTTTTACTTTACTATATTCCATTATATTGTTCTATTTGATGCAATTACCATAATACCTCCGGTCACATCTTTCACTCCACTTTAAACTATCATATTGTCCTACTGACACTCCCATAATTCATTCTTTTAAAATATGAAATACGCAATTTTATGCTATCTTCCTTAATACATTTTTAATTTGTATGAGCCTGACATGTCGCAGAACGAAATACACAGACCTTCTCTCTATGTAAATGCAGTGTTGTGACTCTTATTGATTATACCTGTCCATATTTCAGACAAACAATGAGGTGTAACACATAAAAATTACAACTACTGTGGTGACACATGTCTTGGTATAGTACAACTAATAAGATGATGCGTGTCATATACAGGACAACTTACAGCCAGGCTGACCCACAAGTGCAGCTGTGCATTCTCATGGCGAAGAATGCCAAGAACCTCTACACCTTCTGGAAGTTGGTCAAAGTCCAATTCAATCACCTGCAAAAAGTTTGCACAGAATGTAACAGTAAATAAACCAGTTTCATGGAGCAGCTGACAGTCATTCAGCCACTCAATCAGCTCCCAGCCTTTTATGATACCTCAACATGTACTACTACATTTAAAATTGTCCATTTTGTGCACAGAGTTCATGAAAAAATACACACTGTTATATGGACTACCATGTTCACAGGCTATAAGAACCTATGCAACTTTTAAAGCTTTCACAGTGATGTAACCAAGGATTTTGTTCTTCTGGGATGTGACACTGTGTCGCTGGGAAAGTTACTCCTGATATTTGAAACAAACATCAGGAATCACTTGTCCAGTGACTCAACATCACATCTCAGAAGATCAGAATCCTCACATAAACCCAAGCTACACAATCCCCACATATTCCTTTCAGACACATTTTAATATTATCATCCCATCTACATCTAGCTTTCTGAAGTCTATCTTCACTTCAAGTTTCCCAACTATAATTCTGTCCTTCTCATATCTCCTATGCATACTACAGGCCCTGCCCATTTCATCCTTCTTGATTTTATTGTCCTAATACCAATACTTTCTTCAATCCTCTCTCTTAGGTCCAAATATTCTCCTACACACCCTGTTCTCAAATACAATCAAGTTATAAACAAGATTTGAAGTCTCCCCAGCAGAAAATTCATATTGTGCCTTTCTAGATTAGAACATCCACGTCATTTGGTAGGTGTTTAACATTATGGAGGAACCCAGAGCAGAATACTGAGGCAGCAGGTCCAACCTTAATGCTAGTAACCACATACTACACTATACAGTTTCATTAACCTGACAGCCATAATCCAAAACACCAAGTGTAGTTTTGTTTCAGTCTACAGTCTTCAGAACACACACAATAAACAAGATACTATAACGAACCGCAGAAAGCATTTTCTGAATTTAAAATGTCACTATTTCCAGTTAACTTGAGTACATTTGACTGAACCACCTTCAGAAAGTCTACTAACCACTGCTGCAATCAATAAGTGACTAAAACACACACTATGTACACCTCCTCTCCAAAAGCCAAACATAATCACTTTGCCTCAAAACAAAAAGTCCATATATTTATATTTATAATGGTGTCAAGCAGTTACTTCAGCTTATATGTGAAATAAGTGTTGCACTTGTGTTATGAGAGTGGAATGTAAGTTAACTCTATCCTGTTCCATACAGTACTAAAAACCAAATGAGAAAAGGCATGAATTAAATGCAGACATGCAAAGAAAAGTGACTTACAAACAACAACTTCTGCATAACCAACGAACCAATTTCATGTGTCCATAACTGTGGTTGCAAAGGAGATGTATATACTAAACTACAACAAGTCCTGATGAATTTAGGGAAAGTGGGAATCTGACGCATGTGTTAATCATGTACTCTAATTCAGAACATTTAATCAAAACAAATTTCATTCACCTGCTGCAATGACTATATGCACTGCACTCGACGCTGTGTGGATGTTATTCGGAGGGGGGGCCTAATTATGTGTACCAATCAAAAATGTTACCCGTCCATCGATGGGCACCTGCACACATAGCGTTAAGTGCGGCCGAGATTAAATATGTGTAGACGTTTAATATCCACAAATCCTCATTACAAGCCCACAGGTTAAGTTCCTAGCTACACGAGATGATCTGAACTTTCCGCCGATCGCTACTTGTATTGCCTCACCAATAGAGAAAGATGTCTGGGATTAGGTTAGGTCCTAATGTATTAACATCCTTACCAGCAACTAAATGTTAAGACTGCACATCTTAACAAAATCACTAAAACCCTGCAAATTTAAAATACATCAAGCAGTTAGTCAAAACAACTTTCATTACGTACCTCATCCGTATCTCGCAGGGGGATCTCTATGGACCCCGCCATTTTGTACAGGGTCCGCTATGCCACTGGTCACTGCCGCCACCTATGATCCTGGTAGCTAAATTGAATTCTGTAACTAAACGTACCGTACTGCTGTCTGCGCCCATCTGTGGGGTCCGCCCGTTCCTGTCACATCATTGCGCCATGCTGCATAAATGAAATTATTACTGTCAGTCAAGACTTTAATAATATCATTATTCACAGGACAACAACAGCCGCATTCCGCAATAAACAACTATTGTGTCTGTCAGAAGCTTGCGAATAACGGTGGTACCCCTGTCTAATTCGTACCTCACGCCAACCGGACGCATCCGCAGCGCAACTGTAGCGCGCAACTGTAGCACACCCTATTGCGGCCGAAGGAAAGTGCCGCCAGTGCGGTCCCATGGTGTAATGGTTAGCACTCTGGACTCTGAATCCAGCGATCCGAGTTCAAATCTCGGTGGGACCTTTTTTTTCATCGTTGTCTTCATTCAGTGTACAGTTTCCAGTCCGTGTCTCCAATAGAAGCACTGCAGCGAAAAAACAAATGTATTTTTCTCCTGACTGTCCTAAATTGATTATGAGACACAAAAGATAAAATATTACGTACGCTGAAACTTAGTAATCAGTCATTTTTATGTCAAATACGTGCAAGACGGCATCAACTAAACACCTGAAATTTTTGCTGTCTTAAATACTTGATTATAGAAACGGCCGCATAAAGTTTCGTCCACACTTACGCTCTTTCCATAAGAAACCGGGAGGCTTTCCTGTATCATTACATACACCCCTCAAAACGTGACAATGCACAAATACTTCAGAACGATACTAATAAATCAAAATTACATTCCCGAAGAAGTTAGCAGCAAATTAACTTCGGAGAAAGCTAACTACCATTCTGTTCAGAATCTTTCCTCGTTCCATCTGCTGCCTAAAAACTTACGAATTAAAACACACGAAACTATAATTCTGCCTCCTGTTTTTGTGGGTGTGAAAATGGGTCTCTCAAATTAATGGAAAACGCGTAAACTGAGAATGTTCTACAAAGGGATGCCGCTGAGAATATGTGATCATATTGAGATCCTCTGTTAACACTTCTGGCCGTTAATTTGCTACTTTCATACAGCAGTGTCCTTCTTGAGAAGCTATTAGTCCCTCAGCTAGCCAAGGATTTTACGGAACCCAAAGGTACTATGTTCCCAACAGCCCGCCACTTATTCCTGACCTAAGCCAGATCAGTCCAGTCTACGCACTACCAACTGATTTCTTTAAACTCCATTTTAATACTATCCTCCAATCAACGTTTAAGTCTTCCAAGAAGCTCTTTACTTCAGTTATCTGTTCTCCCCCATACGAGCCACATGCTCCGTCCATTTCATTCTTCCGCATTGATCAACCGAGTATCTGGTTAGCAGTAAAAGTCGTAACGCTTCTCATTCTGCAATTTTCTCTAGCCTCCTCTTCAGCTTAGTTCCTCCCCGTTAGATCCAAATACCTTCGTCAGCACCCTATTCGTGAACACCTCAGGGTATGTTCCCCCATTTACGTGACAAACGAAGTGCACTTCTCACCACATACCGCACAGCTAGGATAATCGGTAAACTAACAAAGGATTTGGTGGAAAAGCCTGAAGAAAAGAGACCACTTGAATGACGTAGGTGGCAGTGGCAGGACAAGGATAATATTCAAGTGGAAAAAAGAAGTTTGATTGCAGAGTGTGATTTGGATTCATCTGGCTCCGGAGAAAGATTTGTAGCGTGCTCTTGTGCACACAGTAATGAAACACTGGGGGTCCACATAATGTGCAGAATTTCTTGACGTAGCAAGCACCTATAACCTTATTAAAAGCTCCAATGAGTCAGCTCGCTATTAAAATGTCACTGGTGCTAGACGATAGGGCACAACTGACAAAACACAACGATAATATTCATGAAACTCTTGAATTTTTCTTCACGTACAACTTCAAAAACAGTCCTGCCACGTCACGTCACATACATTTCCAAAAATATAAAACTGTCCATGTGTAAAATCTGAAGAAAAAAAATCGCCCCCGGGTGGGCTCGAACCACCAACCTTTCGGTTAACAGCCGAACGCGCTAGCCGATTGCGCCACGGAGGCCCACCAGCTCGTTGCTTCGTAAACGAGAATGACATGCGCCGACGAAAATTACGGCTCTTTTATCGGTGCGGCCACAGCTGGAACGCATAGTGTTCGTTTGTTGTGGCCTAATAATAGTAATATTATATCCCTACACTTAAAACATCTGTTCTTTTTGGGTAAGATAAGAGTTAGGAATTGCTGATTTTTGTGTTGAATGTGTCTGCTATTGTCCAAGTCTCTTTCCGTGATTTCAGGCTTTCGCCGCGGCTTAAGTGTGATTCGCTCTGCTGGGGTGTAACGCAGCGTAGATCGTTATTTAGTTACAGACGTTTCGGGGCAACCTATCGGTCCCATCTTCAAGGGTCAAGCATTCCAAATCCCTTCTTTCCCGCATCTTTCACCCATGACAAAAGCGCTGGGTCGACTGGGACTGTGGTGACAGTACGTGAATTTTATTTAGCCATTTTTCACAGTGCCACAAGGTTACGCAGTCATACACCACCATGACTGTTACCAGCGACAAAAACAGGGCGAAAAAATTTTATCCTTTAAATTTTAGCGTCGATTTCTATGCACAAGCACGTTACTGTAGTGTGATTATCATTATATGTATATGATGGTTGGTATTCCGTTTCTACGACGTTTAGAGTCAGTTATGTGTTCCTTCTACAATTGTTCTGACGGCACCTTATACGGTTCTATTATCATTCAAACAAAAAAATGTTGAAGAAATCTGTAGCTTGTCAGTAACTGCATTAATGTTTGGGTCGGTGTTCAGATGTGTTAACTCTTTCAGAACACTTCGTGGTCAGAGTGTGCAGTACATAAATTTGACGATCAAGCATGTTCCTCGTTTACGTAACAACTGGCATAACAACGTAAACGCAAGAAGTCTAATAATTTCCAGAAAATACCTGACACATTGAGCTATCTGGCTTTACAGTCACATGGCTCGCGGCTCAAGGAAAGAAATTCACTTCGTAAACATAAAAGGCTTGCGTTCACAACATAGCAAAAATTTACGACGAGGATGGGATTCGAACCCACGCGTGCAGAGCACATTGGATTAGCAGTCCAACGCCTTAACCACTCGGCCACCTCGTCACGTGCCGTAAACGATCCTCTCTTGCGCAGTTCAAGGCCACTTACCACCCCTCGATCACCTTTCATTCTGTTTTCGTTTCTGCTAGTAATTGTATCACTGTACTTACGTGAAAACCATTTAACATATTCACATACGTACTAAACAATGATATAAAAGTCGTAATAAGTGTCTCTTGCCAAGTAATCAGGCACAGACAGCTTCTAGCGACATAAGCATCGGTGGTTCAGTGGTAGAATGCTCGCCTGCCACGCGGGCGGCCCGGGTTCGATTCCCGGCCGATGCAATTTTTCTTCTTTTACTTTCGGCATGTCTCTCTGACCGTCTGCCCACACCTGTCAACTCTGCTCCCGCTGGATGGATTTTCATGAAGTTTATTGTGGGAGATCTGTAGAACGATTACATCTGACGACAAAATAAAAATTCCGTTAAAATAGGAAAAACATCGGGCACTATGCATGAAGACCAAAGCAAGTTTGTATCATTGGAAGCGACATAAAATCATCAAAAAAATCAATTTATTAGAGCGTGTATGTCGTTTTAATAACTATCGCTTGAAGTACAGACTGCCGCTTCTGATTTATCCGTTTGGAGGCTGAGCTGAATCTACATTGTTTATAGAGACTCAGTTGTGACCTCACAGTGAAAAGTGTGCGCTTCCATTGGAAAGACGAGCCGAAGAATTCTGTATAGCTCTGTTTATCTCTGTGAGGTCCGAACTAAGTCATTATATAATGCAGATTCATTTCGGTTTTTAAAGCGTTAAATCAGAAGCGACGTGCGTGAATATTTCGAAGATATGGTAGAAAGAGGGTATTTCGGCTGGCTGAAATGTTGGAGCTATAGAAAAAGGGTGAGTTCTGTAAAATTATATTAGCGTGTTGGCTGCTTTATAGCGCCTTGTTTTGTTTTATCGTTGACAGAGACATATGTAACTCACCAGTGCAAACGGAAGGTATTGTGGCGTTTCCATGGCAACACTGGTTACACGGACCAGCCACAATATTACCGTCTGTGTGAATTGCCCATCTTATCTTACTTTCATGGGGTTTGTGTCGTCGTTTGAATCCTAGGCTGTACTAGCACGTACAATTTTATCTGTTAAGCATTCTTATAAATAACTTTGGCAAGTCATCATGCAAGGAGAAATCCATTAGGATTAGTCTTGTGGGTTGTAATATCGCTCGCACTGGTAAAATATATATACTGACGCTTCCCAGCATCGTGCTACTTTCAGTTGTTGATATAATCCGACGGCAGTGACTGAAAATTGTTGTCTTCAGAACAAAACATCAAACATATTTCGTATCTGAATTCCACACATACGTCAGGCCATTTAACAAATCATCACATTTTATGCATTACTGAATTAAGGACGTTCTCCTTTCCGTAAATAGACGTTTGTCAGCCTCAAATAATAAACAGAGGAAATATGCGTATAACGTAACACGGTGGCGCATTCAGATCTTTGTTCTCCCTGACACACGCATCAGGCATTTTATTTGGATAATTTTGCAGCGAAACGAAAGACAGATGTTAAACGTGTTGCTATGGAAGTGCAACAATGTATTCTCTTTTATATTTCTGAGCTTCGCTATCAACAATATAAAACAGTAAAACCAACATAGGCATGGTACTATTAATGACCACGATGATAAATTTATAACCTGAATAAAGATACATTTGAAAGTGTTTAATTTTATTTCAGGTCACCAAATACAATTTTCATAATATATAAATGCTCTGTAAGGGGCAGCAATGAGAACTCTTCCATTCCAGGAAACTGCCAACAGAAGACATTCGCATGTCACGTGTGCGTAGTCGGTTACAGTTTAAATATTGTTTATTGGTTTTGACTATGAGTGCAAAGTTCACAATATGACTCGAAAAACTGTCCGGCGAGCTGCAGTTTGCACAATGCTGTATTAGAATAATAAAAACAAATAACACCGAAAATCAGGCGCAAATAAAAAAAGCAGTGTTCACTTGAACTAGGCACCGGAGGGATTCGAACCCTCGATCTCCTGTTTACTAGACAGGCGCTTTAACCAACTAAGCCACGGCGCCGACGATAGCTGGCCTGTGAAAAATTGAGAGTTCAGTCGCGTTTGTGTTGATCAATACGCTACATTGCGTTGCTTGTCATTGCAGAAGTAGAACTTAAAAAATGTACTCTAACATTGTATCTCTTGTGTATTAATGATCCCACGCTTGTTCCTTTATTTCATCCAAGTGGAATTATCTCATGAATTCCTTGCAAGCATCCTTACAATCGGCATCTATGAATTTCTCTTATTATACTGTGGGCAATAACAAATGTCAAGATTGCTACCTACTGTGATGTAACGCCGAGGGGGTTGACATTGTTCTACCTTGAAGATGGAAGCAGCAACTTTGTCCGAAACGATGGTGTCTATCCACCGACATACGCGAGCACATCACAACCGTGACACCTCCATACCTCACAATAACGAATGCTTGGGAATTCGGTTACGCTTATTGTTCCATAACTTATTCTGACGCAGATGACTAAACAGTAAATACATGTATCTTCTGGGTCCAACATGAAGGTGGGTAAAGATAAAGTAAATGTAAAGGTAAAGTTCTCCCTATAACTGGCCATGAAGGGCAAAGGGGGATTATAGGTACAGCTCTACCCTTTTTATAATCGGCGGATAAATCCAGATTTACTTCAAATAGGACGAAAATACTGGGTACTTTATATGAAGACAAAAGAACGTTTGTATCGTTGGCAGCGACATAAAATCACCAAAGAGACATTTCTCTTCGAGCGTGGATCTTGTTTTAATCGATATTCCTTGAGGAGGGTCACTTCCGATTTACCTGTTCGGAGACTGAACTGAATCGATATTTTATACAGTGTAAAGATTAGATACACCTGCTGTTGGTTAAAATGAGGCCGAAACATGTAGTAATACAAATAATAAATATCGATATGTACAACATATGTCATTGACAGTATATTTATTCATTTTAGTTTATAAGGACTCAGTCCGTACCTCGCAGAGAACAGCGTGTTCTTCCATCAGAAAGACATTTATTCATTTTAGTTTCTAAGGACTCAGTCCGTACCTCGCAGAGAACAGTGTGTGCTTCCATTAGCACGACCAACCGGCAAATTCTGTTTACTGTTCTCTGTGAGATCCGAACTAAGTCGTTATATATGAAGTATATAAAGTGTTAAATCAGAAGTGACGTGCGTATTTGGGAGATATGACAGAAATAGCGTGCTTGTTGGAGCTGCAGGAAGAGGGTAAGTGCTGTAAAATTAGGTCACCATTGGCTGCTTGATAACAGGAGCCACAATTTTACGTTACACGTACACGGCCGATCTTGTCAGTTCTTCAATCCATTACCTTCCTTGCACTTTGCTAACAAAACAATGTTTTTATTTTCCCATTATGACTTAAAAATCTGATTTTTGCTAAAATATTTCTCAATCTCACTGTTATTCTATTCATAACACAGTGTTCGTTAAAAAGTTCGCAGTCGGTAGGATTCGAACCTACGCTCCCAGAGGGAATCTGATTTCTAGTCAGACGCCTTAACCACTCGGCCACGACTGCTCACGATGTGCTCGTTCTCTCATACGTATTTCTGGTAATCTATGTCATACTTACCATACTTTTTACATATTGATTATGCACGTATATAACATAGTTACATACTTGGATCCCTACAACATAAAACTCATTTATGCGTACAAAGCAAAAAAACATGGGGGAAAAAAGTTACACTGACCCCGACGTGATTTGAACACGCAACCTTCTGATCTGGAGTCAGACGCGCTACCGTTGCGCCACGAGGTCACGTTGGAACCATTTCGCCTACTAGCTATGATACGGAACGCAGAGCCCAATAAATATTCCTCGAATAAAACATTTGTTTACTAAAATAATAATTGCAGCTACATGTTTCGGCTCATGCTAAACAATCCTCAGGCTGTACAACTGCATACAGAGAAAATGTCCATCCATGTAAGTAATATTAAAAATACATAATTACACAAGTATTCAAGCACAACGGCTCGCCCGATATGGGCGTTTAGATGAGCAAGGACCCGTACCCGCCACGATACCTGATACGTATATTTCTTATCTTATTTTAGTTCGCAATGACCGCATAATCTCGAAAACTTTTTCTTCCTCGTAAATTTGAAAAAGAGGCACAAACCGTAACGAACTTGTTTCCACTGATCTTCATAATTCGCGATATTTCTTCCTACATTGCAAACGGTTCAAACTAGTATATAGGTAATAAATCAATAATTGTTTTTATAACGGACTGCGGTGTAGTCAGTTACTAACATCTTACTGACGAATGTGCAAGAATTTTGTTAAGTTTTCGGACCAGATAATCAGATCTGGTTCCAAGCTGGTTTGAGGCCCTATTGGATGGCACAAAACAATTTTCTATTAAACAGCACATACTAATTTACATGAATATATTTGCAACTGTAATCTTGCTTGAGAGCGTCTTCGAATTCTCAATAAAAGGGTGCTAATAATACAACTGAGTGGTGCTTAACCTTGTCATCAATCTTGATACCCTAAGTGATTTAAAACCTATTTATAGGTGAATTATTAAATGATATAAATTACAGGCCGATTGTATGTTCTAGCATTTTTCTCTTTTGAGAGCCACGCAAACCACAACGGTATTTCCACTTATGTTTAAAAGAACTGTTTTCAAAGAGAGAGACGCAATAAAAAACGCCTTGAGTTCAGAGTGCTCAAGGTACTTGACAACAGAATAAAAAAGAGGAAAAAAAATAGGACGCCCAACGTGGGGCTCGAACCCACGACCCTGAGATTAAGAGTCTCATGCTCTACCGACTGAGCTAGCCGGGCGCTGCGGAAGAGTTTTTGCACTACGTTGAATTACTGGGAAGCGTACGCATACTGCATAAGTCCCTTCTTCGGCCCTTTCGCCAGATCACGAAAGTAGCTTCGTTATGTCTATCCATTCGTCCACGTGTATCATCTCAGCAAACAATGGACAGGTTTTCGTGACTTTTATGTTGGGGACTTTGATCGAAGTCTCTCGAGAAAATTCAACTTTGGTTTAAATTGGACGAAAAATCTGACACTTTATACAAAGATCTAAGTAACTTTCATATTTTTGACAGCTTAGCAATACAAAGGAAAACTCAGTGTTGCGTTTCCATTGCATTATATTTAGTTTCCATCTCTCGCTTCGCTGCAAGTTTATTCAACCTGGATACATGCGTTTGGAGAGCACAGATCAGAACGCTCTGCTACGTTGAGTTACGCACACATCGCCTATCTTGTTATGTTACACATACGTGAGACTATGAGACTATACAGTCTCATCATGTTTCAACTTATTTGTCAAAAGAATTGCACATTATGCCCATGTGGATACCGAGTTTAATTCACTTTTACAGAGCTACATAATTTACCGAATTGGAGTAATTTGGTTCAAGGAATGTGATTACTTCGTAACTGCAGTGCTTAGCCGTTGCAAATTTTGTACATAATTGAGGGAGAACAGCAGACTTGAGAATTTGTTTAAGACGGGTGCAATCGCAGAAAAGGCACATAATGTAACACACGTTCGTATTTACGCTTGAGACAGCAAAAATTTTGAAATTTAGTTAACATGCGTACAGCCACAGGAAAAAAGTATGTTCGTACTAATCGTGATTTAACGAATATTGTGTAAAAGAAAGAGTATATAAAAAGTCTGGGGATAAAAAAAATGGAGATGCCGGGGATCGAACCCGGGGCCTTTCACATGCAAAGCGAACGCTCTACCACTGAGCTACATCCCCTCGCAAGAAGCGACTTGACTGTGTTCCACATGTTGCCGGTTGCCTGCCGAATTGACAAATTAACTTTCCCCACATACATAGAAAGAGAGTTTGACGTCGGAGGATTCCTTTGGTAGCCAGTATCTGCATAACGCCCCTTAACCAACAAAACAATATTTTGACCGCACATTACTGAACCACGTGTTGTATTAGTCCCATCATACAAATTGGTATCAGTTGCACACCGACACAGCTATGAAACGTCCACGTGAGGGTTTCATTTGGAGCGTGATGTATCACGAAATACCCGCGTTCGGGATCTGTACAGCCATCTGTGTCTTCGTATAATTATTACACAAATTTTCTGCGATTATGAACGATATTAACAGTTCCAATAAAGCGTCTTTCAATACTATATATAACTTTGAATTCAATTATACGCTGATGAAAGCTATATACAGCCGAAATGCGTAGGTCCTAATTACGCTTACGGTGTCTTTCATTGGTACTTCATGTATCTATGTAATTGATATTACGTCACACGGAATGCTAAACGCAAAACTAACCAACGAGGAATCGAAGCCGTGAGTGTCATATATGCATTACTGTACGACCTCACCATCCATTGCACTGCGTTCCACTGCCCCCTCGTTCTTAATTACGCTCCTTGCGTAAAGCAGAGGATGCTTATTACCGATCAGAACTACTGTCGGAATCACAGATGTAAAGGATTGACTGATGATTACCAACGAGTAAATAAACAATCAAGGTGTCGTTATGCATAATGGCGACAGCATGGTGGGTGTCTTTAAGTCTGCGACCAATTATCATAAACGTGCTGAGCATCACTTCACAAATTTAATCCTGCACTGAATATGCATGATGGATGATTCAGCTTCATGGTACTAAGTGATAAGTTTACTGTACAATACGGTACAGAACACAGATCATAAATGATAATTTTGTTTTGGTTGACTGCACACCATGTCCCATTGATAATCCACAATTGCAGTCTATTGCATAGTCATTATCTTTTCCACAATCAAACTAATTTTTCTCCAAATTTTTATATTTGAAAGAATTTGTTGTTGTTTCCTTCTAAGAACTTGCCTACTGTTTGCTTATAAAGAAGTACTTAGCCATCAATGTTAACATACCATGCAACCTCACCACCATAACACAAACCAGGTAGGAAAAGTAGGTACAGCCTAATATTGCGGCTCGTTTGCATAAGCAGTATTGGCATGGAAATGCAAGAGTGCCTTCCATTTGCATTGTTGAGCTACATTTGTTGCTGTCAACAATAAAAAAACAAAAGATGGCACTATAAAGCAGCCAACATGATGACATAGTTTGACAGCACTTACCTCCTTTCTGCAGCTCCAACACTTCAGCCAGTATAACTGCCATATCTTCAAAATATTCACTCATGTTGCTAATGATCTAACACTTTGAAAACTGAACTGAATTTACAACGTACAGAAAGACTTTGTACCTTGCAGAGAAAAGTAGAGCTATATGGTATTCATCAGTTGGTCTTTGTACAGGAAGCATACACTGTTCTCTGTGAGGTTCAAACTGAGTGTTATATGTTTGTCCTTCCTGTATTTAGGATAATTATATGCACTGCCAAGTGGCAAGTGACTGATATTTCACTGCTATGAACCAGGGCTGTGGAGTTGGTGCACAAGACTTCCAACTCCTCAATTTTTAAATCTCCGACTCCTTCAGGAAAGCTCAATATGTATTAATAATGGTAAACCTACTAAAATGGTAAATGGTGTCATAAAACATTTCATCACTGCCACATGGATCATCAAGCTACTTTTTAGACTTATAACCTATATTTAAGTATAAGTCTAATGGTTATTGTAGCTAGTATCTATTTAAGATTTTATATCAAGGTTGGAGTTGGTACATTTTTACCAACTCCGACTCCACAGCTGTGCTATAAACAGTCTTCTTCATGTACAAATGCTTAGAAATAAACCTCAAACCTTCTAGGCAACACTTTTTAACTCATCATTTTCTAAATATTACCCGCTTTTCCTAATACTGCTTGAAGTCTGAGTGCTCTGCTGTGGATGTGGTCCAGCACTGTGATGGGAATGGGTTTTGTTGCACCATGAGGGTTGAACAGACCACAACTGGTTGCGTGAGCTGTGATTATTTATACTTTTCATTTACACCCAACACAGATGTATGATAAGTTCACTGAAGAATTGGTTCGCGATTGTACTTAAGTATATTATGTGTTCTGCACAGATATTTTCGTGACAACTAAAGAGTGTGAACGGGGGGGAACTGTAAAGGTCATGGAAGAAGTGGCAGTGGCTTTACTTAAGGTTCTGTCCTTAAGACAGTCTAGACAAGCCACCACGGAAAACCACAAAAAATCTGAGGATACTTACTATCCTAGCTGAGATTCAAATAGTAGTTTCAAAATAAAAGTCAGGATCTTTTTTGGTTCTGCTACCATATCAGTGACTGTGCTTAAGTAATGTTATGTTGTGACACAATACTGAAAATGAATACAGGATCAATGGTACACAATGACAACAGGGTAGTAAGTGAACATACCTGTTAACACACAGATCTGCATCAGCAGATACACTACTGCAGCACTGTGACATGACCTCTGTAATGCAGACAGGTTCAATGTCAGTCCATCAAACAATTATCATTATATAGATATCACATCTACTGATGCCTCTGATGAGTCACGTCCACGTGCTTCGTGTAACACGCTGACGCTCGTGACTAGCATCCTGCGGTTGGCAGCTCTGTTCAAACAGCTGTATGATGTTTCTGACAGTCTGAAATTTGCAGTTAAAAATTATAACAATATTTTGTCTTCTTATCAATATATGTCATCCTTATACTCATGTTTTTTTTTTTGGATCACAGAATGCATTTGACGTACTAGCATACACCAAAATAATGTAACACTGCAACAGCAACATACCTACAAGGACAGGTGGGGGCTGTTCAGCTGTTTCATGCTGAATGTTGACCACAGTCAATGCACTGTGTAAGTTTAAAGTGTCAAAGTTGCGTATGCCATTGCACAAGAACATGCAAAGTAATGAGAGTGATTTAAATTCTCATAACTTCCAGAGCATCCTGGGCATTTAATTGTGGCACCAAAGGGTTACAGATATCTTAAAAATGGTTAAAATAAAAACAAAAATAAACATAACTGCATAAAAAAGACATTCAATAATCTTGGACTTCCTGTTTTACTTGAAGTTTTTTTCTTTTATACAATGGATGATGAACAAAGCCAGCTCTCCTACACACAGATCTCGAAACAAAAGTACAAAAAATATCGGAAGAGAAACATTACAAATAAAACCCTTCTCCGAGCCTAAGTGTAGAACAGGTCCACCCGCTCGCCGAGGAATGAGTTCGAAGGACTAGCAAGTTTGGTCCAACCAGTAACACCAACTTAAACAACCAAAAATAATGATGAAGGCAGTCCAAAGTAAGGGCAGTTTCCAAGATGTAGCTGTTTTCTCCAGCAATTGCCTGTAGTGCAAAGTCACAGAAGTCTTCCAGGCAGCATCACATATGAACTGTTCCAAGCTGCCAACAAACACACGTAAATACAGTCACAGGTCACTGCACAAACAAAATTATTCTGACAGCAACAGATGTCATGAAGCCTTGGAGAAAACAGGGAGGCATCACGGGAGCAGTCCTCACTGCAGTGGCGCTGGTTGCAGTGGTCATACAGGCTGTGGAGGCAAGATGGAGGGGAGCTGTGGCCGTCCTTCAAGCTTGTTGTAGTCTAGGTGGAACTCTTTTGCCACCTTGCGCCAATTCTGGGCATCGAAGAAATAGTAAGTCCCACGCTCGTAAGTAGAAGTTTTTTCAACAGCACCCAGACCAGGTGCCTGCGTAATCCACACCTTTTCCTCCGTGTGATATCGCCACTCCCGGCTGTACCTATAACCCAGTCGTAATGTCAAACACTGCGCCCACAGCTAGACACATCAAAGTGCAGCTATATCACCGTCCCCTCATGCACAGACTTCTGTAACATGTTCGCTACTTTTACACAAATCCCAAACTGAAGAGTTAGGGTATGGCAGACCCTAACAGCAAATTTTCAGTAACATGGATTGTCAATCAACAAAATCTAAAGCTATGAAATGAAGAGTTACTACAATACTAAGCACAGAAGTGACATGTCAGGGTCTCAAAGCAGTGACTATGTAGCTTACAGGTCTTCTGGAATGAAAACGTGGTACACTTTGGTACACAGACACCATCTAAATGGAAGCACCAGGTTACCGTATCTACTGAACTATGCGGCATCACATTTCAGAAGATGGCACAGTGTAAACATGTGTGTTTAGACATGTAGTTTTAAGAAAGTAATTCCTGTATTAATAGATACGTTTGTACCAACTAAAATACTTCATTTCCCATGTTAAAACTGATTTCGTTTTAGTTTGAGAAGACACCACATAATGGCGCTTCAAACAGGACATACAGGGTTCTGAAAAACTGAGTGGCCATGGAAGCACCAAACCAGAGCACACAAGTTTTGGCACACTTTTATATGCTGTTATATTACTGCACTCTTCATACCAGCTTGATGCTCCACAACATTACATTAAGTGAGAAGAAAGCACAGACAAATTCTGGGACAAGTTCCCAGTTGTTGGGATTATCAATGAAGGTGTTACTGAGTATTTTTAATGAACACACACTGTATGTTCTCACCAATATGCATTCTGCAGGCATAAGACAGTGTTAAAACTAAATTGGTATACATATATTCATCACTTATAGTAACCATGTTTTTCAGCTCCCATTTCACTCTATCTGCAACTGAAAGAAGAGGTTCAGGACAGGAAAATGAATTGTAAATGTTCAGAATAATTTCTGTCAGACATCAAATATGGTACAAAAGTTCCACAGTACTTATGTTGCAGCACATTTGATATGTTACATGCACATGAACCTGACATCCATTCAAGGCTAAACTAGACAGGACTAAAGGCACTACACTGCATAGACATAAATTCTATTAACTTTGCTGTAAAATGTACTGATAATGGCACGTTATGTAGAAAATAGCTTCATTTCTGGAATTTTTACAACATCTTGTCATCAAAAACTGAAATGTATGGGAAATTAAATTTTTGTCTCTTCAGGTGAAGAAAGGGTGGAGAGAGAGAGACACTCTCATACACACACGTAAAGAGGCAATCAACTGACACAGGCTTTCCAGTGGCTGTAAACAGTTTTCTCTATTCTACTTAGCTGCTGAGTATGCATCTTCCTATCCTTCTACCTGAGAAAGGGAATAGATCCAGCTTCTGAAACACAGTCTTCTTTTTGGAAGACCTGATGATGGATGCAATCGTAAGTATGATTTCTGCTGTTAAAGTGAATTAGCAACACAGACATTACACTGTGAAGCCACAAATCATTTCACTAACCCTCCAGGTGCTATTAACATACACAGAAGCACTCTTTCCACGCCACCAACCCTATGAATTTCTACTGAAGTACTCAGCATGGCAGGCACTTGTTTCCATCTCATGCTAACTGCCCAGCTCAGATCAACCAGACAACTGAACTGACACAGCATGCTACTGTGGGAGGGATGCAGACCCTTATAGTGGCTCGTTACATGTGGGCACTATTTAAAGCTGCCACGGTTATATTCCACAGTGAACCTGGTACTCACAGCTCTGCTGCTGCTGCCAGTTGCAGAACATCCCCCACATTGGTATAGAACATGTAGAACAACAGGTCATCCTTATATCGGTTCAGTTTTACTGGTGCTAACTTCTCCCTGCAACGGTCACTTGCATCAGATCATTGTCGGAGCAAAACATCTCCAACACTTAAGAATTAACCCTTTCACATCCTCAATCCAAAGCTTCCTATAACGCAATATTACTGTAAAAATTGAATGACGGATGTTACCTGCCACCAACTTTACTAATTTACTGCCATGTTGTTATGATCATGCACTGAGTGTTATGTATTTGCACTTTATATTCTTAAATGTGTCCTGTAACTCTAGAACTCTGAGGTGCCAAAAGGGTGACATAAAGCAAGCTCCATACTGAGGACCCACAAATATGAGGCACCACCATACATAATTCAGTCACGGTGGTGAGCTGGTGCCTGGGATTTGTGTACCCCTGGTACAGAGTGACAGCACATGGTGGGAGTTCCTATACCAAAGCATTTTGTCTCCACTTCCTTACAAATTAAACTGCAGGCGGTTCAAGTGAGGAAAAAGGTAAATCTGTACTAAAGTGCCCAGTGTTCTGTAGTTCAAGATTTGAAGTTCTTGCAGCAATGCTGCCGAAGATTCAAGTCTTCTGGGGTTTCATGCTACACCAAATTATACACAGTTACTCGTTTTTCGAAGGAGCAAAGTAGGGTCCAAAGACTTGAATCTTCACTTTGCAAAGTCAACCCACGAAATAAACACATCTTTTTAAATCATCAGGCTAAAATGCCATGACAACTAGGCTTGGGAACTGGGAGGAAAAGCAATGTACCACAGTGCTTACCTGATGGTTGCATTGATGAGGTACTCTGGTGGAACATGGAAGTCGATGTCCTGTGGACGACAAGGCGTTTCTGCCCATGGACCACCAAAATTTGGATACAAGTTTTCTGGAGAGTTAAGGTTAAGCCCAAGGGCTGTGAGATCCTGTCCCAGTGCTAGTGAAACGAGGTTTGGGTCAGTTTCTGCTGCACGGATAAAGGTCAACAGCCCCACCATGCCAAACTGGTCCTTCACCATACTCGCTGGGATGTGTGTCACTTTCCCTTTATGGGCACATGAAAACCATATCAGGTAAAAAGATAATGGAATATAAAAATGCTTTGTAACTTACAACAGTCATACTGTGAGTTTCATGAGATAGAAGTGTCCGGAAAATCAGTACAGCAGGACCGAAAGGCAGTTTGAACAGTTCTCTGTGTCCATTCAATATAGGTACTTATTTCTAGCCAACAGATACTGCTCACTACACACCCCATGAATCAGTTAGATTAAGCAGAATAACCCATTAAACCACAAGCTGTGATCAACAGGGTAGCATTCCTGTTTTACATTGGCAACGTCTCAGGTTTGAATATCAACTGCAGACCAGCCTCTCTGACTCAAATTTTCCCTGGTATTTCTCATACTTACCACATAAACGCCAGGAGCATATCAAACTGGGCCATAACTTCATCCACAACCCTTTCCAATCGATTATTCACCAAGTATTGCATAATTTGACTCTGCGTAACTTGAGTTATTGACTGTTGTTATATGAACTATGAACAAATAAATGGCCCACTAAAATAAGATTCACATATTTCACTGGTGGTTGGGTTTAATTCTTGTGGATTTGGAACAGGAATCCTTCTTCGAAGACAAATTCTACAGTGTACAGTATGAAGCAAAATTGTACACAGAAAGAAGAAACATTCCTATTGTCCATTCAGTTTTTAAATATATTTATGATTATTAGTCACAGTTTTACCTAGCATCCTTTCTACATTCTCAGTACCACACAAAAATTTCTCAGTAACCAAGGCTTATATTGAGCAAAATGTCCATTGCTGATGGGTTTTATTATACACAGAGTTTTACTGTCAGGGTGGATATCATGGTCAAGTGGCCACACACTTCATGTTTAGTAGGGCCGGGGTTGAAATCTAGCCCACAGACAGGTTATTCTGAGGTTTTCTTCAAATGAGCAGATCAATTTCATATTATTTACACGGTGCATTGCTACTGATCAACATACAATATCAAAGCAATAAATGCACTCCTGTTATTTTTATTTTGGTATCACAGCTCACGATAATTGTAGGTTAGTCCAACATGTTTTGATCCCTTCATGGGATCATCATCAGAGACTCCTTGTAAGAGTATAACTACACAAACAAACTAACAATATAAGTACATGTTAAAAATATAAAATGTGTAAAAGTTGTACAATGGTAGGCATTATTTGTGGTGGTTTCCTGGGTTACTGTGTACAGCAGGTAGGATGTTTATATGTGGATGGACAAAAGAGTATTCTTACAAGGTGTCCCTAATGATGATCCCACGAAGGAATCAAAACATGTTGCACTAACCTACAATTATTGTGATCCATGATACCAGAATAAAAACAACAAGTCTGCATTTGTTTGTTTGATATTGTATGTTGTCCAGATCCAATTTGGGTCACTCACATGCAAAGAGTTACAATGCTCATACAGCACTCACACCAAACAGGTTGGTGTACTGGTATCATTTTAGAGCTGTATTCTGTACTGCGTAGTCCAAATACTGGCCATGTAGTTGGCTATCCTGACAGAAGAGTTACATGGTGTCCCCACACAAATGCCCAGACAGCACCTCAGTCAGGATGTGACTGGTTTCCTCTCTATCCTTTCCAGTTCATCACTTATCATCATACAATTTGACACTGTACAGTCTCAGATACTGACAAAGATATTACAAAAAAAACCCCACTCACCATCAGGAGAGGTCTGAATCCCCCTCTTCGCTGCCTGTGATTTCTCCGCACCAGGGGCTCTGTTGGCAGGTGTGGACTCTTGGTTACCCAGTTCTGAACTAACTCCACCCGAGATGCTTTTGTCCCCCGATACACTCCCACCTGGCGATGGGCCATCAGTGTTCTGAGTTCCAGGAAGTGCAGGAAAGTCTTCTGAACTCATTGTGAATTCACTTGCCTCTGCTGTTGGCTGCTTAACCATCCCAACTGAAATAAACACATGTCATAACTTCAAATTACTCCTGCCCAAAATACACTTTTAAACATAAAATATCTCATCCATCAGATCCACGTACTAACATTAAGGATCTGACCCCACGCATCTCGGTAGAAAAGCACCAGTGTTATGGGGGGACCTGCTGCCTTCCGATTCGGGGTATAAATATCTTGCACCCTCAATTACTGGGCACAATATTCCAGAAAGCCACAGTCCTTAGTATCTTATTCTACTAACGTCAGGGTTCCCAAGGTAATGGACGTTAAAACTGATCATCTAGGTTAGAACAGCATGTAGTTTTGCAGACAGACAGACGGACGGACAGACAAGTAGACAGACAGACAGACAGCAGCATTCCTTCAGTACCTTTCACAGATGAAGGTGGTTCCTTCAAAACACTGTTACCTCCACTGTGAGACTACGTAACCCAGGGAGGCAAAATTTTATTTCCTAGTTTTATACACAGATCAAATGACAATAGTTTCTCAGTTGAACAGTGTCCTTCCAGTGCTTCTGAAGGTCATGAGGGTTCACATTGGACAGAGATAAACCCAGGACTGTCGAGTCGGAACACAAAACTTCCAACTCCGACTCCTCAATTTTTAAATCTCCCACTCCGACTCCTTCATAAAAGCTCAATACGCATTAATAATGGTAACCCTATAAGATATTTCATCACCACCACGTAAATCATCAGGCTACTTTTTAGACTCAGAACCCATATTTAAGTATAAGTCTAATGGTTATTGTAGCTTTGAGGGCTCTGGGTTTGGAGTATCTAGTCAAGATTTAAGATTGAGATTGGAGTCGGAATTGGTACATTTTTATCTACTCCGACTCCAACTCTGACTCCACCTAAAATTCCTTCCAGCTCTGACTCCAACTCTGACTCCACAGCCCTGGATGAACCACATAATAATTGTGCTGTAATGTAATTTGGAGCACTTTCTTATACAAACAGGACACACACTGGTGTCACTGGCATGAAGAAAACATGCAGGAAAAGTGTCCTATGCCCAACAGAAGGCATACAATGCACTTACCATAGGGCTGTTTGCCAGGCATTGGGCTTGGCTGTGGCATGGAATCACCTTGACCTGCTCTGTTGGTAAGTGATGGGAATTCTGACAGGTCGAGCAGTGGTGGCGTACTTGTGTCCCCACTTCCAACACCAAAGACTGTATGGAAGTTGCTGATAGATCCCTGCGACCCGTAACGACCCTGGGGTATTCCAAAACTGGGCATGCTACCCACTGGATTTGAGCTACTGCAAACAAAGTTCCTTAATCAGTCTGGGGAGCCACAATGTTATTTCACGGGTATTTATCAAACTGCAAGAATAGAAAGTTGTGGTTATACCAGTTTACCATACAGGTGTTTCAACTCATTTTCCTTATCCATCACTGAACTACTAATAGCCAATAAAGTGTCTTAAAACATATGTTCTGGTAAGTAGTACCATTCAAGCAGTTCTCCCACATACACACTATGTGTTTGTTATGGGAATGACATTTCCTAAGGAAACAGTCCACTTGCCAAAAGAACTGCCATTAAAGGCAATGCCTTCAATAGCAAAACTAAGCTAATGGTGGTGATGTGTAAAAGAGTCAATGAGTATACCAACATACATATAAAGTACGCACAATTACACTGCTATCTCTGCCCGTACATTATGTTACACCACAAATTAGTAACATTTAAAAACATCAGATATGAAGAGGCTGTCCTAGTTCAGTCCTTTACATGCAACTCAATGTCTGAATACATGACTTGCTCCAAATCAGAGCATGCTGTCCATAAGCAACACAATTTCTAACCTGACGCCAAGGCCTGGTATGGACCGCCTATCTGGAAATCCTCTTTGTCCGCTGCCAAACAAACGGTTGCCCATTTGCAGATTCCTGTTTGGGGACAGCTGCTGGGGTGTGAAGGAACTTGTGAGGCCCGCAGAGCCCGGAAACATGCCTGATGTGGGAGTAACATGGCCTGAGAGAGAACTTGTGCTGAACCCTCCTCCCCTGAGGTTTTGACTTGCTATGCTCCGTGGAGGCTGTTGGAAGTTCAAGTTGGCCATAGCCTACTGAACACACAGATGGTTCCACAATCACACACCACTTTTCACCAGCATATAAAGAATAACAATAACCTACTACACAATATAGTGTGCGAGTAATGTACTATCAGGACACGGCTAAATTTGCTCAAGGCAAACACTATTCTGAGTTGGATACTGTCATCACATTAAATCAAGCAAATCAAACTCAAACTCCAATTCACCATTTACACACAGCATAGCAGGACAGTCGTTCACATGTCTTGCAAACATAAAATTACGAACACATATGCTCCAATGATTAGGGTTATAATTAACAGAAGCAATAAACTGAAAGCTGTTATCTTCGCACTAAATGAGTTACGCTTAAAGAACGTTCGATAGACAGAATTCATATATCACGCATACGCTATATTGTATTACATACTAAGAAACATTATGTATTATGAAACACGAACTTAAGTGCAAAATTTCTGATGTATGTACACAATTTTAAACACACTTACAAATAACATATACAGGCTAAACAACAGCAATCAGTCTCAAACAAAAACGTCCTGCCATATTAGCAACCTGAATGCGGTCAAATGACCTTCCATTAAATTGTTTGTTACTGCCATAAGTGAAATATAGAAGTCCTTGGAGTACAAATATATGTCAGACTTTCCTATGATAATTTATAAGTAGAGTTCCCCCATATATTGCTCTCATTTCCATTATATGCAAAAGTAGATGACATGCAATTTGACAGGCGCCCCCGTCCCACGATCATATGATCGCCTGTTGGGACACGGTCGAGAGCAACGTAGTCGTAGAATTTTGTAAAAATTATCATCACAGTTTGCTTCTTTTATAGTTTTTAAACCATTATTTAGTAGACATATTACAATGGCGCTTAGTGATGCTGATGTTCAAAAGCAGGTTAGTAAAGTAAACTCCCTGTACGTAATACAAAAACTTGTACATAGCTAATCCAGAGACCTAGTTTACTGTCCCGTAGTAACAAACATGATGTGATATTGACCATTTGAAGACTAAAATAAAAACAATACAAAAGTAATTTTCTGGCAAGTACTCCCCGATATCCGACAAAGCGTTGCTTTGTTAGGATGTACGTTGTGTGTACATTTTATATAATCATTCACCCCATACTTCCAGTCTGTTGCTGTATAAGGAAATCACGACTTTGCTATAAGAATCATGCGGAAAACGTATATCCACTGGACTAAATTCATTGTTCTACTGTTAAAAGTGATTGCATGTATAGTAGCCACTTCAAAGAGTTGAGTGTTAAAACCATACATAATAGACATTTATGTTATGTGTACTTATCTTGTACTCTTTTTAGATTAAGCATATGATGGCTTTTATTGAGCAAGAAGCCAATGAAAAAGCTGAAGAAATCGATGCAAAGGCTGAGGAAGAATTTAATATAGAAAAAGGTCGGCTTGTCCAACAGCAGCGATTGAAGATAATGGAGTATTACGAGAGAAAAGAAAAACAAGTTGAATTGCTTAAAAAAATGTATGTACTTTCGCATATCTTTACCATATGAGATTTTAATGTGCAGTAGGCTCCTTGCTTATAATTCATTGCATTTGGACTTCATTTTAGCAGTTTGAAATTATTTACGCTGTGTATTTTGAATCACTATTTTCATTTAGTATACCATATACCATATTTCTTTCAGCTGTTCCTGTTACTTGTCTTTCATACCTGTAACATTACGCTTGGTAGTAAGACATATGTGTCACTTTACAGTCAGTCTTCAAACATGCTGAATCAGGCACGACTGAAGGCCTTGAAGGTTCGTGAAGATCATGTTCGGAACGTCCTGGAAGAAGCAAGGCGTCGACTGGGTGAAGTGACAAGAAATCCCAGTAAATACACTGAGATCCTGAATTCACTTATTGTGCAGGGTTTGCTTCAGGTAATTTGTTGGGAATGTTACGTGCATGCAACACACAAAGTGGTGACAGTGTGAGGTGTTAGGTTCTGTTGGCCTATGGTCTCCTGGGATTGATACCCTTTAGTATGGTAGATGGGCAACATTTTGGTGAAATGTGAAGCCTCCGTCTGCGATGTTGGGCTGTCTTCTGGTCTACACAGCATTATATCACAGGCGACTGATATTACAATGGTAAAATGTATTTTGGATACACATCAGTATTCATGTCCATTATTGTTGGGGGGAAAAAAGAGAGGCAGACTGTTAGCAAGAACCTTTCACTGTGGTTGCAGTAGGATTGTTACAGAGAGTATATTGTAGAAATTCTTACCAACTTTGTGGACATAAATTTTGCACCACCTTTATCATGCATACATTTTATTAAGATCTAAGATTGAGTCTTCTATCAGACCCCAAAATTGTAAACTTGTGTACAGTCTGCTGGAATAAAGCATTAAAATTAAGTAAGGGACTAGGTGAACCTGTTGACTTGAGAATAAGTGGTAATCTTGATACGACATTTTCAGCTTTCTGAGTAGTGAAAACATATATTGTGGTCTTCTGTATGATACTGTGAAGTCTGATAAGCAGGTGCCAACATTTTGAGGGCATTTACGGCCTCCATCATCAACCACGTAGACAGAGGTTATATGTTCCTTGAAATGTTGCTACCCATGTGTCAGAGTATGCAGTGTCATAACCCCAAAACAATACTGTATTCTTGTTTATTGTTATCTATTTTTACCTAGCTGTTGGAGACAAATGTGACGATACGTGTCCGAGAAGTTGACCAGTCGGTAGTGGAGGGCCTCCTGCATGTTGTGGCAGCGAACTACAGAGAGGCTACAGGTAAAGAGGTGACCGTGAAGGTGGACACAGAAAATTTTCTTGCTCCGGACATAACTGGAGGTGTGGAACTGCAGGCACAGAAAGGGCGTATCAAGATTGCCAATACTTTGGAAGCGCGTCTCGATCTCATTGCCCAACAGCTTGTACCAGAGATCCGAGGCGCATTGTTTGGACGTAATCCTAATCGCAAGTTTGCCGATTAGATGCCACAGACCACTTTCTGGTGATACATTCTATTTCCTCTGTTGTTTCTGGGGGTGGGATTTTCTGGAGGAAGGTTGAAAGGACCTTGAAAGGAAGGACCGCCCTGTCATATTATGCTGGTATTACACCATCAGCAGTATTACCTCTTCACTTCATCACACATCCTTCCTTCCTTCCTTCCTTAGAACGATCACCTTATAAACAGGAAAATGTGAGGTACTATAGTATTAGAATAATTACGTGTAAAATACTGTATTGCATGTGCATTTTAAACAATTTAATTTCATAAATGTTAATCATGTTACTGTAAAATATGCATTAATATAATAGGCAGTCAGGCATGTTAGGACTATTAAAATGTAAAGTTCTCATTGTGCCTAAATGCAGTTAAGTTGTCACAGGTGCTCTTGTTAAGACTTCACTGCATGTTGAGTTACATGTCCAGCTGTAGATAAGTGTTATAACTGTTATGGGAAGATCAAAACAGGTATTGGAAGAATGAAGCAAAAAATACCTAAATATAGCGGAACTGTGTGTTGTGAGTAGGTGTAAATATGTACAGTGGCAGTGGGTATATTAAAATGCAAATATAAAAAACTGTGACCTTTAATTTCATGGTACAAACTGCTCCCTTGGCAGTTGATGATTAATTGGCTGGTTAGAAAATTAATCTGATTACTATGAGACAGTATCATTGTCAATACCTGTGTCAAGGCCGGAGACACTGGAATATGGAGGTACCTGTGTCAAGGCAGGAGACACTGTGGAATATGGAGATACCTGTGTCAAGGCAGGAGACGCTGTGGAATATGGTAGATACCTGTGTCAAGGCCAGAGACACTGGAATATGGAGGTACCTGTGTTGAGGCTGGAGACACTGTGGAATATGGAAGTACCTGTGTCAAGGCAGGAGACACTGGAATATGGAGATACCTGTGTCAAGACCAGAGACACCGGAATATGGAGGTACCTGTGTCGAGGCTGGAGACACTGTGGAGTATGGTAGAGACCCATGTCAGGGTCTGAGACATTGTGATGTGGTTGACACCCGCATCAGGGCCAACATTTCACATTGTCTCATCTAGTCCATATCCTTTCATTCATCTCTGGGGCCTTTTTAACCCTACATGTATATAACATGCTATTTTCCCCTTTTCACTCTGACTCTGAAAGATGGAGGCAGTGCATTCTTCCAAAATGTTGGTAGCTATCTAGCAAAACATGATGTGACATCCCAGAAGACTATGAAGTGAACACACACAATTCTTTTATATATTCTGGGTAGATGCAATTAAACACTATGCAAATAGGTTGGTTACTGCTAAGATTTTGTGAATTTTTTTCTTGGACGTGCACTGACCCTCTGTGGGCCATAACACCGGAGGTACAGCGACACAACAAAACATAAGCTATAACAAAGTGTAACAATTTTAATAATAACAAAAGATACATAATTGGAAGCAAACATAATAAACATACAACCTTGTAACAAATGCGAAGTATGTGCCCAACTCGTACAATAACCCCAAAACTAAGGTTCCTCCCTGGCAGTGTGGGGCTAAACCAAACACAAACTTCCATCAGCAGGACCATGATGCCAGGGGAGGGACTCCAGTCACAGCAAGCCAACCATGATGGAATTTGGAAGATCCCTGCCGAAATGGAATTTAGATGCACACCGCAAGCCGGCTGGACACACGAGTCATTAGGTTTGTCAGACGCAAACAGGATGGTACCACAAGGAGGGGTGGGGAGGAGAGTAGGATAGGGTGCGCACACAGCTAGAAGTGCCAGGGGAAGAAAACCCTGGCACAGACATTTCAGCACTTGGAGATGAGACCACTATCGTGTGTTGAAACATCTGAAACCATTACCCAGTAATATGGCATTATATCGCAGAAGGAAACCTCTTCTAAAAGAGTTTTTTATTGCATTTGAACATCTTAAACACCAGAATCTATGTGTATCTTCCTCCCGTCATGCATTCTTTATGCGGATGACAGGGTAATTATGAATGGGCAGCGACTGGAGGGGGTAACGGCAGCCCTGTACAATAACCTCAGGAGTGTGCCTCTCGGTGACATGTGAGATGCCAAGAATTAATTCTAATTAGTTTAACAATTGAAATTTTGTTGCCAAAAGTATAAATGTTTACATGAGAAAATCTTAGTTCCTTTACAGCTTCTGTACTTAAGCATTATTGCATCTTTCATTCTTCCAGTATTATGATTACTGACAAGGAATGCAATTGCCATATATACCAAAATTTAAGATTAGCCCCCTCCACAGTATTCAGCTTTCACGAGAAGACCTACACAGAACACGTGTAACTCTGTGTGAAGTTATACAGTGACTCCCAGTTTTTCATATGATCAGTTAGGAAAATCTCATCTCATATTCAGGCATGTATGGTATATTGTGGATAAGGAATAGCCAATGCTGCTTGTCACCCACAAATGTTGCCATGTGAATATACATGTGCTCTGCTGTGTTTCTTGCTTGAATGGAAAAAAGGACATGACAAAAAGATATGGACATTCTTAGTTTATTTCATGAAGACTGATGTGTTGATGGTCAACACAATATGCAACAGCAACATCTTAACAACTGCTTGAGACGTATCGCTAACCACATGAACAAACGAATCACTACTGCATTAGGCCTGTTATCAGAATGGACGTTCTGAGCCCTAAAGAGTAATATGTAATTTTTAAATTGCAGCAAACAAATACCAATTGCAGTGTTAAGAAATTCTGTGATACCCACTTTGATTCAAGACTACATGAGCCCTGTCTACCGCCACGCACAGGTGTACTTGTGGGTAGGTAAATATGAGCTTAATAAGACCAGACCAGCCCCCCAGTAACAACTAACCCCATGGCACAGGGTCATGTGCACAAAAACCTTTCACTGGTCCAAGTCCTCCCACGAGGTTTTGACAGGATGTCTAAGCACATCTCCTAATTTACCTATGTGCCATGCTTGCCATGTGTGCCATCTGTCTAATTCTCCTCCATGGATTTTTTAATCCTCACTAATCACCAGCTAGAAAGGGCAAAAGACAACAAGTGAAAGTATAAATTACTAAATTTAAATAAATTACTAAATATAAGTATAAATGAAAAAGAAACAAAAAAGGCAAGTTGTCTCTGCATGTCATAAAGGCATATGGGGGAGTGGAGGTATAGCTCCACGTATTCTTAAACTCTGCACTAGATGGAGGTGCATGGTTACCTTCATACCTCAGGCCCATTTATCCCCAGCAAAAGACCCCTGATACACATTTAAGGAGGCTTGGTGGGTCCCAGAACTGATCTAGGTACCTCAGAGAAGAGAAAAATGTCTTTGCCTCTGCCAGAAATTGAATGATTTCTTGGTCAACTAGCCCACAGCCATGGTACTATACTGACTGAGCTATGTCAACTCCTAACAAATGTATCCCCAGTATGATGATTCTGGCACATTTGTTCACTTCTCTTTAACTGTCTAAAAAAACCATGAGAGTATTGGGCATAAAGAGTGCATTTCATTTCTTGCTACAACCTTTGTGAGAAACAGGTTTCACACTGAGAAATATGCAGTGAGTTATGCTCAAGAGGCTTGCAGATATGTGTGCCAGTCTGTGTGTCAGATGTTCACTGTTGTCTGATTGTAACCAGAACTGGAATGTGCCGTCTCATTTCAATGAAAGTCTGATATATTAGATTTAGTGAAAATCTATTCAGCAGCTGAGTTGTTGCACGCAGAAAGACAGCTGGACACACATGGCGAAGCTTGTGGGCACATTTCTGAATATCGTTCTGAATGTGGGGGGAAAAAATTTACATTGTAACAAAGTACTGTACAAATGACAATAAAATAATTGAACAATTCAGCATGTTGATACTACAGAATGGAATGAACACAAAAGCAGTCTCCTACTCATAACATACAACACTTCGTAGAGTGTTTTATAACCAACCCCCCCCCCCCCCACTACACACACACACACACACACAATTAGTTTTGCTGTAAATGAAAACAGTAAAGTTAATACTTGACATAATCTCACTAACTACGTAAGCACGCCCCTAAGAATGTACTACAGTATCACAGCTCTAGAAAGTAATTCAGTTAAAAGCACCATTACGCTGATTCTGCATGTGACAGCACTCAGGTCTGGCATAACAGAGCTGAGGCCGGAAATGAAGCTTCTAAAAAAGATAATATTCTACAAGAACCTTCTACTTTGATTCAAAGTATAAGTGGAACTTAAAAATTACCTTCCAACCCACAAGTGTCAGCTGGTTTGGACAAACTCTGTTACTGCATTTTCTTTCTTAATTCAAATGTCCATAATCAATTTTTAATGTTCATACCATTTCACCACAAACAGAAAGCTACCATACTCTTCCACATACCGCGAAAATTGAGAGAACAGACTCATCCTTTCATCTATGTATTCCCCCATCCCCACACACAAAGAGGGGAGGGGGAACTGGTTTTTGTCATGAAGTTAAGCCTTAATTTACCATATGCTTACTACAGGCTACTGCACTGCAATTTAAAAACTGAGGCTCTTGATTAGGTTTGAAAATTTCATTTGAAATACTTCACACAACAAACACCTTATGTAAGTAACTAATGTCATCACACAATGAACCATTCACTATCAAGAATAAAAACTGAAAAACTGACAGAGATGGGAAAGCTAAACATGAATGCATTCTGAACTTTCTGTGCAACTAATAACACAGTCAGGGTCAGAGACTAATAGGGCAAGTGATGAATGACACATTGAATGGGATGCACAAGGAAGTGGCTGTGTTGAAGAACTATCCCAGAATTTCTCTGAAGCACTGAGAAAAGCCACAACAATTCTAAACTCATGGCCATGATTTGAACGAGGCAGCAACCAAATATGAGCCTAAGAGTGTCAGTGCCATAGCAACTTGCTTTGTCACCCTGTATTACACCTTCCCCTTGACAGGGAATATTACATTTGGACTATAAACTATTATAAGATTCACAGATGTAAACATAGAAATAACTGAGCCATATGTTCGGAAGTGGTGCAGGTCACACTATTTTTCCGCATTCTGATCTGCTAAAAAATGTTAGTGGCTTAAGTGTGTGTGTATATTAGTTAATTGATTTTGTGGAATATTAATAACAACATTGGCAATGTGTGTGTAACATGACATTGTGGGGTGTTTGTGTAACCATTGTTACCATGTAAAAAGAACCACGCATTCAGCTACATGTCATTGTAAACAATATACAAATATAGCAAGTGTTGCCATGAAAACTTAATAACGCATTCCCTTTGTCTTGCTGAGGTACATGTCACTGTAAACAATGTAAAACTGGTGAGTGTTGTCATGGAAATGCAACAGTGGTTTCCATTTACAATGTTTTTGAGCTACAGAATATTTCATATTGCTGCCAACAATGTTCTTAGGTCTTTCTGTAAAGTGCCTGATATTTTGTCCAATTTTAACTAAATCTGGATTTTCTCCACGTACTTTAACAAAGGTGTCCAGCATCAAATTTAATTAAAATCCATCCACTGGTTGCTGAGTTAATACGTGAAGACAAAAGGATGGACAGACAGGTACAATGAAGCTAATAGCGACTTACGTGAATGTGCCTAAAAATCGCCCAGGTGACAACTGAGACTGGAATACTGTGCCAGCTGGCTGAACGTATCATGCATCCTGTGGCTGGTGACTGACAAGCATAGAATCTCAATAGAATATCTGACAGGGGAAACAAAAGTAATCAAGCCAGTGTCATTTTATCCACCACAAATCCCACATCATAGAACTCAACATCCTATTACCTCAGCCATAGTATAATCTTTATACACTGTCATATCCAATTGACATAATATTTATAAATTAGTCTTTGTGACTTATAAAGGTCATGATTCACAAATGCAACATATAAAACATGTTTCTTGGATATTTAACTCAGTCACATCCCTAACAATCTATATGCTGTCATGCTACAGGTACTGCAAATTTACTAGCAGAATTTGCATGAGGTGGTTCTGCTGCAATCTGTGTATAATGCTGTGATATTACACAGAAAGGTTTAACAAATTCTATAAGCTGCAGGTGACATCTAGTGGCTGGTGACAATATGTGTGTTTTAAGATGCATCAGTGTCAGTGGTTGTGTGTGTCCAAATAAAATTCAAGTTTAAAGGAGACCAGGAATTTACAGACAAATATCAGTAACAACTGTGCTCAATTTTGCTATGGCACTTCTCTACGGCATGCTACCATAAGCTGGGAAGGATGCAAATGGGAACAGTCAAGAAGCATTCAGACTGTGAGACGAAACTACTGGGCTACCACAGCTCACAGTGCAATATCAGTGTACATTACATGAGCGTCAGTCCTAAAAAATGTTTGATACATATTTATCGCTTTTATCATGTCACGTAACATGAAGCAAACTCTCCCAGAATGCACTAATGTTGCTTACTTTCCATGATGACTAATCACATTTAAAACAACTATTATCACTCAAACACACTAAGACCCACAAAAAGATGGCATATTTTTAAAGGAGACCATACAGTGATTCCTGTAAGGTCTCAAATTCAATTCTACATTGTTGTACTTAAATAAATGCTTCTCTGAACATTTCATAATCAAAGAGAACAAACACACTACATATGATATACACTACAGACACCACTGACATTTTCAACATGACTTACTTTGATGCATCTTGCAATATACAAGAAAAAGGAGGAGGGGCTTATTGTCATCGTTGCTGCTCAAAAAGTAGAGAGAAAAGGGAGACAGGCAGGAATATAGTTTTTAAGATCTGTTTGTACCCAGAAGCTTTTCTGCTACACCAAGGAAGTAGACCATCTGGGCAATGCCAAAGAGAGGAGCTATTACAATCATACGGCAAGCTGCTCCTCGAAAGAAAACTGTTGGTCCCTCATTCCTGAGAAGGGAGCTGCAACAAAATCATCAGTTTGCATACTGAGGTACAAAGAAGAGGTATACAATGCACTTAAAACATGTTATCTGCACACATATATTGGGGTAGGCAATTAAATTTAATTAGCATAAAGGCAATTGAAATTCCAATGGAAAACTGTTAAATTACCATACCATCACTGAACTTGGATCATAAAATCTAATGACTAAACAATTTCTGTGCACATGTAACACTTCTTGCAAACAAACTTCACAAAAAAGAGCTAACCTCATTAACTTCAAAAGTTCTAGAAAGACAGTTACATTTATACCGAGATACTCAACTCGACAGAATAAGAATTTACACTTCATGGTGCTGCTGTCTAGTGGCACAATATGTACATTTTCTTGGTAACGGTGCCCACAGCAATTCTGACTGAAGCTTAAATTTCACTGTTTTTTATTCCTGCCATCTTATGCTCCTACTTTCTAGGATACATAATGACAGAATATCCAGAATTAGTCTTCTTTATACAAGGATGTGGCACTGGGGCGGGGGGGGGGGGGGGGGTTTGGCAGCATTATCGGGTGACCATGGGCCTTGTGGCAAAAATCTGTAACTGCTGAATGATCTACAAATAAATCTATCACTCAAGATATCCAAAATTCTTGTAGCATAACTGATGGAACATAAACCTGCTTTATATACGACAGTTAAATGGAGCAAATGTACGTACTGTATATGTAGGCACCTGCGATACCCCTGTATGGAACAGTTAGAGGGGGAAAGTGTACTTACATGAAGGCATCTGTGATTCCCTTATATGCAACCTCACCCTCTGCCCGCTTCAACAGTTGTAGCCGTGTCTTCACTACATCAAATGGGTTCACTGCAAATGCTGAAGTAGCTCCTGCTCCAATGCCAGCCAGAAGGGAGCACCAGAACACAGCTTCCCCTGTGTCAGACCACAACCATTATTAACCCTTAGTGTACAGCCTCTTAAATCCCAGGTTTCTGTTGCACCTGCAGCACTGTTAATTTAAACGCCCAGCACAGGACAGTGTTTTTCCTCTTGCGTGAAAGTGATGTAAATTTAATAGAACAGCATTGTCCTGTTTATCTGTTAAAGGTTAATATACAGAAAATGTGTAACTGTGAAATTATTGGTAATATCCACATATCAAAGCAGGATGGACTGAACACAGATGTGGCCAGAAGTGACCTATCCACGCCTGTGCAGCCCAGTAAACACTATGTAGTCACGTTCATGCTGTGGGCGCTTCACCCCTTGGGAAAGTATACCAATCAAATAGTTGGCTCAGCAGTCCACAGTGTTGGCAGAACATGACAGGGAAGAGAAAAACTCCTGCAATTAATCCTAGCCACACAGCCTATAATAAGACAGTTCAGTGGTCAAGGTTTCCAAGCTTATATACTGTCAATAACTTTATAACCCTATTTACAGTGTTTGCAATGGAAACTTGAGAAAAAAACTTCACCATATCTACTAACAGGCACATCCAACTCAAGACCTCTGTGAAATTTGAGGTTCTTGCAGTGATAATGATGATGTCTCAGGTCGATTCAGTAAAGAGTTAGGAGCTTGTTGCATCCATCTTCAGGGTGTGAGTAGTGTAACAAGTCCAGTCTTCTAAGGACAGCAAGTTCCTCTGAGATTAACCTTTTAAAGCCTAGCGGTAACTTTACATACGACCAGGTTTAACATTAAAAAATTCTACGTGGTGCCCACATTGCGTTTGTGTGTTTTGTACGGATCTCAGAACAAACAGCAACTTTTGCTTTATAAAACATTAAGAGACCGGTTTTTATAACCGAAGTGGAGAGTGTTTACAGCGCGGTACGCACTGTGTCCCTATATAAAACAGATACGCTTCGTCTTTAAAGGGTTAACTATCTACCATTTGACAACATGTCATATTCCAGAAGACATGAACTTCAACTCAGGAACTGCTCAACAGAGTTTCAAGACATTTCATACTTAGAAATTGTTACTAAAATTTGTTGTCACATGCCAACTTTAATGACATTCAAACAACAACATCAGGAGCATCACATGAAGATTAACAAGTGTTTCTCTCCATATTTCAACTACACCAGATGTGTAACTTATTAAACATTCATCCAAGTAAAAATGCCTCCAACAGCAGTTGTACAGTAAAATGAAAAAAAAAAAAAAACATTTTATGGTCAGTGCACTTTTCCTGGAAGTCTTGTGGTTTGCAAGCTAACTGATCAACAGCGAGCAAATGTGTCAGAATTGTTACATTGTGCATAAACATAAGTGAACCATCTTCTGGGATGTGGCACTGTGCAGTCTGATAGAAATGTACCAATGTTCTGGATGAACAACCTCTCTCCATATGCATCACAGCAGCTCATCAGTACAACTGCAGCACAGCACAACAGAACAGCCTGTGGGACTGTCACACCTTGTGCATCACACATACTGTTTTGGCCTGAACTGCTGCTGTTCAGTTTTACATCACATACCTGAACATTACTGTACTTTGTACAATGGCTTAGAAAATAAAATGATTTATTTCATACATCTATAAGAACCATCAAATTATCACTCATGTTGGTGTGTGTGTACAAAATGTTAATTCAGAGTTTTGAGTTTAAAACCACAATTTTTACAGGTACACCAACATCTGTCCACTTGGAGGAAGCTCATTCATTCAACTGGCATTTGTAATTATGTCAGCTAACTTCTAGCTGTTTCATCCTGCAACACAAAGGCAACCCCAAGTGATCCAAGGCTATCTGGCATGCTAAGTAAATGTGTCAGTCACACTTATGCAAGGGCATGGTTCATAAACATAAAAACTCAGGTTTGCCAATGTCTGAAAACTAAAATTCACATATGGGTGCAATACTATATTCTGTCTTCTGTCCTGAAAATGGACGTGGTATGTTTCCTGCGATGCCTGTAGATTTTAAATATTATACAGCATCACATCAGAGAAGCCAGAAATGTTCAAAGTCACCAATGTGAGAACTTGGAAATTTCACAAGCTAAACTGTCTCATTCATGCACACCAATAGACTCTCCACTTCAGCAATTTTAAAACTAGAATAACAACAGTAATACACACATAAACAGGCATTCTTACCTGATCCATCCTTTTTCCTTGGACCAAGAGCGTTGAGGTGTGCAAACAATGGAAAGTAAACTACTGAGAAGCTAACATCACGGAATGCAGTGGCACCAACCCCCTTGTAAAGCCCTAAGATGCCCTTTGTACGCAACAATTCCATTGTGATACCCAGTGCTGTCTGCTGCGGCACAACAGTGCCACCTGAGAATTAAACATAACACACGCAAATCTGACTCAGTGATCAGCAAACCACATGCTAAAACAGCAAACTTCATACAGTGGTATTTCCTTGAAATTCCTTGCTATTTAAAGCTTTGTAGTTCTAAATACATATATATATATATATATTTCCAACTAATTGTACCTTTGGTTGGTTAACATATACATTATTAACTCTCCAACATGTTTTAGCTAATAACAATAGCCGTCTTCAGGGAGAATGTTGACACAGAGGAGCATTTCAACGCTAAGGCATATTACTGTCAACTGTATTTGGTAAATGGTACAAAGTAAAAGTGAAAAGCTGAATTACCAATATTTGATACTGAAAAATCACTCTTCTGGGTTGCCGATACTATGTACAGACAGTCTACATGGCATTTGCCAAAATTTTGCATGAAACTGCTGCCTCTTGTCTCTGAGGTAAAACTTCTACTCCTCAGACCTGAGGTTCCCACTGTGGTACCACAATTACTGTTTCCTGGGACAAGACACTGTGCAGTCTGGTGGAAAAATACCAGCTGCCTCCACGTTCAGGAAAAATGGTAAGGATACATAAAACACAGAATCAGGATCTGGGCTGTTGAGTAAGCCAAGGGACCTGACATATTTAAAAGAGCTCTTTTGTGAGGTAAAGTATAGGAAGAAGGAAGTTGGAAAGTACAGGAAAATACAAATGCAATAACATGAGAGATATATGAACACAACTGTTGGTACCCAACCACAAAACTGCACAGCATTACATCCGAGGAGACTTCAGTCTCTATTGTTGGGTTATTTAATGATGCTTCTTCAACTGCAAAGAGTTAGACAAGATAACAATGAGAAGGAAGTGGTCTGGACTCATTTTAATGTACTAATCCCAGCTTCTGCTTGCACAGAGTGAAGAAAACCATTAAACTCTGTCAGGATAAATGGTAATGCAGTTGAGAACAGGTCCGGGGTTTTTTGTAACACAAGTCTAGATCATCAGTGATACACAAACCTGACTGAGCAGTATTTATATTGAGCTATTATACAAATTTATAACAAAGCTACAGAAACACACCCTGTTTGGAGACCACACGACCTGCATCCTGCAACTGAATTTTGAGGAGTTCCATGGGTGTGGTAATGATTATCTGACACAGGCCTGCCAATCCACCGGCGGCCATCTCTCGTCCCAGTGGCAGTCCTCTATAAACAGCAAAAGATCCTGTCAGGTGTACAAGGGAAGGACAACACACAGAGATAAGAACACTCAAACAAGAAAAAGAGAATCCTGACTGCAGAATACATGTCCATTAATTTTAACCACATCAGCATCTACGGGGGAGCATATAATTGTCAAGACAACTGCACCAGGGACATGGCAGAAAGCTGCAGTGCCAATGTCCCAGTGGAACAGTTTTAATGACCATTTTACATGAAGATCTACAAGCATCTCTTCAGGCATCTCATGCATAACTTACTAAATACAGGGTCCTTCTTTTGTCTGTCCCACTGCTACTCTTCTGTGTGTGTGTGTGTATGTGTGTGTGTTAAACTGAGTGAGCTATGTCAGTATGATGTGTAGGGTACATCAGGGACTATGGTGACGAATGTAAAAGCTCTATCAAACTTACCTGCACTAAATTAGATGGTACATTTTTTTAAGGTTTCCATTTGACTCACCTACCTTGGTGCTGCAACCATGTTTCAGCCAGCAGGACATACTGTTCAGTTTTCTCATTATCGCACTTTTCCAAGCACTGAGATCTCATCAACAGGTTTATGTATTATCCCTCCTGCAGGGCACTTTAATTATTACTATACTAGCATGCCCATACCAAAAAATCTGTACTGAATGGTTTGTGTTCTCTCTATATCCTAGCAAATTTGTTTCTGTGGGGTCTCCCCACATGTGACAGACTGCACAATATAATGGGCAAAAAGATTAATTTGGATTTGAACCCATACACATAACAGTAAAAATTACAAATTTCCTGAACTTTCCTTCCTAAAGGGAACAACTTTGAAATTCCCAAGGATTTGCAATCACTATTACATTACTATAATAAAATGTGTGGAAGACAGACTATGAATTATGCATGAAGGTAAGGCTGTCCCTGTCCATACTATGAGGGCATACAGGGGAGCAGAGGTATAGCTCCCCTCATTCTTTACCTCAGCACTAGTTGGGGATGAATGGTCAACATCATGCCCTGGCCTAGTTGGGGGTGAATGGTCAACATCATGCCCTGGCCTAGTTGGGGATGAATGGTCAACATCATGCCCTGGCCTAGTTGGGGGTGAATGGTCAACATCATGCCCTGGCCACTTTAGCCCTGGGAAAGAACCCCAATACCCACTGAAAAGGGATGCCAGGTGGGCCCTACAGCTGGTCTGGACATTTTGGAGACGAGAAAAATCTTTTGCCTGTGCCGGGATTTGAACCCTGGACCGCCCAGCTTATAGCCTAGTTGCTGTACTAAGCTACCCAAGCTCCTTCATATATATGTATATTACATGAGAGTGATACGAAAGCCTCTCATTCCCGCCCCCCCCCACATACACAAAAAGTAGTTACTTAAGTTCATGCTGTGTTGAGACAAATAAAGCAAGAACACAACTTTGTATGCAACAGGAACACTGCCCCCATACGCTCTATAATCTACCACAGAATCAAGAAATCTCGAACAAATGTAGCAATAAAATACAGAAAAAACATTTAATTTCAAACTTAGGACAAGATATGAAGTTTTCACAGAGGTGCAAATTCAGAATGTGATGTCTGGGGTTATGACACTGTTAAGTAGTAACCACCACTTCACAGCAACCCCACCTCCTCCATCTTCAGGCTAAGAGAGCAGCAATTTGTTCCTCCCAAACATTGGCAACCACCTACCCCAGACTACAACATGCTGTCATGGCCCAGAGAACTGACGTACGGATCTTTACCACCATGAAAATCTCAAATCTCACAGACCGTGACTCGTCAAACAGGCAATTACACAACAAACCCTCACCCGCCAGGTGTGCTGAGGTGATGTCTGAAGAAGTCGTTGGCAGCGAGTTTGATGGCTTTTTCTGGAGTGATCAGCACAATGTTGACAGCAGAACCTACAAATAACTGTTCGCTTATGAAGCTGGAAAGACATGTTGATCCACATCAGTTTCTTAATTCATCAAGACTGTGTAAAATGAGGCACTTCCTTTGCTGATTTCAATGCTCACACTTATCTAAGTAAGCATGAAAAACTTGCATCAGGATTCAAACCCAGAATTATGAGAAATGCACAAAATTCACATTGAAACAAGCTGGTTAAATGTGACATATGGTCTAAAATTTTATATCTTTACTCACCTCTATACATTCCGAAGTAACCTTCTGCTCTATACGTCTTCCGGAAGCAGTCCAACCTGTATGAACATAAATTCTGTGTTACCAACAAATTCGTTGCAAGGACGCTGTTACAGTCTGAAGATGAACACTGTGTGCTAGCAATAGCCACTGTTTTTAATAACACAATATACAGTGAAACCCTGTTAAGAAAATTTTGAAAATTCCAAGAAAATCCTACTTCTTACGTGGGAAATTTCTTAAAAGGGTAGGACTGAAAAGTTATATTTTTTAAATTTTTTGTGAAATTATTACATATGTATGCTGAATTTGTACGATTTGCAGCTGTCTTAACACATTCTCAATTGTATCTGACCCTTTAACCATTTTGTCTGTAACCTTTCATTCACTGTTTTATTTACACCTTTACCTGTACTCTTACTGACTTTTCATCCACAAGTTCACATTTCATTCCAGATATGTGCTTTTCCTTGAAATATTTTCCAAGCATGGGTTGTTGTTCTTTTTTCAAAAACAGTAGCAGTATACATCTTCAGATTTCATAGGTTCGCTTTTAGGTAGACCATAACGGGTGGTCAGTAGTTCCAGTTACTTTCACTAACTCTGCAGTGTCTTGAATTTATTTTCTGGAATTGCTGATGTAACTTATCTGTACACAGTCACCACAAATGTTTCACAATCATACAACACAACGACGCATTTATATTACCGCCAATAAATTACATTTAAACAAGTTGTCGCAATCAATCACCCACTTATCTTCCATCAAACCGCTGTCCCCCAGCAATGTGTGACTCCCGCCAGTGCACGCCTGAATTTCTTCAAATGTTATTGGCTGCCTTAGTTTCCACCTAGTCCCAGGCTGTTGCCAAACGCAGGCTCATGCAGGTCACAAGACAGCTAGGATCGGCTTCCGACCGCCCAATACAATTTTTCGGTTGTCGGGACAAAAGACCAAGTAGTGGGGAGTGACTCACTGCAGTCTCTGCATAGTGGGAGAAATACGACAACCCCGCGACAGCCGTGAGGTTGCGTTATTCTGCTGTGTGTAACGTTGCGGAAATGATCTTGACTGCACACCATTGGAACGTTGTGTTTTGGAAACAGAACGAATGGAAACTCCGGGAAATTCTTTAAGATTTTGAAACAGTAAATGTACTAAATGGGTAAAAAAATTTCGTCACGAAATTTGTTACTTCTTAGGTGGGAAATTTTCTTATGCGGGAGTGTATTAAAAGGGTAACCTGTAATGTTAATCAAATGGGAGAGTTTTGGTGCTTTTTTATCCTGACTTCTTAGGCAGGAAATTTCCTTAACTGGGTTTTTCTTAAGCGAGTTTCACTGTATTTTTAAAATCATCAAATTGTTACTAGATGGCAGAACAGTACATGCTGCTGTTCTTGTTGGTGCTGTGATTTTCCTGAATTTTATTAGAGATCATCACCATCTTGCAACTTATCAGCTATCACAGTAAACTGCCTTGCTATTTAAACCATTCACACAAAATTGTAAAGTTGGAAATCATATAAATCCTAAGCTGAGATGATGGAAAACTGTAGCACTCATGCTATTACTACCGCGACAATTTGTTGGCATTATTATGATGCCAGTTTGACGGGGTGGGCAGTCACTGCAAAGGTGTCTTGCTGCTTAGGTGCAGAAAATGGGTGGACCCTGAGCATACTCTGACAATTCTGACAGACAGTACTTAAGGGTGGGAGGCAGAGAACATGCTGGCAATTCTGATAGTACCTGGTGAGAAGCACTGTGTTAACTCTGACATACAGTCCCTGCATAAAGACCAACTATTCTTAAATTGTGGATCATGGATTGTTACTGGTCAACATGGTTTCATTCTCCTTCACCAAGTCATGGTAGACAAATGAGCAAAATTGTTTTTAGATGTAAAACAATGATCAATATTAAGACCGCAGTCTTCTGGGACATGACACCATACTGTTTGGTGATGGTTACCAATTTTTGAGAGAAACATATCTTCCAAATTATATAGTATCAAACAAGACCATAAGCTAAAGATAATCTGACTGAAAAAGGTGGCATGCTTCCCCAAACCTTCAAAAACCTCTGCCCTACAGAATTCCTTCGAGCATAACCACTATTACAAACTCACATAGAAAGGTACTGGCGTTCGCCATTTGGCCCAATCTGCTGGTTCTGCAGTCGTGTCTTCACCAGATCCAGAGGGAACACACAAGACACGCCAATGATCCCTGCAATGCCACCATTAATAATCTTTGGCAGCAATCTGCACACAAAAAGAATTCACTGATGAAACTGGCATGTAGCATGGAAAGGGAAAGAGCAAGCACATATAATACAGTAGTAGAACACTGACAAACTAAGGGATACAAGTTCCGGGTCAAACAGTTGTTAGTCACCCAGTTTGTCAAGATATTCGCTGCCTTTATGGCACCTGAAATGCTGTCATACACTACTTCTCTAAAATCCATTCTAATATTATACTTCTGTACATACTTAGACCTACAATCTGGGGTCTGCTGCTGAGAGGTGATGCCAAATTTTGTTCACACGTCTCCTTTCCTCCACCTACATGTGCATCACATTTTGAATCACTCAATGGCCCTAAAATAATTAAATGAGTACCATTTGAACAGTAAAAATTATGAGTTGTGGATTACATTCACAAGCAATTATATTCCCAAGCAGACTGTTCCACACATGCATGAGTGACATGCACAAACTAGCCACAACAAAATACCAGACACATTTCTTTTGTCCAAGTCTAGACAATGCCACAATCACACTGTGTGTCAATGCTCTTATGACTAAATTAATGTAACACACTGTGACTCCATTACAGATACCAACTGGTTATTGTCAATGGAAGTAATTGTTGGTTATCATGAGAATCACACGAAAAACAAACTGTGTGGACAAAACAGTGACTATCCCATTACAGGCCTGAACAGGGCCTTAGGGTCCAGTAAGTTGACGCTCCCAGAATTTCTCGACAATTGGAACATGAAGGTGGGAAGGTTGCTCTGTGCACCAGCAGCTGTTATGCACCAGGAGATACCCCTGGTACTCATTTCTGTTAGAAGCTGTGTTGATCCCAGGGCCACAGGGTGGTTGGAAGGATTATGTCTATGAAAAATTCCAATGACCCCACTGGGAATCGAACCCACGAGCCTCCAGTTTGTAGCACAGTGCCTCAACCAATTGTACCAACTGAGTATTTTAATAATAAAGCACATTATACATATAGTAAACACCGAGTTTTTGAGGATTAAAACATGTATAATTCTGTACATATTATCTACCAAAGATCCCTTTAATCTCTAATATGCATTAGGCAACTGTACTTAAGACTTCGAACTCTGGACTATTACTTTGCAAACTATTAGGTTACATGTGATTAAATAATTCCAGCATCCATGAAGAACAAACAATTACAAAGTACATATGATGGATCATCTTGACACAACAGTGACACGAACAAGTTAAACATGATCGTGTCATATAACCATAGCCATCAGTTCATTACGCTACCAATCAACGACCTTGGACTACACCTAACTGATCAGTCCAAGGCTGATATGACAACTGACCTACATAACTGTCAAAATTTACTGCTCATAAAACAAAATAAATACGAGGCACGGTAATAAAGCTATGATGAAAGGCTACACACAAGTGGCATTCAAATGCTATGTCATCTACATAAATCGATAAGAATGCAATGAAACCACACCTATTAATACTAATATGGAGAGAGATAAGGGTCGGAACTTGTACCCCAAATTCGGATAACAGTATCAGAACATGAGGCAACAATTTGTAAAAATAAAAACAAATACAACAAATCGAAATGAAAACTCGTCTTTGGCCATTTGTTCAACCCGCCATTATCTTCAAAGCGAGTAAGGGAATTGACAGGTATCGTTGGTACTATAACCTCATAATTTTACTTACTTAAACTGCCGCTCGCCTTTTTCCCCCATTGAATGTTATTTCCTTATTGATATTGACTATTCAAAAGAGGAGATATAAAACCAATCTTATATGCACAACATAAATAATTAAAAAAATTCACGAAACAAAACTCTTCACCACCTCCTACCCCAACCCAGCACTCTTAACTCCTCCACAGATTGCCACCACATCCGCAAATGACCTGCACTCTAGTGCGCAATGCGAATACTACTCAACATGCTCGACAATCTATGTGTAACCCGTGCAATTGGCGCGGTTTGTGGCAGATGATAATATGGTTGGCGTGTTGAGTATGATGCAACAATGTCGGTAGTCGGTCGCATATGGTGCTAAAATGGCTACGATTGTTTCGCGTGTGTGGTACCGGTATGTATCACAAGCCAGCTACCTTCCCAAACTCTATCATTCACAAATGACACTACAATCTGACCATAGATCAAGCATCCTGTTGTGTATAGAGAATTACATAAATAGCAACTATGTATTGCGTCTGACGCAACCTTTATTTATTATCTTTCGAACACTGTATGTTGGATTAAGCCGATCAGCATCAGGTGTTTGTACAAAAACCTAAAATTCCGGGTAAAAAAATGTAAATCTTTTGCGAGATGTCACAAATGATATAAAATATGAATTACAATGGACTTGTAAGTGTTGAGGATGTCATTGAACCCAAACGGTGTGGTGTATATTTTAAAATTTAAAAGGTTTAAAAAATTTAGGGTACTAGTTCCTAGTTAAGCGTTATTTATTTTTTATTACTTTCTTACATCCCAGAGAGCCATAACAGTAGTAAAATCATTGGATATAGACATAGGCATTAAACAACGTATACTGATTCTATATTAACATGAGGTAGAGCTAGTTACCATGCATACAGGAACTTCAATTTCAATTAAAATTGTTACATCATATTACAAACGAAAATTCAGTCAGTAATTTTGTGGAGGCATGAGCACAAGGACTTCCCTCATTTCATTTCATAGATCCTTCACTGAGCTACACAAAGAATGTTGACAGTGTCATGATATGGTTACAATACTTGTGTGAAATACAGAGGTAAATGCACAATATGTATTTACAGAGTTAGCAGTAGTCTCAGATACATAAATAAAGGTGTAAGTCCAGTTTTCCAGCTAAAGGACTTTTTTTTTTTTGTTTCACAGAGATGTTACCATTTTCTCTTGGATGTTTTTAAGATAATTTAGAATTTTTGTTTGAGGTAAATTCTTGTAGAGCAGGCATGAGAGACACTCTTTAATTTGTGGGCTTAAATAATAATATATATTTTAAACTTTTAAAGCTTTGTGGAAGGGTAGTGGTTAACTTAAGTCATGTGTAGTACATTCCCTCTTGATGGTTATGGAAGTTGGTGTTTGGCATATCTTGGTTATACCTCTGCCTTCTGTATGTCGTGTATATCTGAATTTGTTTGTGGTTTTTCATTGTCCACAACAAATGATAACACTGACAAGTGGAATAATACTGATTTGAATTGAGTCAGCTCAATGTGTCAGCATTCAAATAAAACTATATAATAAAGCACAGTCAAGACACAACACCACTATGTATTTTGTATCAGTAGGCCTCACATTACAACATTACAATGTATATGTGTTAGTGCATTACATTATAATGTTGTAATGTACTAATACAAAATACACAGTGGTCTTGTGTTTGAATGTGCTTTACTACATAGTTTTCTTGGAATAATACACAGCTGTCCAAGTGTTTCCCTGCAAGAGACATTCCTTTTAGTACCACCCAAGTTTTTTTTTTAACCTAAAATACATTTTAATCTCTCAAATTCCTCCAGATGAACATTTCACAGGACATGATGGAGTGGAAGTATGCAAAATAAACTAATTTTAGAGCTTCTATATTCACAGGTGGTGTGATCGTCCTCATCACATAGCATGCAGAACTTAGTTTAGGTATAGTGCATTTAATGTATACTTTCCATGTTATGTTACAGCCAATTTGTAGACCAAGAAATTTAGTTGCTTCTCTTTCATTTTATCATATTGTATGTTCAGAATAATATGCAGTGTTAATACAGAATTGCACAAGATTTGTTTTGTCCAAATATAGTGTCAAGTTTACTGCCTTTAGTCCATTTGTTCAAGTTTACCGCAGACACCAATGAACCACTTTTTAAAACAATCAGTTTCTGTATGTGAAGTAGTACTCCCAGTATCATCCACAAAATTTTCAATGGAAAACTTATAGTTAGGAGCAGGCCAGAGGACCAAGAATCCTAAGCGACTGCATGCTTTATAAAGCCCCAGATGCATGTGGTATAATTTGAATCTGTTTATTTCTTTACATTACGATTTAAACCATCATCCAGCGGCATCTCAGATTCCATAAAAACTTCATTTTAATACGAATACTTCATGTCTCACGCAATCAAATGCTTTGGCAGTATCGCACAAAATTCCAGCAACATGCATTTTATTTTAAGAACACAAGATTTATCTGTAAAGCTGAATAAGGCTTTGCCCTTGAGAAAGTTTCTGAATGCATATTGGGTGAACTTTCCAGTAGGAAAAAACAATTAATGACAACTGAATATTCTACCCCAAGGCAAGCAGGATGCTGGACAACTGACCAGTCAGGCTGAGGGTCTGAATACCACTGGGGCCATGGATGTTAAAAAGGATTTTATTTTGAAGGCATTCAATTATGCAGTGTCTGATACAAATGCAGAATCCTCACACAAGCACAGTCATTATACGAACACACAAGTTAAAATGGAAAATAAAAGTAATCAGGTTACTTACTGAATGAATTTTAACTGTAAAATTGTATATCTTACGTGGAAAAAGAACAAAGAATGTCAATTATAGCTTACAATTTCAATGAAATATTTATGATTATATATGATTACTCCTAATGGCTTCTGAAACTTAAATTGTGTTACTTATAACAATACATACTAAAACTCTTTAAAATAAAGAATATAAACCTAAATAAAGTAACAATATTAATATGTCATATCAGTAACCCTTTCACAGTTATGAACAACAACTTTCAACGAACAGCCAAGCACACCACCATGTACATCATGCTTTCAAAGAAAACTGTGCCAAGAAATTTTACAGAAAACCATGTTGAACATAGAGTCCACAATCTTCTTGGTTGTAACATGCAGTCTGGTACACAGGTACCAATATGCTAGAGGAAGATAATGCCTTCAGCTTGACTGACATAACTCCTGCCCTGGAGATGCAGGCACAACTTCAGAATCTCAGTCTGAACACCATGTTTTAGTTTAATGCATTGTAAGGAGCTCTACAATTGAAGGCTGTGTGGGACTTACGGTGGACAACAAATCATTAGACATGTTTTTCCAAGCACTTTCTTTTTTTATCAACTGTCATCGCAAGAATGCTTCATATTCATATTCCTCCGTGTACTGTCTCTGTCCTATAGTCTAGATAATAAGAGTGTCACCAAGTAGACCACAAAGAAGTTAAATTTAAACACTATAGGTAGTGTAAAATAATAACATTTTAGTAAGATCCACATTTTTTAACTGTTGTGCACATTCAGAGTATAGCCTTACAGACTAACACCATCTAGTCTTATCAGCAGCTACCAGCAATTTGTCTGTGTCACAATTCCCAGTCCATTCCTACTGGTATGTACCAGGTTCTCTCCATCTCCTTCTCCCCTTCTGTGGATGACCACACTTCAGTCCTGAAGATGAAGGCAGCATAACATTCCTCAGAAATATGGGTATACACGAACAAGCCTACAGCATGTCGCAGCCCTGATCATCATAATCAAAACATGGAATGTTATATGAATTTTCAGTATTACACTGAATATGTACTACACAGCTTAATGGTGCATTTTTATAAACAGTGGGAGGGTTACAAGAGGACTCTGCAGTTTGCGATACCGGTTTCTTGAGTATATCAGTTTTGATATTGTCAGTTCAAAGCACATGGCAGTTGTTATATAAAGCGTTCTTCATATGAGCATGCTGTGACATGTCACAGCTCATTCAATTCAGGGACAGGATGTGGGCTAAGTGACTCAGTTTGGTTTCTGGCAGAGGCATGATGTGTTACTTGGCCACCACATCCAGCCAGTCTCAATCCAGGGACAGGATGTGGGCTGGATTAAGCAGTTTGATTCCTGGCAGAGGCTTGATGTGTCACTTGGCCACCACATCCAGCCAGTCTCAATCCCGTGTCTAAGATTAACATTTTCTAACTGGCTGACTAGAGTAGGTTCCCCTCATCCTTGTTCCACCTGAAGATGAAGACTGATCCAGCCTCCAAAAAATAAGTTTTTTAGCCTGTGACAATGGATAATGTCCAAAATTTCAGTCATTTCCACGACCCCAGTATAAAATCTAACGAATATCTAGTCAGAGGTACTTGAGGTGCTACATGCAGAAAGCTGGACAGACAGACAATGAAATTGATACGATCCATTTAAATTTTTGTTGCAGATGCCAAAAGTGTTTGTTTCTAATGATGATGTTGCAGCTAGTTGATTATGAATCAAAATTTATAGAAACTGGACTAGTCTACAATCTCAGCATTTGTATTAAAAACATCAGGCTTAAAAAATCTTAAAAAAAAAGCAGTGAAGAAATGAAAGTGATCTGAGACATGTACAACAAGAAACACAACCAGTGTTGTCAGGCACCCAATAAATATGGTATTCTTATTTCCTACAAATTACCAACCACCCTGTGACAGGCAGGATAAATAACAATTAGCAGTGTCCAATTTACACACATATATTATGTGTTCCTAGAAATGACTGTTATTTAAAAACAGTAACACTCTGTAATTCACTTTCAATATATGGAACTGCCTCTGATTTGTGAGATACAATGAGCATTCAGTAAATTTCAAATGGAAACAAAATGATTATCAACTGATGAACATCCAGGCCAATGATTTAACTGTTTCCATGCTATACACATGCTATAGTGCTTGAAAAATTACCCCTCCTCATCTGACTTCAGTTGGCATTTAAGCAAAGCAGTGAAAGAAATATGTCCTGGCATCTACCAGCGGTTAACTTCTTGTGCCTCTTCTACAGCAGAACCTATACGTTGCCACAGAAGTGTTCACTCCTTTATATCAAGGCCGCGTGGAAGATGAAATATTGACTACATCAAGACTCAGTCAGACAGACTCTCTTATTGCATTCTGCAGCTGGAAGGCATGTTGAGTGAAAGTGATTATTCACTGAAGGGTTGATAACGGTAAAGTTGACAATGCCATTTTCAGTTACTGATATAAAAACAATTCACTGTTTCATTCAGTCCCTTCAGGCCTACAGATCAGTACAGAAAATTTCCCAGCCTGACCAGTGCTCAGGTGATAAGGCTGTATTTTGGGCTGAAATGCCACAAAGTTTAGTACAGTTTACTGGCATTTCAGAGGACAACAGTCCTCACAGTCACCACTCTGAGAACCTCACATCTTAAATGCATGGGGGGGGGGACTGGGACGGCCTACAAACATAGCAATGATAGTCACTAAAGAAATGTCAAGTCCCTGTGCACGCTACAAAGGCACATGGGGAAGTGGAGTTACAGCTCCACTCACTCTTAACCTTGGTTCTAGATAGAGGTAAATGGTCAGCTTTAAGCCCTGCCACTTCACCTACAGGCAAAGAAAACCTGGTACCCACAGAACAGGAGCCTTACTGGGCCCCAGTGCCAGTCTGCATGTGTTGGAGAAAACTCTTTTATGTCTCTGATGGGAATTGAACACCAGATGATGCAGCCAATAGCCTAGTCACTATACTGACTCAGCTATCCTGGCTCAGAGTTAAAGGAGAGTAGACGCAATAAGCAGTTCCTGGGACTTTGTGTTCCCTGTCAATGTCACTGTCAATAGTCAAAACTAAAGCCATAATGCAGTTTTCTGCAGGACAAGACATGAAATTAAAATGAAGAAGTAGTTAATACTGAATGTAAACACTGACCCAAAATCAGGTTCACCAACTCTCCCACTCATCGATATTACAGCTTTGACTTCTACCGTATGGCATGATGCCAAGTCTCTCTTCACCAAGCACTACAGTTTCCCACTGCTCTTAACACTCATTATCATCACTGCCACTAAGCTGCATGACAGACCAGACAAGCAGCACAGCAACAGAAATTCTGGTTTTCAATTCCAGCTTTATCTCAGACCAAGTGTTAGGGCTCAGAGAAAAAAATGTGCTAAGGAATTCAACACTACCCAAATTAAATTCATAGCAAATGACATGGTGACAGAGAAGAAATTAGAAGTAATGTGACAACAGGTGTTCGTCAAGTCATGTTCCTGTCAAGACATTTCATAAAGCTCAGGCCACTTGGACAGCTGTAGCCCTGCCCTGAACTGTAATTATTTACAAATCACAACAAATAAACAAATCTTGAGAACTTTTATAGCACCATGTAAAAACTGTTGTTTAAAAAAACTTCTATTCTCATTTGATTAGGAAATGTGTGCCCCTGGAAGCTCCTAAGTACTTTGTATCACAGTCAAATTCTCCTACTCTCAGCATATGCTCATTACTGTTGCAACTGGACATAGTTTGCTGGAAACAGTCCATATTGGCCATGACAGTAGCCACGCCACCAACCCTCGTCAATCTGAAATAAAACCAAGTATACATCAGGGTCACACGTTATTATAACTAAGGTACAGCAGCTCAGTCTTCTTAGAAAATTGCAACTGCATGCACAGTGCTGTAATGGCAAACAAAATGTACTGGTCAACTGAGTCTTACATATTTAACACACTGTCAACCATGGTGACACATCTTGAAGTTCATTATTACATTGTGATAGTGTGTCACCTTTTCTAATTGTCTTACGGTGATTTGGGTTATTTCCATGACCTAAGAAAGCAGCTTATATATCAATACACACCAAAGGAGAAACAAAAGCAAAACAACATTGCCACAGCATGGACATACTACCATTTAAGGCCTGACACACTCCATATGGACAGTTATAGTATTATTCACTGTGCTTGAACAGGACTGCCCACAACAGTGATCACATGAAAGGCATGGCACTCTTATTCAAACACTATGGCAAACATTTGACCAGTTCTTGACTGGAATGTGACAGTCTGTATTCTGTGAATCAGGCCTAGATGTACCTGGAAGGGTAGGCAGTGTGCCATTAAAAGTAGTCTTCAGGGGTTTATTAAGAAAGAGATCTGAACTGCAGGCATCACACAGTATGAAATTAAATAAAATGACCATAAATGATGAGTAGGAAAAATTAAATTCAAAGAATTTTACCACTCATGAAATGACTCACCATCTCTACATTTGTGATGATATCATCAGGATCGAATGATATTTCGTCGTCAGCCGCTGCAAGCAAAACCCAAAAGGTTATTACACATAAGAGCCTTCACCTTTCCCAGAATTTATACCTATGTATGCAGTGCACCAGCAACCCCTCTCAACCTTCCACAGCAGTTCACAGCCAATATTAAGCTGTAGGTACCTCTTCCAAACACCATTCTATCAATTGGGACAGTGAAATTTCCTTTATACATTCTTCACTCAGATATGGCCTACACCTTGCCAGTCAGTTACAGGCAACAAAAGTCAATATGCCATAATGAAGCACCACTTACGTATGTACTGCCCTCACATTCCGCCTTCTATTTCATGCTTCAAAATTAACTATGATAACTATTTTTGAAGGAACGGTGAGCATTGTGAACATCCACCAATAGCTCCTAAATGTGAATCCTCTCTATGTTACCTCTCTATGTCTATCACTAAACAGTATGAAATGTGTGAGATTTGAGGTTCTCACAACAGTGTTTCTGAGAATTCTGGTCTTCTGGGATGTGATACTGTGTCATTAGATGAAGAGTATGGGATCCACTCACCCAGTGACATGGTGTCGTATCATCAGCATAAAACTTGGTGACTTTGCCCATATTCAAGAAATCAGGAGAAATCTAACCTGCTTGATAGTCATACAATGCGATGGCAGAGTACCCTGAGTCTTCAGTGGTGTCGAATGCTGTGGCCTCATCTTCTGCTTCTTCCTCCGTTGGCAGTGTCTGTACCATATGACTCTCCACAGGAATGTTTGTAACTGAAGACTGTGGCATGACTGGGAACTGTGGTGCAGGCACTGCAGTTTGTGGCGGAACTGCAGAATGTGGTGATACTGGAGCTTCTTGAATAGATGATCGTGCCTGTGGCTGAGGCTGAACCACCTGCAATAGATCAAGAACCCACATTAATTCTGTGTCAAGGAGTCTCTTGCCAGTCCCTCAGCTTGTCATATGGGTACATGGGCCAATGACTACATCAAACATGAAGATTCATCACTGTGTTAGGTTGGTAAAGACATACATTCAAAAGACAGTATAAGTTAGCAGTTCATCATTGGACTGTCAGTCAAAACCATAACATAAACACAGCTAATAAATACTGTACTTAAAAGTGAGCTACATTCCCATATTTGGAAATGTCTGTAATGAATCAAAATTATATTCACAACAAAATTATGACCAGATTAAATGCAAAAATTCTTGCCAAAATTCAGGTGATTATCTACTACATCCAATTAAAAAAAAACTACAGACACTGAAAAAGACACTTGGAATTACAATTTCACCTGCTGTTACCTAACGACATGAAACTTGGTCTAAGTTACTCAAAGGGACGAACACAACTTGAAAATATTTGAGGACAAACTCCTGAAAAGGAGAGGGTACTAGGAGGATAGTGGAAATAATATAAGGACATATTCATTAATCACCTTTAGCTAGCAGTACATGAACACTAAAATGAACAAAAGACAGGCAGAACAATTGGTACACCGGACAAATATATGAAATCTGGAAACCATTGCAGCTACTTATGCTTTTCAAGTACATACTCATATCAAAATTCATGTGTTGGTTTTTTGATGATTTTATGCTTTTATACAATAAATGACATTACTTAAAATCTGGGGCCCTCCTATTATAGATTTCAGTTCTCTATTCCAGTTCTAATGTGAAAGAGTATCTGAAGTGTGCTGTCAGCACCACAGTTTGAGAACTGATGACTAGGGCCGTCACTCCCTTGTTCCCTGACACCCTGGTTAATTCTCAGGCTGAACTGCTCACACACCTCTAGTTGAAACTGCACTGACTACCCTACTGACTGCCATCACAAGATGCCCTGCCACTTCATATCTTGGAGTGTCTGTGTTTGGTTGTCACCCTACAGTATGCTTGTAAGACTTTTTGATTGTTTTCCTCAGACCCATCAGAGAGATGCAATAAAGTACCCTACAACACGCCACAAGTGCTACCAGTTTTTCCCACAGCAGTTCATGCAGTCACTGCTGAATGAACCACACACCTCCTGAGGCACAGATGCAGTCTGCTCGAGGTAAAGTTTGTGCTCCTGCAGTTTTCTCTGTTTTTCCTCTTCCTGTTGCTGCAGCTTCCTCAGTCGTTTCTCCTCTCGTTCCCGTGCCTCATGTTCTTCCAAGTCCTCCTGCTTCTTGCGTCGTTCCCGCTCCTCCTCTGCCTTCTTCCTTGCTTCCTCTTCACCCTGCTTTGCAAGGTTTTCAAATCTGGCACGAATGTTTGATGGCTTGGCAGAGCCTTATAGAAAAAATCAAGTTTCTCATGAAAAGAGGAAGTCAGTAGATGGAGAAATTTTAACCCCTTACAAGTGACAATGAAAGATTTCCACAAACACCCCCTGAGATCCAGGAGAACAAATATTTCGCCTACATTTTCATGGAGCTCATTTAGTTTGTACCTGGTGTCACAAGTATCTGCCCTGCTGCTTCAGATACACTACAGGGCAGTTCCCTGATAATCTGCAACATCTGGTATGGTTAGGGTGATCCTGTGCATTACAATCGGAAGGGCACAACATGCAGCATGTGTGAGGGTAACAACAGATGCTTATGGGGTCTTCAGCACCTTTAATACACAGCAGAAATGCAATCATCTCTGCCTCCATCATGGTGCACTAATGTGATGGGTAACAGAGTGCAGATGACACTAACAAACCCACTTTACAGAAGGGATGTTTTTAAAAGTGTGTCCCCTTTGTTAAATTCCCTGATGTGAATCCTGTTTTCCACTGACTCCCACAATATAAGTTCAGATGCAGTCCTACAAAAATTATGCACAACCACAGACATCACTATATTTATCCACCACAAATAATGGCATATCTTAAAACACTGGTACTACACCACACAGCTTAAAATAACATGGAAATAGCAACTATGCCCCTTGCCATCCCTTACATGACATATGCATGTGCACATGAAATGCAAAGTTCTTGAACACAACCACTACTTTAGAAAAGCTAGTTTTGGCTGCATTCGTTGTTGTTTTGCACTTGGTGCTGAGATAAAATTACTATTTACTCTACATTTCCATAAGAGCAAAATTCCATAACCAGAATGTCAACAATGCAGGGGCACAATAAGCAAGCATGAGACCCAGTACAGCTTAGTATTATCATCCATGAACTAGCAGAAGACCCAGTGCAATGTTAGGCATACAATTTTGATGTGAAATATCTCACAGAAAGACCGACACAGAAGGTAAGGGTTAAGACAGGGCATCAATATGAAAATGTGATGACTGAACTGGTTCAAATTATGGTCAGCTTATGTTTCGAGCATTTACAGGTCACACCTGTTTGTCTTAAACAGTGGCAAGTCATCAGAGTACTAACGAGAACAACTTGAGCAACTCACCTATATCTGGTCTGGGTTTCTCATAGTTCGTGCCAACTCTTTCAGGCTGTTCATTGAAATCGTGGGCTGATTTGTCTACTCGATCAGTCTGCACCCCAAACTTACCACCAAAACCCTACACAAACAACATTCAAAGATGTGTGAAACAATGTAAACAACAAATATATGTCATTCATCATGCGACTGTAACGTGATGGTAAATTTCTAAGTGGTGGTGGAAGGTTTGTAACAAACAACCTGTATTAGGAAATTACAACATAAGAAGATATGTGACATTGCACAGGAAACATGTAAGTGTGACAAGGGACACTCAGGTGCGCTACACTCTACTGCAGTAGATGAAGAAAGACGTGAAAGTTCCTGAAAATCCTTGCACTGAATTACAAATCCTCTTCCATTAGCTTTGGAGTAAATCAGAAGCTTATGATTATAAGGGGCAAGATGTACAGAATGATGACTGACAAAACAGACAGAATGGTGTGTGGGGCCATGTAGGCACCATTTTCACAAACTTCAGAGATCTTATGGTTTTGAACCACATAAATGTTTTACCTTATTGTGATCAGTTTGACTCTGATGCTGATGCAACCCTTCATGGTGGTCCCACCCGACGGCTGACTTATCTTGACGGTCTACCTGAACACCAAACTTCCCACCAAATCCAACAGCATAGTCTGCAACAACACACTTCTATGTTAAGTCCAGCAGAGGGAAGTGGCAAACAACAGTTGTCGGATAAAATAAGGACCCTGTATAAGTCAAAACTGTACCACCAACAGGTCTAAAACAGATTTAAAATCCCCTGAAAGGCGTCAGAGTGTTGCAATCATTTTATCAGCTTAGGCAACCTCACTCTCACCCCTCTCCAGGCAATGGCAGTTAAGTTGCCAAACTACAGCTGTGGTTCTCTAATTTCTTTGAAAAATTATTATGTTCATTAATAAGCAGTGCAATGATTTAGCTATGACCCGGAAAACTACACAGAGTTTGGCTCCCAGCAGGGCGAAAACACATCTGTCTTCTCCAAAGAGTCCAGACCGGCTCTGGGGCCCGTGCAGACTCATATCAAATGTTTACCAGGGGCTCATTCCCCAGAAGTAAAGTTGCCAGGGTATAAAGCTGGCCAATCACAATCATCTACAGTGCCAACAGTAAGATTGCATGGAGCTATATCTCCACTCCCCCACATTCCTTTATGGTGTGATGCTTAATTCAGTACATGGACAACTTTGTACCTTTTATTATGTAGTATGGTTTGTTTCTTCACTGCAAAGAACTACACTCAAAATGTTAATAGCCTTTATTGGCATCAGTCACTGAACCATTAATTTTGACAACAATGTATCTGCCAAGCAGGTACCTAAACAACACACCAGCAGCAAGCATGGCTTGCAACAGAGGGAAGACATTCTTTCCCAAAGTGGAAGATAGAAGAGGAATCTTCACGTTTCATACAGTTTGCAGTGTTTTCAATCTGTTGGGCGTGATGTATGTACAGCACCTGTACAGGAATTTTTATCTTCAAAATAAAATCTCACTGCATTGCTACAATACCAGCCAATGGAACAAACACAAATATTTTCTTATATTATGTAACTGTTGAATGAAACAACACACAAAACTAATAGTCATCACAACACACATGAAACACTGATTTCTTAATAAAACACTGTCCATTATTCCACACACACCAAAAAGCAAACACATGAAGATTTGAAAATATATGATAGTTTAAAACAACTGCTTCAGATTTTGCTCTAATTCAAAAACGGCTGACAATAATATATTATGTAACACATCATATTACATGTGTAGTTAGTGCCAAGTCTGTTAGTCCTACAAACCAACAAGAAATGTTAGTTCCTACATAAATGCCAATCCTACATTATAACATCCAGTACATTCTTATGTATTTACATAATGGGCAGAATAACAAGTATATCTGATTGATTAACCACAACCAGAAACTTAACACAGTACTAGACTTTCTTCATAACCAGAGATAGTGAATTAATGTATCAGAATGACATTTGGTATGCATGTCAATGCCAATCAACATGGAAAGGGCCCTCCCTGTTAAGAAATTCACTACAACTTAGGTAAAATATAATGCCAATTATTGCAAACATATTTCTCTGAAAATAATATTTTCATGTTCATTGCCATGAAGAGTTCACTTCCTCTCACCCTATTCTTGAAGATGCACTTCAATATTATCATCATATTTACGCTTACATCTTGTTTTGAACAAATCACTGCATTGCAACAAACATTGTCAAAAAATGGGCCAATATAAAAATATATAGTTTTTATTAAGAAATTCATCTGCAGTCACACAAGTGTGAACTGCGTGAATACTGGATAAACTTCATCCATCATATGCAGTACACATACATATGTGTGTGTGTGTGTGTGTGTGTGTGTATGAATATATTATTAATTTTTTTTTCAAATACCACAGTTAACATCAAATAACAGTAAGATATAAATACTGCTACATGCTCAACATTAAGTAACTGTAAACTCCTTTGGGCCTTAAAATGCATGTGACTGCATAGTTACTACATGGGGCAGCTTTTAACCTAACAAGTTAGAAGATGTACAAAGAGTTACTGACAGTCTTCCAGAATACCTCCACTAGACCATGACTGCTTCCTTATAATCCTTTCTTAGTCATCATTCATAAATTATCCTACAATTCAGTGCTATACAGTCTCAGTTACTGAGAGCATCATAAAATATCCACCAAAAATTCTAAACTTCTTATGTTATTTACATGACAAAATAATTACACCTCTATTCAAACACTTTATTAGGGAGAAAACTTCTGGTGAACAGGATACTTTGAGGCAGTTTTAACTCTGATTCAGCATGTACAGCCTCTGAACGTTCACATGCAGAAGGTGTGTTTCTGAAACACACACAATGTTCCACAGAAAACATAGTATTGTTTATATTACAGTGCAAGAACTACAGTGCTATTTTAATTGAAGTGACGTGCGTTATGGAGCCTGCAGCCTCAAGAGAAATGTTACTAACAGATTTCTAAGGTGCAACACTGCATACACATGACAACACCCCACTGTGGTGGGCCAGAAGCTTGTCAGACTCAGCAATGTGTACAGTAACATCCTCAACCCTTCTACAATCACCTTGCAACTCTCCTCATCCACATATTTCTCTTGTGCACATTATGGTACAACTGGCTATTGATGGCATTACAAATGTTTTGTGTTCTTCTTACAGCATACACCAGCGTTAATTACGACACTAGATTCACAGTGATTTGGCTAAATTGTAACTGGTGGTCTGAAGCCTTTGTGAACAAACAGTACTAATGCCACACCCCACAAAAACACAACAACAAAAATTAAGTTTTAAAGTTTCAATGGTAGACTTTTGGGTTATAATACTCTACAGGCTAGCGAGAGAGTACCAACATTCTGGAGTAAGACGCACACTTTAAAAGAATTTTCAAGTGCAGGTTTTCATCCCTGGGTGGGGACATAAAAAGTCCAGGTACTAAACAGTGGTATGTGTACAACTGACCCAGAAATTGATATTGGCATCAACAAATTTTTCTTTTCCTTTTTATTTTTGCAATCCTTCTTATACCATGCATGGGTAAGTAAAACCTGATGAGAGGGCCCTACTGATAAAATATCTTGACATCACAATAGACATGTACACCCCCGGTCCGTACATAACTGCACAGCCACAAATAAGAACAGATAATTCTCAACACTACTCAACCATAAAGCACCACAAAGTCACTTTACTCTGACTAAAACTACTAAATAGGCTGAAATTGTCAAACCAGCCCACCAAGATAAGGTGTAATCATTCAAAATTTTGTTAAGTTTCAACAAAACCATGTGAAAGCCTCAAAACAAGTGCAGCTGCCACAAGAGACAACACCATACACGTGCATGTAGTGTCACATCAATTGATAAGTGGCAGCATGTCTGTGCTTAATGACTGCAGTCATACAGACTCTGAACTGATGTAATCTTACAAGACTGGACGTTCTCTCGCACCACTATCGCTACAGAGTCATGTCTCCTAGAATGTGATGCCACACCACTGGGTGAGTGGGGCACATTTCTAAGGACTGTATTGCCTTCACCTTCTGGGACAAGCAGTCCAAGCATTGCAACCCAGAAGATTTGAATCTATACATAACCTTGCCTGGTGCTGAACTCTTACCCAACACTGGGATTTGCGGTTCTCACAGCAATGACTATACACTCCTGCCATCTGGATGTGACAAAATGCAGTCTGGTAGAAGTGTACTGGTCAATTGGATAGACAATTATTTACTCTGATACTGGAGGGAGGTGGTTCCTGTGAAACACTCGTACACTTCTACCAAATTGCAAAGCATGACATCCCACATGACAGCGATTTTCACAGTCATGTTTAACCCTTTAATGACGAAGCATATTTGTTTTATATAAGGACTCAGTGTGTACCATGCTGTAAACACTCTCCACTTCGGTTATAAAAACCAGTCTCTTAATGTTTTATAAGGCAAAAGTAGCCGTTTGTTCTGAGATCCATACAAAACACATAAACGCAATGTGAGCACCACACAGAATTTTTTAATGTTAAACCTGATCGTATGTAAAGTTACCACTAGGCTTTAAAAGGTTAACAAATGCACATTTATTTTAGCCACAGGAGCCACCCGTCACCAGATTCTATTCTAAAAGCCAGCTTAATCTGGTTCACATTACTGTAAAGCTATGTTATCAAATCCAATTTTACATTTATCCTCTTGTCTACATGTCTGTTTCCCAAGTTATCTTCAACGTTCAAATGCACTGCTTACCAGCTGACGCTGGACTGAAAGTGGAACTTTGTGTGATTCTGAACAGTGTCACTCAAACTTGCATTTAACTTTCATGTCAAAGATGGAATAGTATCCATATTTTAACTGGCGAGTTCCAGTGGATTCCAGAAATATATCTTAAATCTCACCGTATTGTGGGCAGCCACATTTTAACTGGTGGTAAAGGTATTAGTACTGAAGAAATATGATGTTTAGTCAGCTGGGTTGTACATTTGTGCCATCACCATCAGGTGATAAATGACCATTGAAGATTAATCACAGTAGAGCCTTGAAAGTTCATGTTTAATTGGGACTGATAAACCACCACAAACATCAGAATTCATTGTCAATGTAAAACACCTACTTGGGCACAAGAACATACGAAATACCAGTAATAAAAGTACAAAATAACCCCAAACACCATTAAAGCATGAAGTTTTAATCATATAAGAACACTTTTTGGAAGCACAAAGTACATTAAATAACTGACATACAGTTGTGTTCAATACAGTACACAAAAAATCAACCTCATGTAATGAGATAAAAGTGCAACTGAATGGGGTGACATCCATGCAGTGATGGGAGAGTGCAGAAAGCCGACTCACCCACCATGTGATTTATCCCAGTTCATTGAAACCACTCACTGATGATCAAAAGCAAACTCACAACCATCAAGACTCTACTGTACCCAGTATATTATGGATCAAGCTGGAACAGCAAACTTCGTATCATACCAATCCTCTCAAAACACGCAAGATTAGCATGACTCTTACAATACAGAAAACACGCACATTTCCGAAGAGAACGACTACAGATACATGGTGTTATACGCACACAGGAGCCAGAGCTATCATGGCATTCCTCAAGAGATGTACTGACACACAGGCATCAGTTCACACCCAACAGTCAGAAGAAGGGCACAGGACATGCAAGCACCCCACCACCTGTATGCACGCCACGCCATGCCACGCCAGTCTAAGCGTGTTACCTTTCTGGCTACCATGCTTCTGAATCTTCTCGATGTAGTCCCAGCCAACAGCTGAACGGTCCTGGCGATCCGTCTGTATGCCATACTTGCCACCAAACCCTCTGGCATAATCTGAACCCAACCCAGCACAAATATCAAGTGAAACTGTTGCTTCTTGAAGAACACTCACATATTGTCTCAAGATCAGTGACATCAAACCCTTAACAATCCTGTGAAACAGTATGCACTCACAAGACGAACGGTGAAATTGTGTGTCACTTGCGGCAAGGTAGGTAATTTAACCAGAATTCTGCCATTTGTTGTTCCTACATGTGAACTATCAGAAGAAATATCAACAAATACAGACAGCAGATATCACTCAACACATGATCACAGTATATGAGTGAAATCATAACACTAGTGGTGGAAGGCTTCCATTGGTAGACCTGTATAGGAAAATTATACTGCTGGATGCCTTATGGCAAAGGACAGGTAATGGTTGAAAGTTTATCATCCAGGAATGGGGGCAATTCAGACACTCAGTATTAGGGAACTGCAACACAGGAACGGTTAGACCACGTGCACCGTTACGGTAATTCAATGCATGTTCAATAAAGTTAGCCCATTACAGACCTGGACACGGCCTTAGGGCTCCAGGAAGTTAAGGTTCCCAGGATTTCTAGACAGTCGGCACATGAAGGTGGTAAGGTTGTCGGCCCCATGCACCAGCTACCTTTACCCTCCAGCAGACATCCCTGGTACTTTCTGTTAGATACTGCGTAGACCCCAGGGCCATAGTGCTGCCAGAAGGATTATGTCGGTGAAAAATCGCATTGACCTCAACAGGAATCGAACCCATGACCTTCTAGCTTGGGGCACAGTGTCTCAACTAACTGTGCCACCATGTATCCCAAGCATGTTCAATAACAAGTTGAAATATGTTCTAAATGTAGCACAGAGTGACATAAAACTTAAGAAACAGTGGTATCTTAATTTATTCATAGTCCGGTATTTGTACTTTGCGGCTCATTTAATGATGTTTCAGGAGCTTAGGTTACGTGATGTCACATGGCATGATGACTATGCAGGAAACACTAAGCAGCAGCTGTTCTGCAGTATTATTCCTGGATGGATGGAGAAAGATGGATGAGCAACTTTACAGTAACCATTACTAACATAAATAAAAATCAATTTTGGATAAGTACTAAAACGAATGGTCACAGTGAATTTAGAATTCCTGTCTCAAATACCTGAAAACACAACAACAAATTTGCTGTGTAGTGAAAGTTACCTCTTTGTGATTCATGCTTTTCGAGCTTCTCAACATGATCCCAGCCAAGGGCAGACTTGTCCTGGCGATCCACTTGAATACCATACTTCCCACCAAAGCCACTGCTGTAGTCACATTGAGAACCATGCTTCTCTATTTTCTCCTTATAGCCCCAATCTTCTGCACTCTGCAAAATGCAATTTTATCAAAAAACAGCTATGGAGCTTGAAGACAATCACAGCAATGTCTTTTGTTCATTGTTTTAAAGTGCAGCAATGCTACTGATCAGTTTCTTGCAACGATTTCAGCCAATTTTGAATCAAATGTGTTGCTAAGCAGGTGAGAGTAGTTAACAAGCGTGGCAATATGGTGTCCATTTTATTGTGTCCTAGCATGGCCACTGTCATGGGACCTTTGTGGTATAGAAAGCTTGCATATGCTGGAAGTTTAAGGTCTGATTTTAACCTGCAGTTCAACAAATGTTCTAATTCCTGACAGATACAGGTGCCAAGCTTAGGGACATGATAAAATGGACACTGTAGTAACGCAGTCTTACTCTGCCCAGTTGTCATAACTTACAGAAAATAAAAGTCAAACTTCAAGAACAGAGAAAAAATAAAGTATGATCTTCACCCTGTTTTGTCAGCCATACAATTGGCAACAAATCACTTGCTGTAATATTTCAAAGAAATGTAGACTGATGCTAATACTGCTCTTGCCACCACTCACTGTCCACTCGCCTGTGGTGAATGGGAGGCTGTTCCTGCAGTGTTAGTGTTAACTGTTACATAAATGCATAACTTTATTTGGAACACTGCCATTTCAGCAATTCCGTAAGTGGTGCTCATACCATCGCATACCTTGTCTTGTCTGTCACTCTGCACACCAAACTTGCCCCCAAACCCCGTGCTATAATCGCGCTGTGATTCATGCTTCTCCACCTTGGCTATGTAATCATGTCCCACAGCAGAGCGGTCCATCCTGGATAAACAACACAATAGAACAGAAAAGTCCTACAACATACATTTCACTATCCAGATACACTAGAACATTTACAATACACAGAACTGCTTATGAAGCATGTCATATCACGTAGATCTGATGACGTTAACAAAAATTCACAGCAAGTTTCAGAGTGAAAACCTGCCAGAAAGTTTCCACTTGAAGGCATAATCAGATCATAACTATTATGTTATTTAAGAATTCCATTTCAAGTGCACAAATTACATAATAATGAACACGATGACAAGATGGTGATAAAAAGTGACTATGTTACACTTTTGCAAAAGGTAGCTGAGGCTTGTGGCATGGTCCTGGACATGCAACAGAACCTGAAACTTCAGAACAGCCACTAGCTTGGTCAAATGTAAACACTGGTAAATCAAAAATACTGTGTCTGTAATGTTACCATAATGACATAAGCGGTCTGAGGTGCAACAGGAATAATCAAACAAGTTCCAAAGATCTGAATGGACTAAATTCACTCAGAACTGGCTCCAATCATGGGATTCCAGAACATGCAGATGAACCTTTAAGTTCCATAACAAGGTATCCTTATGTCAGCTCAAGAACTACCAAATGCTAAACAAAGTCCTTCAACACTACAAGCACTAATAGCATGTGACCCATGACATGGGGGACAAAAATGCAGACAAGGTTTTGGTGTCAAAAACCTCCAGAAAACAGCCACTTTGAACACAAAGATAAAGATGAGAAGACAACGCTAAGATAGGTATTAAAAGGAAGATAATTCACGACGATGGATGAAACAGGTTGAGGATTATGTCCAGTGGCAGGCTTTCGTATTAACACTCTTGAATGTATGGATTCTACCACCACAGTGAAGGTGTTAAAATGTCAGACATATTGAACATACTTTCAAATCTTCAGCTAACAGTCTGTCAATGCAGGTAATTCCACAAGACTGTAAGAACATTAATCACTCTCCTACACCGAAGACAGAGGCAGCAGTGAAACATGCGTACCTGTCTAGCAAACTGTGTGCCATGACATCCCATAAGACTGTATTAACACAAACCTGTCTGTCTGTACACCAAATTTGCCTCCATAGCCAAATGCAGCTTTAGGACCCTCCTCCAACTGTTTCTGTTTCAAAATGGCATCTGCTTCTGCTGTCTCTGCTCGCAGCTTATTCATACTGAAAAATAAAGAAACATCTGCACCCAAAATGAAACACTTAATTTATATCGTGCACTATCTGTTTACTTATGTGGAATCAGCTCGATTTAGATACTGTCAAGTGATGGGATAATTGGTCAAGACTTGGAAAGAAATGTAGATGCGTCATCATTCCAGGCACTATACTTGCATATGCTTGGGGGGAATGAGGAAAAACTGAAAAACACAGAACACAGGTAATAAAAAATAAAGTATAAGGAGAGTATAGTGAAATTAATGAGATGTAGCAAACACAGCCACAGGATAATGGTATGAGTCCCCATAAGCTACACAAAGCTAGTGAACCAAATCAAACCATCAGCAAGAACTTGTGTAGAACTCAGAAATTCCTTGGACTGCAAAATGATACCATACCTGATCTGAAGCTTAACTAAATTTGAATTTTAGACCTGGAATAGAATTGGTAACTGACCAGGTCACATGGAATTGTTACAATATGGCATAATAAAGCGACCTTGTACAAATGATACATACTACTACGTAATTTCAGTCACCTTGTCACGAAATAAGGATAAAAACTGTCATGTTTTCATGCATCATAGTTGGGTCAGCAAAGGTAAAGAGAAGTAAAATAAATTATAAAGAATTCCCACTTACTCAATAGCACCAGCAGTGCGTCCAGAGCCTTCCACTGTGCGAGAGCCCCATCGCTGCTCCTCTTCTGTCACATCATTCACAAAGTCCGGGTCTGTTTCCCAGTCATCATCATTTCCATTGGAGATATCAAGCTTCGTCCCAGCATTTGCTTTCCACATGACTGCTGACCACGAAGTCTGAAAATCCAGGCGGACATATTACCAAAAAAATCCACACAAAAATATACAGGCCTGCCGAAATATTTCTTTAAGTTTCCCAGTATTCCAGAACGTGACAGTAACTACCTATGTGCACATGACAACTACTATATATCACCCATATTACTAATTTCATATTTTTTAAACGTATAGCCAATTCAATTATTTCCATTTTCATAGCGTTGCTGAAAAGATGTAAACTGAATACACCAAGATCGGGAACACACTGAATATTTGCTAGTAATATGTACATACACACTACGCCTCAAACACCGTACACACCCTCTCCGTTCCTTCTATGCTTCGTTGCTATAGTAGATAATCTGTGCTTCGTTGTATCTCCGTACACTCGCACTGCTGCACCTCGCAAGGGTCAGACTTGATACCACAACAGCGAGAAAGTCAAATATCGCTAGTTGTAAATGACAAATATATTGTGACCGAGCGCTTTTTATATTATCGTTGCGTTTTGTTTGTTACACTTTGCGTTTTTACCTCATAATATACATCGTTTACACACTAATTTGACTGCAATGTAGTTCGTGCTCCTCCATGGCGGAGTTCCAGCAGGTCATACGGCCCATGAAAATGCTGGTGTCCAACATTACCAACCTAACATATGAAACCTCCTCGAGTTTCTTATTCTCCTGATATAAGATCGCCATTTTCCGGGTTGTTTACGAGTGGGCCAATGGAAGTTGCAAGAGCTGCAATCCGGTGGTTGCTTTGTGAACTACCGAAACTCGTCATTGACAAGGGATCCGAATTAACTGACTAGATCCCAATAGATGTCGCTATCATGCAGGTGTTGATGGCTCCCATTCGAGTTCCGGTTTGTTCCAGCGCCGATGAGAAAGTTAAGGCCCTAAATTACGGTGCTACTATTTCGCCCACCTTCTGTGCACTCATGATACCTGGATACAAGATCGCCATTTTCCGGGTTATTTTACAAGTGAGCCACAGGAACGTGTAGTTCTGCTATCTGGTGGTTGCCCCGTGAATTAACTACAACAGTCAAAAGACAGCGGGCGACGATTCGAATAGTAATAGGAATTATGTGTAAATTAAAATTAAACTACGCGTAAACCTGAATGTAAAATGTTTAATCATTAACACATTCATTCTGCTTTTAATGAACAAACAGAACAACTTCCATAGATGTAAATTTCACATGATGGCCTTGCGGAATGAGATACTGTATGTTGTTGAAGTTACAACCCTTAGCATGAGTAGGCAAGGCTATAGCAGATAAAATTGTGTTACATCTTGGGAGATGGCAATGCTTATGATTGCTACTGTGAGAACTGAAAATTCCAGCATGCACGTTGTAAAGCAACTTTTAATAAACACTCAGGTTTTGTGGGTCATTACACTTTTGTTTGCGGTTTACCAATGCGGGACATTTTTGTAGCAATTCGACTAGAATCATCTTGCATGTACCATTATAAAGTTAGCGAACCACTGATTATATAAGCAGGCAAACAATGGGGTGAGTGAAAGACCAAAATACCTCGACATATATTGTGAGTAGGTAGAAGAGGTAAGGACTACGAAATGACCCAACTTATTCTAAATTACGATTTTTCCAGCACCATAAATGTCCCTCCTTGTGCAAATGCATAGGTCACCCAAGGATGAGCCCAAAAATCAAAATCCCATTTGCAAAGTGACGACATGAGATATGAGTTTGTTCCTGAGGAAATGCATCTCTCATTCACAGTGGCAAAGGCCGATTCATCTCACGGCAGATTCTAATTCCATACTTTTGTGAACGGAGTGATGAACTTGTGTCTTCCACAAGGGAAATTTCTTAACCAGATGCACAAAGCAACTGTAACTACAATGACAGAGGATAACTGGGGTTCATTACCAAAGACTACTTTACTTTTGTGAAAAATATATTATATTATTCTTGTATGTAATTAACATAGACTGCTATGTGCAGAAAAATAAATATATTACAGTTAATATGCCCAGTTGTATACGTAAGACTAGGTGAAATGGAACATCCGAACGCTGACACAACGTCTACTGTGAGGTACCCTGTATGGATGTGTATCACAATGTGTTCATTGTGGTCCACTTAACAAACGCCACATCTGAAACCATCAACTTCTGTCTCCTGACTTCAGTCAACCTGCCACTAAAAAAGAAACACACACAAAGGTATTAATTTTTGAAACAGTTATAATAATTATAGTAGCTGCTTCCTGAGTATCATTTAGTGATGCTTTCTGAGCAGCATATACAGTACAGTGCCAAATGGTTGGACAATTACAAACACAGCTGAGAAGGATATGGGAGCAAGTTACTGTGCCATGACAACATCCACCAAAAATATCAGTCAAGATGGCTAGCCTCTGTATCAGATTTTGAACTATGTACAAAGTACAAGTACATGAAACAGCAGTGGTTTAGATTATACGGTCTTATGAATGGATACACTCGGGAGGAAGCTACTGCCTTCACCTCAACTTCTGCTCTGAAGATGGTGGCAACAGGTTCCTGAAACATTTTGGTATCAATCCACCAGATTACACTATGTCACAACCCAGAGGTCCTTAATCCCACTACCACCCCCACCCACCCCCAAAAAAAAACCCATCATCTCATTGTAGCGGTTAGCTTGTTCAACTGTTGTAAGACTCAGCCTGCTGTTTGGAAAATCACATCTTAGTTAAGTGTCTGTGCCCAACAAATTACACTGTACCTGGATGTGTGTCATATGTCACAATGAAATACTTAACATGACTGCTGTTCCAGGCTTCATAATTAACTTGAACTCAGCATTCACTTTGGTCAGGCTTCAAGAATACATGGCAGAAACAAGAAATTACTACAATTAATCTGATTGGACAAGACAACTTGTAGCATGTATACGGATAGAAGTACAATATTAATTAATCTTCAAGAAATGAAAGAAGTGACTAGGCAATAGATTTGATGGCTAGGTAAACAGGGCTTGATTCCAGACAGGGCAATGCAAGTCTTCTGGGATGTGATGCTGTCATGTTGCATATTTCCCGGCATTTCAAAGGGTTATACAGCTTTCATCAGCAGGGTCAAGCAGCCCAAAACCATAAAGCCACTACAGTCATTCCAGATGTTGCGAACTACTTGCCCAGTGACACAGCGTCACATCTCACAAGACTTGTGTCTTCACCAACACTACTGTGAGATCCTCAAATTTCACAGACATTTCTTTCTCCAAAGCATTCAGACTGGCCCATAAGTCCAACCAGTCTCCCACCCAATGGCTACCAAAGGCTCTTTCCCCAGGGATTAAGCAGTGGTGCATGAAGCTGACACTCAGCTCCATCTAGTACCATGATTAAGCATGAGTAGAACTAAATATCCATTCTCCTACATCTTCCCACCATGATCTTTAATCAAGCTGTGAACTAACTTGTTGAGAACAGGTTCCACGAATGGGCTTTTGTGAATCTGGTGATAAACCCTTATCATTTATGTCAAACATAGGTCCCACCTACCAAACTACACATCACAACCAAGGCGGCAAAAGGGCAGATACCCGTATCAGAATGGACAGTTATATTCTGACTGATACTTTATTTTTAGTGTGTTTCCACAGAGGAAATCTCTGCCATGCTATTAAAGCAGCTTTGTGTTTACTACTGATTTATTCTTTCACGATATTAGAATGGTAAAAAGTGAAACACACGTAACTTCATGCCTATTTATAAATACCGTGATTTTATGCATACATGCAGCATATTCAACCTGACAGTCCTTTGCCCATTAAAGGCCAATACCACTTATGCTGGCAGACAGAAGAAGAAGCCTTACAGCAGCATATGGGAATTTCCTGGGGATACTATAATTTAACGTGACTTTAAAATGCAAAACCTACCCTCTTGAGGTTATTTTGATCCCCCTAGCATGACCTGATAAATCAAAATAAGACTATCTGCAATGATTACCCTTAATCCTCCTCCTCTCTCTCCTGCATGTTTCCTCTCTGCTTCCTCTTGTCTTCTTTCTAGCTCCTCTTTCTTCAACTGCTGAAGCTTAAATCTCTCTGGGTCTTTGATTCCTCGAGCCTCTTGTTCCCTCATTCTCCTTTCCACTGCTTCCATTTGGTGTCTTCTTCTTGTTTCCTATACGTAGTTAAATGCTTTTAAAGTAATACATTTTAAAGTTATGGTTACGTAAAGCATGACATTTCAAGAACGGACACCACAATGTTCATTTTCGACGCGCATGCATCACACCAATTATAACAATATATATGCAAATGAACTGCATGTAAATGAACTTCAATTGTTACAGGATATTACTAAAAATTTGCTTGAACTTTTCCGTAAATACTGAAACATACATTACCACATCTGGTGTTACCAAAGCTGTTGAAGAGCTTTTAAAACACGGGAAACACAGTCCCATGACTATGACAACGTTTTCAGCAGTACTATCTCGAAGCGTTTTATTATAATCTCAAACACATGACCATTGTCGCATAAGCATTGCGCTTGTCATTTTTCTGATTCGAACACGTCCTAATTTGCCAATGTCCTTGCCGTGTACAGTTCACAAACGTCACCAAATTTTCGATCTGCATGCATTTTCTGCGGAGGACGAGGCCAAAGTACTTGCTTCAAACTAATAATTAAGGGCGTTGTTGATAACAATAAGCACAGACACTGTATTTAATTTCATTAATTTTAATGGATTATTACATGTGTGACTTAGACTGAAATTATTGTTGTGTATAAACCGCAATCAGCAGCGATACAAGGTAATTACCGAATTGCGTAGTCTCTTCCGCCATCTTTCGGAAGGGGTTTTTTCTGCTGGAGGATGTTGTCGAGGTTTGCATTTCGTTCAGGTACTTTTCAAATTGACATAAATATAGATTTTTAGGTGTCAGGTGTTGTGCGTTGTCGCGTATTTTTACTGCCGTGGTAATAAACTACGTCTGCTTGAATTCGGTTTAAGGTAATATATGTGTGTGGAGGCCGAACAGTCATCATGATCATGGTTTTGGTATGGGTAACAGTTAAATTTGAGAAGTGTTGGAAATTGTTTGCCCAGTATGTGTTGTTGCAATAATGGCCTGGAGCCCTGCTTTGTCATTATAACGTGCCACCCTGTCTAATAGAGCAGCGTGGTGTAGACGTAACACGGTGGACGTCTACGAGAGAGGTGCACAGTTCGAATTTCACCCTGGCCATCATCTCCCCTGAGTGATGTGCGTCGTGGTTTTCCTCATTTCCCACAGGCAGATGCTGGACTGTTACCCAGTTAGGCCACAACCGCTTCGTTCTAAGTCGCTTTCCGACCATTAATTAATCCTATCAATATGCTACATACATAGTCTGAAAGACGCTTAGCATCTTTAAATTACTATATTTGCAGTGCTTGTGTTTGTCAGACATAAAGTTATTATTCTTATCATTATAATATGCAGTGTGCCCTACTAAAACAATAACTTTGCACCCATGTCCCATGCTGGTATGGCCATTCCTAAATGCGTAGTGGTGTAGTATTTTTGTGTGTCATATTAATAAAGTTGTGTGTAGCTAAAAGATATGGTGCCATTAAATAAGTCATAAAACCCATACAATTTTTGCAATTCTTTGTCTTCAGTTCAACACAGCAGACCTCTGTTGTGTGTGCGTTGCAGCCAGACTGCTGCAGCATCTGGAGAGAGGGATGAAGTGAATTTTCCTCGACTTGTGAGAGCTGAATTTCCAGACAAAGTTCGACATGGTTTCATTCCAGAAGAGTGGTTTAAGTTTTTCTACAAAAAGACAGGTGTCACAGGTGAGGCGATTTCCTGACATAGTTCATTTACTACATGTTGCCAGCTGGAAAATGGTAAGTGTTCAAATATGACATGTGTTTGTTTGTATAGGTCCGTATACCTTTGGTGTGGGACTTGCTACATACCTTGTCAGTAAGGAGATCTATGTGTTGGAGCATGAATACTACACTGGTATTTCAATACTTATCATGACTGTGTTTATTATCAAGAAACTTGGACCCAAGTTTGCAGCTTACCTCGACAAGGAGATTGATGTAAGTATTTCCAATAAATATGACTGTGAAACACATCATATATTTTTTGTAATCAACAGCACATGTTTTTGGTTGGAAAAAAATATATATCGTGTTTGACAGTCATGTGTATTGCATTTTATGTATTAACACAATGCGATGAGTAATGTCTTTCCATTCTTAGATATTGCGTGGGCCTTTCCAGATACCATGTTCACTGGGCAAGATCTGAAGTTGAGTAATGTAGTCAGTCCCTGTGCTGCCCGTTATCTTTACCAATCAGGCTGACAAAAGCCAGGAAGATATGGGAATACAATACCTGCTAGCAGTACTGGCACAAAAAGAGAAATAGTTTCTCATTTTAATGTGTTCTTGTAACATTGCCCTCAGTTGCTCAGATTATGGTAGCTGAATGAAGTATGAGTACGGAGCATTTGCAGAACGATACTGACAGTGGAAAAGCCAGAGTACTTGGAGAAAACTTGTCCTAGGGTTATGGCTACCATGAATCCCACATGGAATGCTCTCATATTGAACCTAAGGCTTCACAGTGAGGGGCTGGCAGCCAACTGTGTTGGCTGTGGCTTGGCCTTTTAAGGTGTTAATAAATACTGAGCCGAAAGTGGTAAATACAGAAAATGGTTTTGTAGAGGGATGAACGCTGTTTGATGTTGGCAGGTTGGCTGAAGCAGTAACTCTTCAACCATATTCAGGAAGTGCCTAGTCTGAATCTCAGACACAACACCCACATTTCTGAGCTTTTCCTCGTTCCAGGGAAATTCCAAGATTGTACTTTAGATAGGGCCATGTCCACTTTGTTCTGCACCCTTTCCGATTCATTCTTCACCATCATCCAGTCATTAAATGCTACATTGTTGTGAGTTTCTGCCAGTATCATTATGTAAGCCACAAATAAGTACGATAGACCCATTTTAAAATATATATATCATGCCTTTCTTTGGTGCTGTGTGACATTTGTGTTTGGGCGGTTTGCAGGCATATGAACAGTCATGGAAGCAAAGTCGTTTAGATGAAATTGGTACATACAGTGATGCTGTGGAAGCGGAGAAGAAGGAGCAGTGGCGTGCAGAAGGGCAGAAGGATTTGTTTGCTGCTAAAAAGGAGAATGTTGCTCTGCAGCTTGAGGCAGCTTACAGAGAAAGACTTGTGACTGTCTTCAGTGAAGTATGTTGGGAAGAGATGGGATGAAAATGGGATTGTACTTGGCACATGATGCACACATCTGAAACCATGATTTTAAATCTTGATTTAGTGTTTCAAAATTCAAATACCTGTTTACAGCAACAGCAGAGATTAAAGTCTTGATAAAATTGGAAGAACACCATAGAAAATATTTTAGTAAAACACTGGGGAGATCAGGGCATATGCCATTATTGTACTTTACAGACCTCATACATTGTACTCACACTGCAAATAATACTTATTTCCGTACCAAAATTTACACTTTACCTGTGTTTAGCACTTTGCACTCTCTATTTCCTATTTCATGCTGGCCAGCCAGCTGTCTCAGGTTATTTTGTATGTGGAGTATCTGTAGGGTTTGGAGTTGTATATTTTATCATAAAAATCAGCTTTCTTTATCTGAGCTGCCAAAGGTGACAGCACAGTGTAATTTATAGCTTCAGGTGCTACATGGCAGATACATTTCTGTAGCAACAGAAATTCATACTGAATTTGTACATTAAATGGTGTTGGAACCAGTCAGATGGATGATGGTACAAGGAAATCCATCAAGCTGGACAGGGTCTGACAAATGAACACAAAGTGCTAAATGCTATGTCACTCTGTTATTGGTAGCAGTGCCTCTGGGAATAATTTTAAGATCTTTGTATGCTAACATTAATGTGGTAGGAAATACTTTTAGTGTCTTGTGGAAAATTTAGTGATTATGATATGTGGTTTCTAATAAATGAAGCCAACAATACATATAAAGTAATTTTTTTACTGGTTGTTTTGTATGTTCATTATGGAAGGTGTTCTGTTTTGAGGAAAATTGAGAACTGCAAGTTTTATATTCATCACTTACTGTGTATGTGGTAGTAGAGGTATCAGATAGATACCATCAAGTGCACATTGAGCACAGGCAAGATTATATTGTCTACAAACACTGCATGTTTCAGTCCAGCTCACTTGTCATAAGAGAATACATACATGATATGGAAGTAACATTGGCCTGATATCATTATGACCAGATGTGTGTAAAATGTCAGTGTGTTGTGAATGTTAAAATCTAAATACATGATGTACAAATTAAATAATATAATACAATGTACAGAATTTCAGCTTTTACAGTTTTTTACAATTTTGTACTTTTGAGTTAATATTGCTTAGTTTACACCATATATGGTGGTGGATTGGTTTGCAGGTGAAACGGCGATTGGACTATCAGGTGGAACGTCAAAATGTTGACCGCCGCATTGCACACAAACACATGGTGGCATGGATCGTACAAAATGTACTCAAGTCCATCTCGCCCCAGCAGGAGAAGGAATCTCTTGCTAAGTGTATTGCTGATCTACGTGCACTGGCAAAGGCATAGAAGCAAACTGAGTGAAAAAGAGGTGCCAGCACTGTAAATAGTACCATGATGGTGTGAAGTGCCAAGAGGCAAGCTTGCACTGTAGTTAACAATGTTGTGGAAGAAAATCAATTTGAATCCGTATGTTGTTTTTTGTCTAATTTTATTTGGATTGATCAATACTGAAGCTGAAAGGAAACTGCTTGTTTGGTGACAGTTCCCCAACTTGAACTGTATTCCTTTGTTAAGTGTATTTATGCATATTGTTCAGAGTTATCAGAGCAACTTGTGTAGTGGTTTTCTCAATAAAGGAGTGATGTTACATATGCTACTGCTTTGCTGTTTGTTGATGTGCCCAAAGTGTCTTGAATGTATTGCAGGGGCTAGTTGTACTGTGACACATTGCAGGTTTGTTTTTGATTGCTTGGAGATGCTTCACTTCATTTTACTGGTAAGAACAGCCCCTGTGCTTAATTTGTTAACTCCTCAACTCTGGCCTCTGTGCACTGTACTGCCTGAGTCGATTTTAGAGAAGTGTAAATTTAAAACTTCATTCTGGCCAGTAGGTGAAATTTAAACCCCAGTGTCATTGAAGGGTGAAGCTGAACATCATGAAGAGAGATGGACATGTAACAGTGGAGTGCCATTCTTTTTTAATCTTCAGCACTAGATGGAGACGAATGGTCAGCTTGATCAAGCTTTGTGTCTGAGAATTCACGGAATATGAACCTGGTTGGCCTGAAATTGGCATGGATGTGGGCACAAAAGGAGAAATGTGTGCCCCACTGGGAATGAAACCTATTGCCTGATCATATGTTCCCCGTGTTCTCATTTTGCTGGTACAGGTAACTATACTGATCACTGACAACACTGAAGTATTTCCTCGAAATGTGAAGATTCAAATTTTAATGTTATCTTAGATATGGGTTTAAATTCACACTTTCTGCTTGTTTTTAAACCAAGAAAGTGTACTGTTGCTTTCAAATACAAATTGGTAATTTCTTGGGTGTTTCTCACAAACTAGACGTGTCTCATAATCTAGGAAAAAAACTTTTTAAAATGTCACATGCAGCCATTTTTGAGGAAATGACTGATCATACTGAAGAAATCTCTGTAACTTAATATGTTTGCCTTATTGAATATTACACATTTTATATTTTCAGTCCGGTGGATATTCAGTGCCAATTCTTAATTGTGATTCTTTGGCAGCATTCATTAATGGATAAAGACACATCAAACTTCATTAAGCACAAAACAATCCCTTGCCCATCACCACAGTCTAAATTTGAGGGCACACAGTGCGGTACACTCCACCATGCTGCAGTGTATGCATTTTCTTTCATACTCTTTGATTCTCCTTACAATCTGCATCCGTCAGCCCAGCATGTCAGGTCTTATTTGCAGGCTGATAAGATAGAACTGTTCTGGTCTCTTTCCATTACAGGTCCAAATTTTAGATAGTATCTGACTTGATCAGTGTATCATTTCTTGCCATCTCTTTAACCACCATCGTGGTTCTCATAAACCTTGAGATGAGATTATGGCGTGTACAGGAATATATGCGTGCGTTGCATCGCATTTGCTACGCGGACAGGGATCACTGATACTACATATTTCACAGATACGGTTCCCACTTACATTATCCAGTCCACTTAATGGACTTACACGCTCCTTTGTGTGGAAGACACTAACAGGAAGGGTAATACAAGCTTCAATGTCTCTGTCTGCTCCTTTCCTTTCTTCCTGCCTTATCACCTGGCTTCCTTTGTGGTCCTTTTTATTTACCAGATACATCATCACTCCTCTCTCTTACCCCTTCCTTTACAGTAAAATAGTTCCAGTAAATACCAGTTCTGAAGGTATCTTACGACAGTACATTAAAATAACAGCCCAGACATGCCTGCAATCTAGTGGCAAATATATGCTACTAAGAAACAAAATATGCAAATTGTACATCAAATTGACTTTTACGTACAAGACTGGAAATTCTACATTATGACATGGAATGCACCTCTCCTTTTGTCATACTCATCATTAAACACACAGATGTCAAGAGTATCTTCAAGACAGGAGGAAGAAACGGAATGTTAAATGTTATTGAAAAAGGGAGCCAAAACATGGTGGATCAACTGTCTTGATATGCATGTATAGAAGGGGCACACACAGCAATAACAATATCAATGAATTAAAATATGTATAATTATGATACTGTATATAACATACAAACTTTATGTAACATTATCTGCATTTGTGTGACCATTTTTGCTGCAGCTTGTATGAATCATTGTCATTTGGTGTTTCATCTTTACCATAAAAATATATATATATAAATCTATTATTCATTTATATATACTATATTTATCTGAATATAAGACGTGAATTTTTCCTTAATTCATCACCTGCAAAACAGAAGGGTCTCCTTATAACTGCTTAAAGAGTTAAACACATTCTGTACAGGTACTTCCTGAAAACTGGAGCCTGTTAAGGGGGGTAATCTTATATTCAGGTAAATATGGTATTACTTAGCAGTTTAAATTAGTTCTGTAATGCACTCACACATTTCATAAAACTACTGTTACTGAAACATATTTCTTTATACCACATTTGTTTCATAAAGAATAATTAATGTTTATGAACTGTTCAATAGAATAAAACATGACAGGTTTTGAACAAAACCATTCTGTTAACAATTTCCAATGGAAGACACTAAATTATTTGTAGTAACTTACATTCTTGTGTATCTTATTTCCTTCCACTGAACAAAAATGTCTAGACACATCAAACCCTTTCACTTTTCCAGGCAGTAGATTTTTGTCTTCACATAACAAAAATTGAATGTATACCAACAGACAATACAGCAGATCAACAAACCTTATGCAAAACTTTTGGTGCATGTTAAAAAATTAGGTTTGTGACAACACAAATACTAAACCACAGGACAAACCCTCATGGCTGACAGCTGACAGTAGCTCTCTTTTTGGATGTGACATTTTACCTTTCCCCTCTCCACCTTTATTCCTGGCCTAATGCCCTTACAATGTTCGCACTGCTCCATTCAGCATTGAACATGTTCTTCAGTAGAGCTGACTCATCCTCCCTGAAGATGGAGGCAGCAGATTCCTCAAATGCTGGTACCTATCTACCAAACTGTACGGTGTCACACCCCACGAGATGGTATTGATGCTACGTGAAATTCTGCATACAGATGACTATGTTGTAGCTACTAATGCGGAAACATCGCTGACTACACTGAGGCCGCAGCGTGTGAAGGGAAGTATCTCAGTTTGGCACAGAACTTGTCACACTTGATGATAAATGAGTATATCATATTAATATGGAAGAACCACATACAAATCTTTGTGCATTATTATTCCACTTAGAAGGAAACAGTGTATGTTCTGGCAATGGATTTAAGTTGCTTATGCCCAAGGCATGCTCATTAGGATTTCTGAAATGCAACACATTTTCTTCAATGGAAGGGAATATGATAACAGAATGTCATATCATATGAAAAATTATATTTGTTGACGGTTGTCTGACATTTAAACAAAGACTTTTTGCCTCACCCACACACAACAAAGTTAGCAGGAAGTTAATTACTGATGATGGCTGAAGCGTATTTATGGCGCCTTAGTGCTGCACAACATTGCTGAAGTGCCACAAAAGGTTGGCACACGACACCAGTAGTAGCAGTAACAACTAGAATAATGAACAGCAGACACACACGCTCAACTGTAGCACTACTGAGCAAATGTTAAAAGTAAAAGGACTCCACATGATTTGCATTCTCTCCAGCATCACAAACCAAAAACTGGTGTTAGTCACGTCACTGCTTGGAGACTGTCTATTGTTCCAATTAATTTTCTTCAATATTTTTGTTTGATTTCAAATCAAAAGAATTCCACTCAAACCCACAAATTCTTGGGTCAGGACACATCTGTCTTAGTATGGGGAAGTAAGGAAGAGGGAAAGGAAAACACAGCAAACAGAACAGCCAACATTCTGGTATATATACATATATACACGCAAATGCAGCATTAAGTTCTGGCTTCCAATTTTGTGGGAAATATAGTCTGAAATACTTTTTATCTCACGGTACCCTCTTATACATACAAATCATGTATGAAATAGCAAACCATGACCCTAGGGATTCTGTTATAAGCAGTTTATACAGCATAACATTTTAGACTGGAAAGCCAAATCTTCAGTGTTTTCACATTGTCTTCTTCCAGTAGACAGTGTAACATGATACACCTCTGGAACCCCAGGATGAACATCACCAATGCAGCACAAAATACATAAAAATATTTACCCATTCCAAATGGTCCCTGGATATGTCAGTGAACATAATTTCAGACTTTTGACTGTTTGTTACAATGACCAGATTAACCCTTTCAATGGTACAACTGAGGTACTATTTCGAAGGACTGGGTTTTCTTGTCTGAATTCATTTACTGGTGGATGCAATGAGTGAAAGAAATATGTCCTGCCATCCCTTAGCAGTTAAGCTCACTATTCTGTGGCTGTTCAGCATTGTAAATTATATGTAACAATGGAAATGAACTCACAAAAGAAGGTTTCTTTAACCCTGTGACTGTTTCAGAATTCTTAATTTATCAGCTCATGAGGAGTGGAAGAAAATTATGAACACTTCCAAATTTTTGTCAAAAGGTGACAAAAGGAAGTACAATTTACTGATAGCCATAGCCATACAGATCTGAGAATAACAATTTAAAGCACTGCATAAGTTACAGACTGCAATATCTTGGGCAAAGAGATGTGCTGTGATCTCAAAGGGTTAAATCATTCACAGGGATAACCCACAGGTGAGTAGAAGCAACAATACCAATATTTCATTATGTACTACACTGTAAAATGACAGTTAACACATTATTATGCAGAACTGTCAGCCATTTCTATTTAATTTTATGAATAAATACTGCAGCTACCTCCAAAGATCACTGACATAACATAAACACCAAATCTGTAACAAGCTAGTTTTATACATATTGAAACATTATGATATATAAACACAACAGGCAGCACAAACTGCTCGCACAGAAGCACCATTATTACATTTATGTGACTATGCACTAGTGCTCAGTACTTCATCCATAATCATAACCATCATCATCATCATCATCATCATCATTTTGCACAACCTCATTCTCCAAACAACACTTCTCCAAGGCACAATCTCTACATCTGGCATGTATGGTCATAACTATCTGTCATCTCATGTGACCTGTCAGGCCTACACAACTCCTTTTCAAACTGTGGGTAAACAACTATTTTGGCTGGCAGGCCACATCATCAGTTCAGGAAAGCTTGATAGGCCACACAACTTTAACAATGCAAAATTGTAAATGTTCAAATTATGTACCCCATTAGCACACTCAGAAAAACTGAGGGTATATAATTAATACATGACACAAAGGTTTAAACTCATCAGAAACAAAATATAGTCCGAAACAGTTACTTTCCCTTAACATTATTTTTTACCTGTGATTAATTAAATTATACTGATAATGTTAAGTGTACACAGAACACACATAATTCAAGTATGTTTCCTTGCAATTTTAGTATGTTGTTATAGGCCTGTTTTAAAGCCTTGTCAGGTCAGATCGGGCCTGTGAGCCAGTTTTTGTTATGTGCCACCTCAAAAGAATGGTCGCCCTCAACTACTTACACAAATTCACTGTATTCATGAATAACAGTACAAAACAAAAACATATCCTGGTGTTTCTGCCTCTAATACCTCCATTTATATAATTTTGGCCTGAATTTGTTGAGGTGTGACTGCCCACTAGTAAGGGTCAGCTGGGTGCACTTATATATTAACGTGGGCTCGAAGATTTGATGTTGTTAGGGGTGACAGACAGGAAAAATGTGTTCTTAATCTGAGCCCTTGTGTGCTTCAGTCAGCTGTAAATCCTGCCACACAAGCAACAAGTCTTGCACGACTGTATCAGTCCCATAAAATTTGTATTTATGCACTGATTCACTATCAATGTCACAATCCATTTTAAGGTTCATACAATGAAATTAGTTTAGAACAAAGTATGAAGTCATTCCTTTGGAACACACAGAATCTAAAGTGTGTTCAGATTTTGGTCTTCTGGGTCATCACATTCAGACAGGCAGATGGTTTCAAACATTTCAGAGAAATATGGCGCCTTTGTTTTCAGGGCCAGGACTTCAGTCCTGCAAATGGAAACAGCATGTTCCTCCAAAACAATGGTACGTACTTCCAAGACTAAATGCTGTCCAACCCAGAAGACCACAATCTGAATACTTTCCGCCACCAAAACCTACCAACTTGTAAGAGGAAGGATTTGTGTATTGCTGCTGCTGCTGCTGTTGTTGTTGTTATTTATGGTTTATTTAATGAAGCATTAACTCACACTATATACTCAAGTCCTTGATTAATCTATAACAAATTAAAAAAAAAGTAATGAAGTGCTCTTGCACAATTTCAGGCACTATCTTTTCATTTACGAAAATCAAAAAATACCTGTCAGGAGAGTAATGTTCCCAAAATGTGCCCTCTACACTGTTACATTTGGGTGGAGGGGTGTCCTACAAAACAGGGACTATGCATTGTCTGTGTATAAAGACATGACTAAGCAACGTTTCTAAAAGCCATCATCAGATTTTTTAATACGAAATTACGTTGGTGACCTTGAATACAAAACAGGACCTCATCTAACATCCAACATAGGTTAGGAATACCTCATTAAAGACATACGCATAGCACTACCACACAGCAGAACTCATTTCTTACCATGCTAATTTCTTGTCAACTTTCTGTACTAACCTGCATTCTTTGGGAAATAAGCCCATGGCAACCAAAAACAAGAACATTTGAACATACTAATATTGCCCCTCTAGTAAATACTGCTTCCTGTCATGGCCATCTATGAAATAACCTGTTCCTCTATTTATCATGGCCTACACTGATAAAACATCTTCATTACCAGTGATGAAGATATATTTGAAATTACTAAAAGTCCGATAAATTAGTAAACAGCTTGAACTGGTCTTTAAAAATAGGTCCCATTTGCTAATTAATACACATTCTACTGCAGTTTCAGTAGTTTCTATTGGAGGGAGTGAATTCTCTTCTGCTTGAAGAAATTAAGGCTATGTAACACAGTTTCAACTGCATATTCATAAATCCTGGATACAACAAAACTGTTAACATATTACAACAAACATTAAATCAGAACGCTACGTGAACTTTTTGTAGTTACAAAATGTGATAAACAAACTGCACGAACTGCTATATTGGCAGCAATTCTAGCCAAGCACTGGAACAAAACTGTGGACAAAGTTCAATCCAAGTGGAAACAAAACAGTGAAATTTGTATTAATTATGAAAAGTTCTCTATATTTTTCTATGTGGTGTTCATTAAAATTTACTGAACCTAAGAAACTAAGAGCTGTTTCCAGGTGAATGAACTAAGATCAACATTAAATACAAATATCTGTGAATGTATTCAAAAGTGCATACAGAAAATAACTGCTATTTCAGTATCCTGTAATATGTTTGAAAATGTTTCACAAATTGGTGTAGAATCATACTGAAAGAGGAATAAAATGTGCAGATATTAAAAGTTAACACAACTGTGCAAGTATACTGAAAATCACCATAATCACACTTCATTTGTTCAGCACTGAAGTACAGCATGTAATCTGGAAGGAGAACTAATCATGTTGTCACCTAGAACCAATCACGGTTATCAATTAGAACCCACCACAGCAATTATATCAGAGAAATGGAATTCAGCCTGTCATACTGAAACAGTGCTTAACCTCAAGTCTTCCATGACACATTTTTATTAGCAATTAATAAACTGTGACGCCAGGATAATGTTATCAGTATACTGATTAGGCTACAAGCTGGATGAGCTGGGGTTCGAATCCCAGCAGAGGCAAGAGACTTTTCTCTTCTCCAAATTCTCCACAACGGCTCTGGGGCCCACCCCACCCCTTATTCAATGGGTACCCTGGCTTTCTCCCTGGGGTAAAGTGGCCAAAATGTGATGCTGACCACTCACCCCGTCTAGTGCCCAGGTTAAGTATGCGTGGCATTACATCTCCACTCTCCCTCCATGGCATGGACAGGAACCTTGGTTTCAAAAGGGAGCAGTGTAGAAAGCAGGGCCATATTTGTTTGGGCTTACAATCAATGTAATAATGTTACTGTCTTAGCACTTGATGCACCATGACCCTTCATGAACCAACTAAAAACACTTATAAAAGAACAAAAATTCAGCAACTGTTATTATTAATCACGCCCGTCCGTGCCCTACCAGAATAATACTTTTTTTGCTTAACATGTGGAACTCAAAAGAGTTTTAAAGTAACTGTTATCGCACTTCACACCAACCACCACACAACCAACTTCTTCCAGCCTTTACAATTCGTCACATCTCAACAACGCCCATACCGCAGTCCGGTTCCAAAGTATTCCAACATCTTTCTACTGACAACAAGTGCAGAAATCTGAAACTGAATCACAATAATAGTAAGAATATTCTTTCCTACACGTGATACTCCAATAAGAAAGAAAAACGAACTCCCGCACAACCAGCTTCTACGAAGAATAACATACAATCACCGTGCTAATGAACACATCTTCCTTCATATATACCACAAGAAGCTCGCCATATTGCAGCATCATATACAAGAAAGATCCTTTGGTACCGCCACGTTCTTTACACCGAATCCTAAGAAGAAACAGTCTATACCACGATATACCATATACGGAACCAAACAACGCATCAAGGATCAACACCACTTTTCGCATCAACCACGATAAACATCTTAAAATCCGGCCAATGCTACTACCACAGACTACAACGCCCATATAAGAACAAGAGCTGAAAACACGCATCATTGCATCAATGAAACGCCTCCCCAGATAACCTCCACGAATTCTACAATACCATCTACATTCTCCGAGAGCATCATCGCACGTCGAGCAACCACCATACAAGAACAGACACCCAACAAACAAGGAAATCGCCGCTACTTCCAGGACTTCCACATACCACATATGAGTAAGACCACCAACAATTCCGAATGCCACATTATCAACACTAATTTAGTTTTAATTTCCCAGGCTACCCAATACTTGTACACAAGAAGGCCTTCTTTCTTTCTTTTTAGAATTATAGACTGTCGCCTCATTATAATTTTAACTATCCAATATCTTTGGTTTTCGTGATTCTCAATATGGTATGACCTGATGATGGCATTTTGAATGCTGAAACTGGTTGTCACATTATATTTTATTATTTTACCTTAAATAATAAAACTTGTTGGTCGTTAGACGGATCTTTTTATTATATATATGTAATTTTGTATTGTTTACTTTCATCAAACACGGACAGTAAGGACCGAGATGTTGGATCAAGGATTCCCTGTAACAGAACAGGTTCATTTTCAGGCTTGCATGGCAGGTGTTACAAAACCCAGCTCACTATCTCTACATGTTCCACCTCTTTTCACTGAACTCTTACTTGCATTATGATGTACTGTAAGGCAAGGGAGTAGGCCTTACCTCAGCAAAGTTAATTTTAACGAATTCTGATGCACTTTTATAAGTTACATTAGCTATATAGTTACAAATGTTGGCACACAAGTCATTATAGAGTTCTTTGCCTTAAATTATTAGAATATGTTTTCAAGTAAACCACTGTAGAAAAGACTCATCCAATGCAGAAAGATCTTGTGTACATAATATGTTGGAATTCTTTCAGAAAATTGATACGGATAACACTTCTAGTTACAGTGGGTCCAAGTATGTCATTACTCAAGTAACAAACAAGAAAACTTTGTGTAAAATAATCCAACAACTGGAAGCCATCACAGGTGTGATAAGGTCGGATAAAGAAGATCGATGGCACTGTGTCAGCCATTGACATATTGTAGTGTGTCAGGTGTCAGTTATTTCAGAATTACAGGTAGGTGCAAGCACCTCGTGACAATAACTCACACAAAACCAAGGGAACTACACTGTGACTTTTTATACTGTGGTAACTGCAAAAGAGAGGCTGGGAAGAACAGTAATTACACCACAGTTTCTTTTGACATCACCCCACGCAACAATCAACTTACGAGCATCACTTACACAATTCAAACATTGCTACATTGCTTCCATGTTACTTATTAGTAAATCTGTAATATATGAGTTAAAAAGATGTCCATCTCTAGGACAAATGAAGGCCCAGATGGGGGCAACTGAAATCAGAAACCATTCACAGCTTCATAAACACAAACACAAACAATGACACAACTTTTATCAGGTACCACAGACAATCTGTCTGGGCCATAATGCTTAAGTTACATACTAGCCCTTTAAACACTTTAATGGGCAGTGGTTCCACCTGATTTAATACTTTCCTTGTCACAACAATTTACCAAAATTCCTAACTTTTGCTCATTCTTCTTAACCCAAACTGATATTAGTTCACTACAGTTATGTCTATGAAAATGAAAAGTCTCGCTCAGTCAGGACAGCTGGTGTCCTGGCTGACCTCCCAGACACAAGCCAGAAGGATTACTGCCTGAGCCAACTTGCTCACTTACACAGCCTACAAAATATACCTTCTTGCAATTTACTTCTTTTGGGTGATTATGTCATTTTCTAAAAGAAAAATTTAAGAATTGCGAACAACTGGCATGGTACCAGGCATTCACATCATCATTTTGTAACAACAGCGGCAAACAGAATTTGGTTTGTGACAGCGTTTATGTTGTGCCAGTGAATGGCACATTCAGTTCCAACTGCATGCAAATCACAGAACACATCCGAGTATCTTAGAATGTTAACTGGCAGTAACACAAGAGACACATGCGTACAAACGTGAAAACACACACACACACACACACACACATGCACGCACGCACGCGTGCTCTCTCTCTGTCTCTCACACACACATACAGAGCTGCCAATAATGGCATTAAAATATCCCTAATGTTTCCCTATTTCAGTTCTATATGACATAAAAGAATTGCTTCTGCCTAAGTTTGTTATTTCTGCTCTAAATTTGAAGGTTGTGGCAAGCCTGAAGGTACAAGATATTAAGGGAGCTACAGAGACCTTGAATGTGTCAGCTACTCCATGCAGTCCTCACCATTCCCTGTACGTCACCAGTATTTAAGTATACAAACATACTGGTTTAAAAAAATATCATACAGCTCCAAAATATGAATGTGGTTACAAAAAATACATCTGTATGTGTTTTTGCAACGTTATCTCCACCTGACTTCCCTTACTGTAGAATACTATCTTCTGGCATATAACACCATGCAGCCAGATATAACTGAACTGACAGCTCAGGGCATCCAATTACCTCCACCTTCAGGGCACACGGCATCACAACCAGCAAAGTGGTTTTCTTCACAGACACTACTGTTAGATCCTCCTGTTTCTCCCTGTGCTGTGTCAGCACAAATCAATGATATTATGTTATGCTGATTGCTGTTTTTTGTGCTCTCCCCTATCTTTACCCTGCTACTAACTTAACCTCATTCGTCCACCTGTTTCCTTGATCTGAAAATCACCCTGTGTCATCTGTTCTTCTGATCTGATAAACTTCTAAATTTGGTGTTGGTCTGTTTACTTTAAATTATGGTTTGAGTCGGGCAGGCTTGGGTACTGGGGACCTTGCTGGTGTTGTGTGGAGTTTAGTTCATTGTTCCATTGTTGCCTTCAGTAGCACATATCTGCAAGTATTCTTGTTTTGTATATTTTGTCACATGTATGGAGCCATTCTTTCTGGAGTGGATTTGATTTGAATTTCATTATGTGGTTGACTTTGTGTAAATGTGTGTGTTCAGAAACAACACAGTATTTTGCTACTGACTATTCTGTTTATGTTCTAACAAATTATTACTCGTTATTTATTTAGCCCTTGGCTCTCATCTGACATTACACGTGCATAATTGCACCAGGCTTAAATTCCCTATTATGAATATTTTCAACACTTTTTGAGATAGAGGAACATTGGGGTTGCGTGTTCATTCTTTCTTTGTCTCGACACCAGTCACTTAAACACAGTCGAGAGATGACCCCAACAGATGGCCCCTGTGCTCACATGTCTATATTTCTAGGAACAGGTATTTTAAATCTTATGGCGCCACAAGGTTGACAGCCATGTTTCCACTGAAAGGCAATGGTACTAGTACTGAAAAAAAAAAATGCAGTGCACAGCTGGTACAGGATTTCACTACTGGCAATATATTTATCTATCTTTATGCTGTATGTAAGAAAGCTGTTAGTACCTCAGATTATGTGGCGACAAATGGTAGGATTTTTGCTGCATAACAAATTGGAAAGGCTGTAAAAGGAAGCTGCTGTGGCTGAATTTGTGGCACTACCCCAGCAACTGCGTGAACTGAGGACAAGTATGGAAAGCCTACAGTTGGATAGTCAGTGTCCTGAATTAAGATTCCTGAACATAAATTGAGAATGTTACTGTTTGAGATACCTGTTGTACAGAATGGCTTCTATACAACATCAGGCATTCACAGGGTTACATTCTGAGGCAAGTGACCATCAAGCGTGGCACCTCCAAGGTCTTGTGGTTTCACCCTTTTTCACAATGGCCACAAGTGTTAGTAATGGCTTCAGTGCTATTCCTTTACTAAACACACATCTCCATGTCAGAAGTTCATGTAAAGGAATGACATAAACCCACAGAAAAACTCTGCTAGTCGAACTGTGTCCTCTACTGTACTTGAAACCAATGAAATACCACCTGATGCACATAGCCATGTGAAATGACAACCAACCTACTTTGGCTCCACAACCAGATCTGATTTTACAAGTTAATGTGCTTTAAAATGTAACAGCCCCCCTCTCCATGTGACATTATTTGGCAGTTATAACAATTTCTAGAATTTGACAACAGCAAATATACAACTTGATGAAACTTGTACATTATTATGTCTTCCTAACAAGACAATGATCAGAGATGCTATAAACACAATCGGTGAGCCAACAGTAATGGTTACAAGCCTTGCCAAGCAATTGATTTGAATTAAAAAGTTCACAGAACACTCTAGCACATCCTTAGAGATGCAATGTCCAACCCATCACTAAATACAGAAGAGAAACAGTGACAGTAGCAGCAACAGTCATTCACTACAACAAACTGCACTTCTTCTTGTTCTTATTATAGTTGGCTTTGAGTGGTGGGCGTTCAGACAACTGAAACTTGCGAACAATTCTTACCAGCTCGTGGAACGCCTGGTCGACGTTCATACGAAGCTTTGCACTGCATTCGATATAAGGAATCTTGAGTTGTCTCGAGAGGTTCTGTGCATCCATCTGTGACACCTGCAATAGTCACATACAGACTGAGTCAGGCACACTACATTTCTTTGACGTCCAGATTAGAAAGAGGAGGAACACTATGCTATTTCTTGTAGTTTATGTTTCCAAAGTCAAAAATTGAAACACCACAAGGAGTACACAAAGACTCTTCATTTACTCCTCATGCTATGCCATAACTAGCTTATGAACTTCCACTAAACATGGTCTGGTAGCAAAGAAAGGCAGTGAATTTGTGTGCAAGAGGGTTTACACAACAGCCCATCACTTGCCCTGTACCGAGCCCAATGAATCTGTTCACATCCTAAAATCCTACTTAACATTTACCTTGATACCATCTTCCCATCTATGCCTAAGTCTACCAAGTAATCCCTGTCCTGCAGTTTTCAACCACAATTCTCTATGCATTTCTCATACATCACACAAGTATTACATGAGCACAGATTTCTGTTTCAAGATTCTTCCTCTATCGTGGAAATTCTGTACAAAATATGACATAAAGGAATAATTAATTACTTGACTGTTTATGCCAACAAACCAAAGACAAAAAAAAAATTCTTCACAGGTGTCATGACAGTCTGATATCAGCAAAGGAATGCAGTCCATACACATGAACGAACACTGTCCTCCTGTAATTCAAGGCACTCACCAATCGCTGGTGTTCCAGATCAGCTTTGTTTCCGACCATGAGCATAGGGAATTCATCACGATCCTTCACCCGAAGGATCTGTCGGTGGAACTTGTACATCTCATCAAAGCTTGCCTTGTCAGTAACAGCAAACACAAGGAGGAAACCTTCACCTGAGCGCATGTACTGCTCCCGCATTGCGCTGAACTCTTCCTGCCCGGCTGTGTCCAGAACTAACAGTACAGCAACAGAGTATGCAGATGCTTAAACATGTGTGTACAGACTACAGCAATACACATAATGAGGCACAAATTGTTGGCTGCTTATGTATGGTGATGTCATGGCAAAGAGGATTCATATTGTGGTCCTCTGGCTTATGGCACTGCAAAGTGTGGTAAGTGGGTACCAGCATTTTGGAGGAACACATCTTGGAACATAAAGGCAGCAGGCTCCTCTGAAATGTTCATACTGACATATCAATCTGTACAGTCATGAGGCACAATATGAACAGTACAGGATTACTTATAAAATACAAGATCACATGTTCACAAAATTATCGTGTGCTTTTCAATACACGAAAATGATTTCCAATAACATTAGGAATAGAATTACAATTTACAGGTATCTGGCTTCATTAACTAGCTGGGTGACTGGCAACTCCACAGCATGGCATCTTCCTCACAAAACCGATATGTACACAGTTGACCAAGAAGTTCTACATTTTATGGAACCTGCAGTTCCATACTCTTACTGTAGGTAGTCAATATAGTGTAACAAAGTATGCTGAACCCCAGGCAGTTCAATAAGTTCGCATCTTCACAACTTATCTACAAACCATTTTAATTTTGAAAGCCTGCATTTACCCTTGAAGCTATAGAACCAAAATTACAGACCAGATGCAGACTGAATTTGGGAAATGCTTCACTTTAGATTCTGTGATACTTTTTCATTCCTTCTATAAAAATATATAAAATACAAAAAATTATAATTTTACCTCAATGTCTAGAAATGCAAAATTGATCTCTCATTTTGTGGGAAAAACATACCTGAGAATGTGCGACAACAACAGGCTCAAATGAACATTTGAACTTAAAAAATTTAGGTGATAAAGGACTATAGAAAATGAAATAACAAATTCTACAGTTTGAAATCTGTGTTCATTACAGTTTGTATTAGTAAATCAATAAGAATGAAACGGTCAAAATATCCAGCATGAATGGCAAAACTGACACACACAAAACTTTTGTCATAAAACCTAATGAAAAAGACAACTTCAGAAGTCTAAAACTGAAATATACTACTAAAGCAGAGTTTGGAGAACAGTTTGTGAAGATGCTGACTGAAGTGAACAGCCTCAGGATATGGTCCAATAGCAGGCTTCTCTAAACAGTGGGTTTCATATAAGCATTTGTGTGCCAAGCACATATTCATCTGGTCTGGCCAATGCAGCATTTGTTTTAACACTAATGAAGCTATTATGGGACCCTCTGAAGTGCACAGTGTTATCAAACTGCAGCAATGAGGGGGGAGCCAGGAATACTGCTGCTAAGTGTGGGCTTGGAATTCGGCGTGAATGATGTCATTCTTCTCAATGATGCACAGAACTTTTCTATTTTCAGATGGAGGTCAAGCTACACAAGCAGCCCAGGTATGGTGGTAATGTCATCTGGGTTTGAATATGGCTCTCCAAAAATACAGGCACTCGAATATAACATATGGTCTGACCATGGAGCAGCTGAAAGTCACTCAGGTACTTAAAGAATTACGAATTTTTTTTGGAACCTTGAAGTTTATTAGAGTATTCACAACAGCCAGCCAGTGGACCATTTCCTACTCCAGATAAAACCAGTGTACACCCTCACACCCAATTTCCTAAAGCCCATTCTAACATTATTTTCCCATCTATATCTAGGTTTCCCACATAACGTCTTCACTTTAGGTTCTCCATAACTCTACAGTGAGTCAGAGAAAGATATCCTGTGGATCAGACCCCTCCACATCGCCCTTCAGCAGTTACACTTCCCTCTCCTTCCTTTCCCCTCCCGTCACCTAGACATTCTGTCAGTAGTGATAGTCTTCAACAGCAACTTCAACTAACACACAAATGAAGGGTAAAATAGGAAAGTATGCTGGAGGGAAGCATAAAAGTTGAAGGAAGACATGGAGCAGGTTGCTCCGTGCAACTTCTCAACTTCCTGTGTGGCATCCACATATTTTCTCTGGTTATCACAACTGGAGGGAAGTAGGGTCACGCTCTGTATGCTTTAACCTCAGTGGGCACTGAAACACTACCTGCATAGCAGACAGCTGTAAAACACAGAATTACAACAGCATCTAGCAGCAGATTAAAGTATCAGACAGACCAAGCCTAGGTGCCTTACTATAGGAACTGAATCCAGAAAAATTTTGTGAGCACACTGCAAACAGATACAACTGCGTGAGATTCTGCAGTTTACAGACAAACATAGGAGTGGCACTTCCAGCCACTCTGTCATTTCTACAACATCTGACCAGGATACAGACCAAACAAACCAATTCCACAGTGCAGGGCTTTAGCTGTCACTCAGTTAGTCAACAAAGTCCATACTTTAAAGGCAGCAAGTGTGAAACTGAAGAGATACCAGTGCTCGACACAGAATGTGTGGGATCTGAGGGCGTCATAGTAATGAATATTGAGTCTGCAGTCTCCCGTGATGTGATGCTGATATGTACAGCAGTTTTCGATGCGCATGCTACCTCCATCATCAGACTAAAATAGTGTAATACATTCAGGCATTAAAGGATGTTAGATTAAAGTAACAGGGCACTAGCTGTAAAACAGTCACTGCTCCTGCTGTGACGATATATATACAGCATCCTTATTTTATCTGACAACAATCATGTGTCATTTCCTGCCACCACTGTGCCACATGGTGGTAGGCAGTGACACATTATATATAGACATAACATGTTCAATAGTGTTGTATGTGTGAACCAGCAGCAGCTCATGGACCACCAGCTGGGAAACACAAGTGGATGCCAAAGTACCTCAGTGTACAATACCAGATATAATTATGGTGCACAGAACCATTATGATCTGTCAGAATAGTAGGTGTGCTTGCTGAGTCACCAAACACAGGTTCTGACTTAAAACAAGCCAACCGTTTCTGCACACCCTTTATTCCAGCAGTGTGATAATTATCTGACTCATCATAAGTAACAGGAAGTAGGTACGCTTGGATACACTACCTCGCACACACTCTTTATGAACACAATAAACAAAAACTGGAACACGGCTAAAGAGACGTGGCTGTTTCATCAGGGTGTCATTATCAGGTCAAGTAAAGTTACTAATTCATTAAAGTTGTGGCGCGCTTGCTTCAAGTCACAATCTGCTATCTAGAAAAGTAAAGATTAAAACATACACCCCTTCTTTGATATGTGTGTGAATCTTAGTATCTCACAGATGGGGAGTGGAGCCAAGATATAGCATAGTATAGTTACTGGGCCATGGTCTGGATGGTCCAGGGTTTGATTCCTCAGAGGGGCAGGAGTGTTTTTCTGTTCTGCTAAATGTCCAGACTGGCTCTGGGGCAGACCCAACCTCCTATTCAATGGGTACTGTGGGCTCCTTCCCTGGTCACAAAGGACTGAAGCTTGAAGCTGACCACTCAACTCCATCTAGTGCAAAGCTTAGAAATGAGTGGAGCTATACTTCTACTCCTCCTACATGCATTAATGTAGTGGACAGCCACAACTTTAAATTTTTTCACCTTTTACACAGACCAATGGTATAAGAGGGTGCTGAAGGGAATATTTGGACCTAAGAGAGAGGACATGACAGGAGGATGGAGCAAAGTACAAAATGCAGAACTTCATACATTGTACTCCTCACCAAATGCCACTAAAATGGATGAAGACAACAAGACGGTCGGGCAAGTAACAGGCATGGATGACAGGAGAAAAACAAAACCTGGAGAGAAGGGACCACTTGGAAGGCCTTGGTGTAGATGGCAGGATAGTATTAAAATAATCTTAGAGGAACACAGTGGGAAGACCTGAACTGACTCATTTCACTCAGACTAAGAACCAGTGGCAGGCTTTTGCCAACACAGGAATAAACCATCAGGGTCCATAACTGACATGCAATTTCTTGAATTATAGCTTCTCAAGAAGAGCTCTGCCCCATATACTTAGTTATTTATCGGCACCATCCGGACTCGTCTAAAACAGAGATGAGTAATTTGTGGGCCAATGGTATCCCCATGAGGTCAGCAGTATGCTGTCGCTAATGAAAAACTAAGAACAATGTGCGATTTTGTAAAGCACACACTTAAGTGGAAGAGTGTGACACTCCTTCACTTAAGTGTGTGCTACCTACAAACCCACTTTACAGTAGCACTGTGCAGAAAACACAGTGTTAGCACTTACACATACTGATGTTTTTACATCCACAAAGTTAAAAATGTAAGCCATAACAATACAAAGTAATATACTCTAACTGAATTAAAATACAGTAGAATCTCAATATTCATGATTAACTGGTACTGACAGAACCGTAAGGAACATCAGAATCATGAACATCAGAACCCAGTTTCAACATATGTCTATCTGGTTCCAGGAACTCATAAAATGCCAGCAATTGAAATATAAAAACCCCACAAGCCTAAGAATCACAGAAGTTTATTCTCAGTAAAATACACTTTCAGAAGCATAAAGACACTGAATGATTGAAGGGAAATTTCATTCCATACAACACAAAAGCAACCAACTTCACACACACACCTTGAGGGAGCTGACAGTGGCATCAACAAGCGAATGCAAGTGGGGGGAGCTGACTTGTCAGCCACGTGGTCTCACCCCAACTTGTTGGAACGAGTCAGGAAAGGCAGAAGTAACAGCATTAAAATGGGTGACCATAAAAGGGCAAAATCCTGAACATCAGGATACATAATCATTGAGATTCAACTGTATTTTTTTTAGTGTTATCAAGCAGCATGCAGCCTTGGAAGATGCCAGGGTCTTCTGTTGGCGCCTTGTACAACAATTCAACAGAACTTCAAAGCCAGCAGATCAGCCAAAGGCAGTTTTTCCACTTACTGTCCAGCTTTGCAGGGATATCATCAATAACACACTGCTTCGTGTAAGAGTCCTCAATTGTCGGATCATAATCCGTTACAAAGTAGCTCTGAAAATGTTAAAGCAGACAAATCAATACAATTTGCAAGAAATGAAGAGTTTGAATTGGCATAGCTCTCTCTGTGTGTGATGCATTTTAACACTTCAGTGACACTGGGGTTTACATTCCAACTGAAGCACAGCTCTGTACAATCCTGCATCACTGTCTTGACCACCCTCCGAAGTAAAAATAACTACATGGAAGTATTTTTACATCCAGTACTTCCCCATATCCAAGACAGCAAAGTTTTGTTTGAATGTTCCCAGTCTTCACCCCCTTGTCCTTCTGATAAGAGCAGTATTAAGATAAAATTGAAGAGTACGGAACATTGGTGGAATGATTCTGACAGGGAAAAACCACAGTACTGGACGAGAAACCTGTCCCCATGCCACTTTGCCCACTGCAAATCCTGCACACACACTGGCCGGGGATCGAAACCTGGCCTCCGATGTGAGGGGCTGGCAACTAACCGTATCAGCCATAGTACAGCCTTTTATAAGTGGGAAAAATGAAAAAAGTAAAAGCACTTTTCTAGCCAGTGCTCCCCGATTTCCAAAAACGCAGTGCTCTGTGGAAGACTGCGAGGAGGTAGGAAACTGCACAATAAAGAGCTTCATAATTTGTACTATTCACTTCCTGTCGGCTCGTTCATTCCATGCTCCACAGCCGAATGGGTGGCTGCTCCCACGCACATTGGAGTAGCAGTGGGAGGTGACCAAAGATGTGGGCCAAGTAATGAGCCTATACTATTAAAGCGATACTATCATGGAAGGTGAGATGGGTGGAGTGTTTAGCACACATAAGGATGGGTGGAGTGTTTAGCACACATAAGGATGACAAATTCACATGAAGTTTTATGTTGAAAGTCTGAACAGAATGTGGTGGTAATATGGAAAACTGTACAATACGTCTTGCAAACGGGTGTGAAAGTGTGCACTGAATCACAGACGCATTGTTTTGTTGGCAGACCTGTAGCAATGAAGTGATCCTCTTTAGCAATATCTCCATACATGTCCACACGAATACCAATGAGTACATATTAATGCTTGAATGACCATGACACTTTTAATGCTGATGCTAAGTGTTGACAGAAACCATTCATTTTAACAGATGAGTGAGTCCTGCTAATTGTTTCTCTACATAAATGAAATCAGTTAAGATGCAACACAGATTGCAATAAGTTATCGTTTGTGATAATAAAATCAATTTTCGCCCTGGGTACAAGGTGTACACAACTTCAAAGTAATTACTGCATCGCTAGATACCCAGGTAACTTCAGAATCGTTATCAAATCGCTAGAGAGCCAAGTTACTTAAAAACTGCTACTGAATCGCCAGCGATGTCCTCAACTTCAAAGACATTGTTGAAGCGCTAGATTTCACAACCGACTTGCAAGATCTCGCGTGACGGACGAGTTCCAAGGGTCCTCTATTACTATTCAAACATGCGATACGATGTTCAAATTGTTATGTTCATAAAGTGACAATGGAAATACACAAGCGCCCGGCCATATACAGTCTGCAGGTGCAAAGAAATGCCGTCAAGGCCAACTCTAATTTTTTAACCAAGCAGGCGCTTTTGCTACTCCACAACCTACGGTTCTTTCGGAACCAGTTCCTGCAATACTGCCCACACTCACCCCCAGTGACCGCTCCGATATATGACGTAGGAGGACAGTATGTGACGTCACTCGTTAGCGTCATCATTTCCTACCGTCCAGAAAGAAAAATGATCGTTTTCACAAGGATTGACCTAGTTTCATAGCCTCCCTGCCGCCCACACGGGATATTCGGCGCGACACGTATGCTTACAGCGGAAAGCTGGTCGATTTTGAAATTCTTCTCTCGGGATGGAACGACTGTTTGATGCCATGTGTGTGTGTCTCCCCTGGGTGTGGTGACCTCTGCCTGCTTTCCAAGTATGGAGGTTCGGAGAAAGTCCTGGAAAGCCTTGATCCGGTATCTGTCACTTCGCCAATAAAGGGCAAATGAGAATAGCAGAGACCTGAGCGGTCTGCAGTGTTGTCTCTACACCGCGCGAACTGCTTTGTGAGAAACTTACAATTTCAGATACATATAATATACATACGAAACAGATTCTGAAGGACATTTCGTAATTACAGCAACAGGGTCCCTTATAATTGCAGATTCTGAAGGACATTTCGTAATTACAGCAACAGGGTCCCTTATAATTGCTAAGTCCATGAAGTTACCGACAGTGTAATGCAGCAAGATAAGTCATCTAACATGATCTTTTGTCAAATGCGAATGAGACAATGCTATGTTACGGGTTCTCGGTTTTACCTTGACCACTGTTGCCTGATCAACTTCATTTCGTCGCCGGTGATTTACTTAGCCCCCATGATGAATACCACAACGATTCCTTTACATCAAATGACTCATCGGGGTGAATGTTTAACGACGGCCGGCGACGCGACGTCCACAAACTAGACTAAAATTAGCAGCTATATGTATGTCATCCGACTTCGCGGCTTACAGCAACAATCAAAACCAGACCTCAGCTGTCAGAATACACCCGCAACACGTCATCTCAAGACGCTGTCCTTTTTCGCAAAACACAAAATTCATACAATAGTCTGGTGGCATTGTTGTTGTCATTCACGGCTATTTAATACTGAAAAATATCGGTATTTCCCGGTTATAAGTACTTTAAAAAACGGTAGAGGAGACGGAATTTATATATTTTGTGAAACGGTTGTTTTTCAAACGTTTAACCTCATAATGCCGCATAATTTATGACAAGTGTAGAAGCTACACAATTTTTTGAGTAAACACACGTTCCATCAAAATAAGTACAGGACATACCTTTTTTATTTCTTATGTTCCTCCTACATGTCTCAGATGTAAACAAGCATCTTCAGGCTATCCATTAAAATTATGCATAAATCATTACATCTCTACAATGACAGGTCTGGGATGATGAGTTCCCACCTTATTACACAGACATAAAATGAAACCACAAAGTTTTAACCTGTGTGTAGAAAGTCTCACCACACCACGAACAGATACAGGGGGAGTAGCCCCACTCATTCTTAACCCCGGCACTAGATAGAAGTGAGTGGTTAACTTCACGTCTGGCCAGTGTACCCCCAGGAATGAACCACGGTACCCAATGCACAGGAGGCTGGGTGGGCTTCAGACACATTATACACACAGAATAGAATGACTAATTTATAAAAATTCACCAACAAATGCACAATCTTTGTATTTACACAGTTTTATTACATTAAAACTTTAAAAAGTCCCACACGTTTTGATCCCTGTGGGATCATCATCAGGGAGTCAGTACGTCTGTACAAGAGGGAGACTGCAGCTCCACAGGCCGCTGGCTAACCTTATGTCTTGCCAGAGGGGCGCATATTATGCAAGCATAAAAACATAAATGTGTTGTCAATATCTATTGCTGAATTAGTAACAAACAAGAAACATTTTATAATAGCCCTAAAAATTCCTAATTGATAAATGCCTTTATTTTGTTGAGGAACACTTTAATTATTGACATAAGCTGAAGACTGATCATGATTCTAAAAAGATTTTATCATTATTTATTACTTTAACTACTTAAAAATTGATCTTAATATGTACATAATTTATTTTAATTAATACATATTGACTATTGACTGTATATTGGTCGTGGGTAGTGATAAATGACTTGTTTCATATCCAAAAGCCAGGGCTATATGATGGATTGATGAAATGTATAAGTGTATGTATGTATTTTAGTTACCATACTGATGGCTGTCTTTGCCAACTAAATGTATGTTTATGTACATATAGTTAAAGCACATTACTTCCCAAACGTATGTGTGGAAGGTTTATGCATCTTGTTGCCACCCACAGATTTGTTTAGAGCCTGAATGAAGTTATGCAAATACACTTGATCAATAACAATGTCAGAAAAAGAATACACAAGAGATTAATATATTGCGTTTGTAAATGAGCGTATAAGTGATGTATGGATGCTATTACATTGTTATAACATCCCGCTGGCCATGGTCAAACCGTACCAAAGTTGTGGCGAATTTTGAACGTACATCCGAATATGTGTGCCCATATAAGTACATGACATTTTATGCATCATTTTTCTTTTACGTCCACTGTAACACGATGGCCACATTTTCTATATGTTTACCGTTTATTAACGGCAATATACTATTGGGACAGTGTTCACACAGTTCTTGTTTGTCCACCTAAAATTCATACTATTAATTAACCCGTAGTTATTTTATACCCACTTACCTGAATGAACTGTATTGTGATAGCAGATTTACCGACGCCTCCACCTCCAACAACAACCAATTTATAAGTTTGTGCATAACTCAGTCGATCATTCTGTCTCGACATTTTTTAACCGTCTTACCACACCACACAGGAAATACTATATAACACAGACACTATATCACACTAAAACGCCTTCATGCTACAATAATGGCCGCATCCACTCACTTCCATCCACGGATTAGCTTCCAACGTCATTCAAGCAGCTGCCGTCGAATATCAACCGTCCGTAACGGCGCTTCAATACGTATCCACCAGAGTGTAGCACCATTCAGGAAGAGATTCTGTGCCCTGCAGGCATCGATCACAGTTACAACCGAACAGCTCGGATTGCGATGGTGCGCGAAATCGACCGCCGTAAGCAATCGATGATCGACAGAATGCAACAATCGGATGAAATTATTGCAATTCTGAGGTGTGACGCCGCGTAGATTAGTACATGGTTACCTTAGAAAAATTCGACAAAGTTTAATGAAAATCGGGGCTCTTCTGGCAAAACAAAAGCGTATACACAACTAGTACTTCATGAAATATCTCAAAGTGAAGGAAATAATGCATTCGAGCATTGTCCCCTTATCACAGCTGAGAATCAGCAACTTTCTTTTTGAAAACGAATCATCCTCACTCCTTTGCGACCACTTTCCAAGAACTTTCCCAATCAGAATTAAAAATGTGATCACACTATCTTGCTTGTAATCTTAACCCCTCACCAATTAACAGTACACTCTACAATGTTAAAGAATCTGAGTTAACACTACAATGGTAAAATCTGTATAAAGGCAACCTGAATTCAACAGACACATGTATGATTACACTTAAACATGCAGGTCATCTAATTCCTCCATAACACAAAACAATCTGTATCTCACACAAGAGACTTGAAGGTTCTCACAGCAGATTTTGCTGAGGATGCATGACTTTTACGATGTGACATTGTGTCATGTGGGTGCAGTGCCATCAACTTCAAGGGTCAAGCAGTCCAAGAAATCCTTCTGCTTGATCTTTGAAGCTGAGGGAAACATGCCTTTGATATGCTGGAAACCACTCACATGACACACACATCCTAGAATACCAGAATCATCCGCATCTCCATAACAAAGAACAACTGGTTAATGTTGCTTCAGGAAACAATTACTGTTTGAAAATCATATAATGTGTGGGCAAAATGCAGAGTTCTACTTTGAGAAGTGGTACATGTAGTAACCACTGAGCTTCAAATGTTTCATCAGAAATGTGTGTGGTCTCAATGACAAAACCTGAAAACTGTTGTCAAAGTACCTCTAAACTTGGCAAGGCACGAAGCTGGTCCCCACCTAACAACTTTCCCTGGCCTGCACACATTCGACGCATACATCACAAATCTACAGTTCTTACCCTGACCGCAGAGAGTTCATGCTCCCTCTCAATGGAGTGTGAAGTCAATGGCACATTCTCACTCAACTGTATAAATGCAACCCTAGCGTAACAAAACTGTTCTCCCTGAAGATGACCCAGCAGGGTTGAAGCATGTAGGAGGTTTTTATAGTGAAGATAATATACTTTTTGTGCATTAGTTGGTGATTATTATTTTTTGTTTCAAGTGCATATTTGTATGTAGAGATCATCACAGACCATGACACAAAAACTGTACATAAACATGGGTGCAGTTTGAGTAAATAATACCACACAAGGCAAAAATATTGTATGTACCAGAATATAAGATGACTGTGCAAAATAATAAGGCAACCTCCAATTTTTCAGAGGAAGAAAGAGGAAACAATTGTCGTCTTACATTCAAGTAAATACAATATGTACACACGCATGCACATATTTGAAATTTGACGTTCTTGAATTGGTAAATTATGACTACAGTCAATGTTTCAAAGGAACCAGCTGCTTCTCTCTTTTGAAGATCACATCCCAGAAGGTCATAATATTAAATGACCTACACACCCAAAGTCTTTGTTTATGAAAGCAGGGATTACAGTGCTGTAATATGATGCCAAGTAGTTTGATAGAAGAATACAAACATTTGAAGAAACCTCTTGCCTCAATCTTCAAACTTCACATTGGAGGTGGAAGATGCCTCTGAATGCTGCTACAATTCTAGCAGACTAAATGACACTATATCCCAAAATACAACACAGTCTTCACCTACACACTATTTTCATAAATAAATTTCACAGAAGTAACAGAATATAAAATATACACTAAAACACAGTCACTTAGTCTGTGCTTTAGTGTATAAATAATGACTGGCTACAGTCTGTGCCACAACCATTGATCATATGTACAAACAAGTCACAACCGACACATACACATTTATGTTACACTGAACCCTGAACTTAAAACTACTTTCCTTTAAAGGGTCATCTGCAGGGTTCAGGTGGAAGAGGTCTGGAAATAACACAAAGGGCACACAGCAGGGTGTAATGAGTCCTGCTTGTGTCATGCTGCCAACAAATTACATATTTACCCCAATTCTGATAAAGTAGTACCACCACGACACAGGTAACAACTACAAAAAAAAAATTCTATAAATGAAGCATCTGTCACTGACAGAATTTTAATATCTTATCACTGATAACAATCACATAATGACTGCTGTACAAGCATAACCGAGTTACAGATACATCAGCAGGAAGAGAGACATGCATGTCCTTAATCTGCTGTCCCCATTGTTTTCCATATGAATATTTCTCAGGGCTTGTCCACACATGCAAACATTGTTTGCAAACTTTAGCAAAACTTGTTTACAAACAGTTCGCTGACCATATTTGCGGACTGTCGGCAAACAGTCGACGAACACTGTTTCGCATCCACATATGCTACTTAAGTTCAAAACAGCATGTCGTAGAGAGAATGTGTGGCTGCGGTTTCTACTGCCCATGTATTTCTCTTAAATGAAAGGCGCCAACAGAGAAATTGGTACGGTTGTGGACTAGACACATTCTCAATAAAGGAACTTGGTATGGAGAAAATCTTCTGGCAGATTTGAAACTAGAAGATGGGGCTGGCTTCAGAAATTTTGTCAGAATAACACCTTTGGATTTTGAAATATTGCTACAAATAACTGGTTCCAAAATATCAGGAACAGGGATGAAGTATTGAGCGGCAATTCCTCTGTCCATTAGATTAGCTGTATGCTTAGGTATCTAGCTACAAGCGGGTCTTTTACTAAAAGCCTTCTTCAGAGAACTCCCGCTTCTCTTGGAATCCACCAATTTCTGGGGTTCTCTGCGAAACTGCGTTTTCAACGCCTGTATTTTCTTCTCGACCTCCATCACAATAACACTGTATTTTGTAGCCAGATTATCATATGCATCAACTTTGCTTTGCCTTTGCCTTACCTAACGTAACATAACCTAATCTAACCTAACCTAACTCTCATCCTCAGGACGTTCGTCACAATGGGATATAAGATCATCAAATCAGGTTATACGGTTAAAAGTACACCACCCCACACAACGCATAGTACATGCTTTAACACGATGAGATCCATATTTGATCGATGGAGATGCTTCTGTGCACAGTCCACATGACCTTAAACAACTATAAACACCAGGAGTGACTGTTTTACCACTCTGAATATTCTAACATAGCAGTATTGTAAATTATAATTTTGGAATTTGTATGTTTTGGCTTTTTAATGTTGGATCTTTTAACCATATAACTTGATGTGATGATCTTGTAATCATTTGTGATGGGCCCCCTGAGGATGTCACCTTGTTGTCGAAACATATGAAGGGTCTTTAGTGTACATTACATACGTATTCTGTCTTATGCATTTGTTGGTTATTATGAAGACTGTAATATGATGCACAGTGTATATAATATAAAGTGTTCTCACTTGTCCACATTCCAAGTATTTACCTTACCTGTGGCGCATGACGCACTGACGACGTGTTTGAAAACTGATCGTGTTTTCCATCCCCAGCAGGAGATAAGAAACATGGCATATTTGTTCGTGGATTGTCTGTGAACATACCGCGAACAGTCCACAGACATTAACTAGACTTATTTGCAAACTGTTCACAAATGTATGTTGGCATACAATGTTTGCAGGTGTGGACGAGCCCTAATATTCTAGTCAAACCTGCCCAGAAATGACTACTGTTCAAAAATAATATCATGTTTACAGATTTATTTATTACCAACTACTGCACAACTGTTTTACATCCCCTACATGTTTCGGCTGAAATTATTTGAGACAAACTGTAAGTTAAGTAAGGACAACACAACACAATTCGATATATTTGTTATATTACTTGTTATATATACACTACATGTTTCGGTCTTAATTAGACCATCTTCAGGTGTATTACATAATGAACTAATGTAAAAATATTGAAACTATTGTAAAATTATTGAAACTACTCAGCCATCATCACCTCTTTTACAGACACCAGCAACATGTAATGTGTCACTGACTGGTAAAAATATACACATCTGTTATAGTCGTAATCACTATTGTATAGTTCACGTATGTTAAAATCAGTGTTGATACATAAAATCCTTCTGATGATGCCTGAATAGTTTCAGCCAAAACATGTAGCAGATGTAAAACAACTGTGCAGTAGGTGGTGATAAATAAATCTGTATATACAAAACAACTGCACAGAAAATGTACAACATTAAATACACAATATCATGTTGTCTTATTACTGCAAACTGTCACACACACCCCATGTGCAATGTACTGTTCCGCAGACACAGGGACAAGCCCATAATGAGTACAGTGTCTACTTCACAGTGGGTGCAAGCAGGCCACGTAGCATGTCAAACGAGTTACCATCTGGATGTACACTGAACACGGTCCCATCCTGGCTTTGAACTTTCAGGAATCCAAAGTCATCCACACCAATTACTGTAGCCTTCTGAGATGATTCCCGTGGACCCACAACTGTAATTTCGGCATCACTGTGGACAAACAAACTGTTACTGTGTGCCGTTTGAACCTTTACATTGCACTCTCCTACTGGCTGCTGAGCATGACCCTCTTCACAGTACCAATGCTGTTAATCTCCTGAGTTAAAATATGACCACTGCACTTGAAGATGCAGTGAAATTAACATCACCCATTGTCAGATGATAAATAATAACCAAACGCCCCAAATTAAAGTATGACTAACCACCCCAAAGTATCAGGAGACTGCTGTACTGTCTGTGGCTTACTTCTTGGTTTTCCTCAGTCCCTCACAACAATTACATTGTGCTTTATGACATGCCATAACAACTTCTTTCACTTCCTTCCTCATTTATGATTTAACATCAGTCGATAATTTGACACTACATAAACTGTGCACGGCAACCAATCTTGAAATTTTCAGGAACCTTCCAAACCTGTGAGCTAAAACATTTGTTAAAGTTTAAAGCCAGCTGTGTTGATTTCATCTCTGTTGTACCAGCGTGGTAAGGCTGAGTATTGCAGCCTGTTGTACCAGAACAAAGCACTGGTGGAATAAATGGCTGGGGACAGCTCAAGTGCTTGGAGAAAAACCTGCCCTAGTGCCATTCTGTCCATTAAAAATGCCACACAGTCTGAATTGGTATTAACCCCAGGCCTCCCTGCTGAGAAACTGACAGCTAATCACCAGAACTATGGCACAGCTTTTTTCTTGTTTACCTAACTTCCAACTTCCAAATTTTAAAATGAAATGTGTCCCTTTACCATTTAGTTAAGAGCTATTGTGTCTGCGCACCTGTGAAGCCAGTAACTGTAGTAGAGGTCCAAAACTTGCTGTACCTGGCCCGCCTGGACAGCGTTGAGAAGGTGCTCCAGCTGTGTGAACGTGACAGCAAGCAGCTTCTCACGTGACAGTGGTGCCAATTTCTCATGTGGAGCAGATGCCACCGAAGAGAGCTGGGCAATCATCTCATTGATACATGTTGTGGGTATCCGATTGTCAAGATTCACACCAAGACCTGAAATGACACAAAAGTGCTGAGAAGTGACAGCAGACCATGTTTCAACACAACTATTAAAACTGCGATAAGCAGATGTTTAGAAATGGCAAACAGCTTAAGATTTATATTGACAATCTTCAAATGGACACAATAAATGGATGTCTCTGTACCTTGGGTGTCAGAAAAGAAACATACCCAGTCCCTGCAACTTTGTGCTGTTTTTCGAATAGCGAATCGTGGACACTGTCAGGAAACCCAACAATTAAATTTACCACAACACATAAAAAGTTTATTTCTTGGTTGGGTTTTGAGGCTAAGGTAACCATTTCTAAACTACATTAGCACATGAGGTGCCTTCCATTACAACCACAGGTAGAATAATGGCCAGCAGGAGACATCTACAGGTTTTAAATTATCATATTCACCACACTCACAAAGTTAATTTATTTTGGAACTATAAGCAACAAAGGCTTGCAACAAATACCAGTGAGTATAACGACACATATGAATGCAGAATAATGAGCACATCATAGCTTACCAATATTACAAACAGCAAATGTCTTATCTATGGTAGTATTCACAATAAGACCACCTAGTTTTGCTGATCGGCCAGCGTAGATGTCATTGGGCCACTTCAGACGCAAGTCCAAGACCTGAAAAGTGTCCCAAATGCCGAAGAAATCCACATTCAAAATGGACACAGATGCTTATCTGCTATATTCTTGATGACTTCATTTATTAATGGTTTATTCAACAAATCTGTCAGTAGATCACATTACATAGCATGTAATAGTCACTCAGTAATAAACTGGAATGAATGTGTAAGGAAGCGGTCATGGTCCAATTTTAGGCACTATCCTGGCACTTGCCTGCAACAAATATGGAAAGCCAAGATGAACCTCAGCAGGAAAGCCAGTCTCCAGGCCCAGGTTCAAACCTGGAATCTCTTGAATACATAACAAGACATCTAACCCCTTGACCACAAAATTATGAGGTATGTGAAAGGCAAGCTAGCAAGAGATGTGCACTGTCCAAGGATAAATACAGTATGAGCTGCTACTGCTATCAGTTATGCTCCATTAAACATGAGTGCATTTGAGTCTGCTTAGCCTAAGTAAATACCAATACATGGCCATACTTGGTAACCTGGAAGGTTGCATATAGCTGAAACAACAGCAACGGCCACAATATGTTGCAGCAAGGGGGTGTGCTGTCCAAGGTATGAACTGAGAGGGATGTGCAGTTGTATTGAGAACATGGCACACCCTTCAGGACTGAGCCACATGTTGTTACTACGCCCTACACCACTTGTTTGCTGGCACGGCACAACAGCCAGACCATGCTGCAGTGTCACCCCTGACAGCACATTCATTGTACTTGTCATCACGTCCGAATAGATAACAAGGCGGCCCAACACTTCAGACTGGAGATTCTAAACACACAAGACACATGCCATGAATTCAGTGCATGTGAACTCCATTATACTAAACACTGGCAGTAAGTCTGACCATAGCAGGATGCATTTTCTTTATTACTAGCCATATGCCCATCACCTGACACGCTGTCATAAGATTAATGTGCTACTCTACAGATCCCTTCATGTGTAATTTCTTTATCATCAAACCAATCACTAATTTTGGCCACTGAATTGCTGACATCTGGTAGAGCTATGTCATATAATGTGCTCGAAGGTCAACTGGTTCTTCATCCTCAGCGTGTATCTCACAGAAAACACACTCTGTTGCATTACATTCTCAATGCTCAAATGTTTCTTTGGCCTCAGTCTGTACCTCACAAAGAACAGTCATTTGTAAACATGGCAAATGGACTGTGACACTGCTGACTGCCATGGCAACCATGGTTTGTCTCAGGTTACTCATCATCCCACGGAGTACAAACCCTGTAGCCCTCACTCATTCCCATGAAACAGTTTTCATTATATTTGGCACACAGTCCCATAATAATCCGAAAACTAGTAAAAAAATTCCAGGTTCCTCTCTTTTTCTGATGAGTTACAGCTGCCACAGATACACAGACATCTTTTATTATACAAATGTTAGCCATGCCACAAGCAGCGCGCTTTTTGTGTCTCCTCCCCCACATCAATCGCTGCCAGACATATAAAAGGTTCCTCCAACAACCACCAAATGCACTCACCCTGCAGATGGCAACTGCAATGTTAGCAGAAATGTCAGAAGATCTTCATTCTGCCATAAAGGCTAATCCCAAGAGACGATAGAATACATGTTTCACGTAGTTTGTTTTACATGTAAAAAAATTCTGTACGTTGAAAGAAAATGTGTTCTCAACTCGTATTATTTTCAACAACTTTGCATCAAAATTTCAATGTACTGTATATTAGTTCTCAGAATAATAGAGTACTCCTCAGAACTATCACACACTAAACATTCGGGTGCCACAGCAAATCACAGTACAGCTGCTCGCAGCTCACATGACTGCACAGCCACCACATGAGTTAATACCAGACACACCTGCAAAGCACCTCCTAACAAGGTGCATGACTTTAGTCTTAAGTTAGAGCTCATTTTTCTTTTTCAGAATTTGATAAATTTGTACCAGATGTCACTTGCACACGGCATATTACTAGCAATTAGTTTTCAGACACACAAGATGGCAGCCTACTAAGAATTTAAGAAATAATAATCCTCGAATTTAAAATAAATCCACTCACAAGCAATTAACCCTTTGACATTGAACATTACAGATATGTACTGTGCAGTGCATGCTCAAAATGCTGAATGCCAGCTACAGCCAATGGCGAACTACAGCCGCTCTTCTGCAGTCCTACAAATTCCGGTCTGCTACAGATCACACTGGTCATTTAATTCTAGAGTCAAAGGGCTAAGAAAATGCAAGATGGTGTGCCTTTGAACAGAATGCAGTTTACACAAAGTATTGTGAAAATCAAAGAATTACAAATGGCATACCTCAAAGTATTCTATAGTCGAAAAGTTGGCAGGGCAGGCATGGACAAGAACAGGCATGAAGTTAGCAGTGGCTTTTGGGGGCTCCACCCCTTTGGCAGCACAGAATTGTAGAGTGATATGAGACATCTTGAGAACATTATCTCCCTCCAGGTGACCACGGAGACGCTTCAGGAATTCCAACTTTGCCTGCGGGCAACACAAGAAATCACAAGAGACATATAGATACCAGTATTCTGAAGCAACCTTCTGCTTCTGTCTTCAGGATTGAAGGTGATCCTGGCTTAACTTCTGCCCTAAAGATGGAAACAGTAACGTTCAACCAAATTCTAATAGCTGTCTAGCAGACTACACAATGTCATACTCTGGATGACCGCAACAGTAACAACTTTTTATGTAAGTGCATATACCAACCAAACTTATAATATTAACAAAAATGGGCAAACTTCTTCCATTATTAGAAAAAGGAAGAGGGCAGGGGAGAGATGTGAATGCATGCCTTGCCTTACAGAATAAATAAAATACAGAAAAACTGGAGATACAAAAGAACAAAGATTGGGAACAAGAAAAGAAAGAAGAGACAAATAAGGAAAAAGAATACAGTATGTGGGGAAAGAGAGTGAAAGATGAGCAGTGTGAGGAGGAATATTTGCACCACCCCAGTTCTAACCTCATGTCTGCCAAGGAAGTAGCCAGTTGTATAGGTCGGCAAATTCTGATCGCTGGCACACTCCAGGCCAAGATGAGTGGACAGCAGATCTTGTATGATCTCCAGACGAGCTGTGTTGCTTTCTTTCAGGGCTGCAAACTTGCTTTCTTCATCCTCGTACTGTGTGGGATCCACCTCGAGATGCACCTGTGAAAACACCACCTTGCCATCCCCATCACTCACAGTTGCAAGCAGAAGTGATGGGGTGTGCCATGTCTCCTCTGTTCCCAGCACCTGGACATGTAGTGTGTGGGGCCTGTTATTGCTGTCAACCACCTGCACTGAAGACGGAGGCTGCGGTGCTCTAAAACATGAGAAAACATACAGTAATGATCTGATTACTTACCAGTTGGTGGTATGTGCGCGAAAAGGCATGCTTGTAAAAGGGGCGGCACTGCGCATGCACCACCAAGCATTTTCTACCCATTTCAAAAATGTCCACAGTGAATGAAGCTATGACTGTACTCTGGACAGAGTAAATGTTTTTGCAAGATGGAAAACACTGCTTCCATGATAAGTGGGTCCCAGTCACCACAGCATGCTGCGTCATCAGGTCATGAATGGAGTAACAACCTCCAGATATGGAGGGTCGCTGTGAACATATCGAATAAGCAGTCACAGATAGCCAGCAAGGGGTGGTCCTCCAGCTTGGCAATTGGGCAAGGTGCTACTAAGTCCTACCCGTAAAAACTTACCATGTTACACAACATTTCACAAGGCCTCCGAGTTGGACAGATCCTCTGAGCTCAGGACAGGGACAGGTGGCAGGCTCCTGTGAATGCGGTAATGAACCTTTGGGTTCCATAAAATGTGGGCAACTTCTTGGCTAGCTGAGAAATTGTTAGCTTCTCAAAAAGGACTGTGTTCCATGGAATTAGTTAGGATAACACTGCGTGGTTGTTCTGATGTGAGCCTAGCAGCAACCATGCCATGCCAACTGCAGCCATGTATAGCATTATGGAGCTGAGCTAGCGTGTTGTCTGGTCACTGTTATATACAATATCAGCTGACACATAGGCAACAACCAAACACAAAAATAATTACAAAACCAACACAGTAAATGCTACCATCCACATCTTTCTAAGAATTTCTTGCTGCCATGCAAATCTCTTAAACTGACAGCAACTATAAGCAAATAAATAAATAAATAAATAAATAAATAAATCGCTTCAACATGTTAGAACGTTTCAGACAAAATTTGTGGCTGTGTTTAATCTTCTATAGTAAAATTTGCAATTGTAGCTTGTATAGGACACTGAAATCAAGAGGAAATTTGACAGAACCTGATGGTTCATTTCCATTTTCATAAAAGCCTGTCATGGGACCCTATCCCATGGCAGCTAAATCCAGTCCACAGCCTCCCATTTTACGTCCTTAAGTCTCATCTTATTATCTTCCCATCTACCCTCTGTCACCCTAATTGTATCAAAACTCTGTAAGCATTTCTCTACTCATACATCATGCACAGTGGCCGTAAACATATTATGTGACCAATGAACATCCTGAAGCTATTCCACATGTAATTATCTTCTTCCCCAACTACATCAGTTCTCCTCAGCTTTATAAACAAACACATTTAACAATGTTCACACAACCTAAGATGTCAGATATCAGCGAATTCCTGCAAGGCACACCACTGGAATGCAACTCAGTTTACCTGGCCTTGGGGCTTGGTTGCGGAGGTGGTGCTGCACCGTCAGCTTCCTGCGGCTCACGAGGAGAGAACCGTGTTCGTGCAGGTGATGCCTGGTAGCAGAAGACGTGATGCATCATCTGAACCTGCTTCCAACGTGCGTAAGAGAAGCGCACTAGTTCACGTTCTCGTACCTCAGCAGTTCGAAATGTTGGAAGAACCAGATGTAGAAAATCAGAGCACAGGCACAAAATCCGACCTCCATTCAGCAAGTAACCCATGAATGCTGGTGCAAGAATATCTGCAACTGTACCACACACTACCAGCAGTACTGTGTTGTCTGACCATGGTGATGACAGAAGTGCTGATTTGCTGACTGAGTAAATGGTATACCTGTAATAAATGCAACATTTAGTCAGCTACACTGATAACAAAGAAAGAAGCCCCAAGGATCAGTCACTCCACATCTCCCTCAAGCCTCCCCATCCAGCAATCTTTCCAATATTCCCCTGCAGTCAGGCAGTCATTCTGTTCATATGAATATTGACAGGAACAACCAACAAATGCCGCCTGATATCAATAACCAATTTGGCTGGCTGACGTAAGTTGGAGGGTTATAAAACAGCAGAGAGATGGCAGAAAGGCTCAAGTACCATCATCCCCACCATATACGAGACTTCTTTGCTAGGCCTCAGTATAATACATATACAGTGAAACTCGCTTAAGAAAAACCCGGTTAAGAAAATTTCCTGCCTAAGAAACCAGGATAAAAAAGCACCAAAATTCTCCCATTTCATTAAAATTACCCTTTTAAGAAATTTCCCGCTTAAGAAGTAAGATTTTCTTGGAATTTTCAAAATTTTCTTAACGGGGTTTCACTGTAAAGTCATTATTTTATCTGACAAATATCGGCTGCCACTTCCTGTCAGCTTCTTTCTTTTTAGCCAACTCACCTGACTGACCACAAGCATAGTGCAGCAGCAGCAGGCAGTGACAAATATAGTTGTTACATAAAATGAGGACCCAGGTACGGGTATCAGTGATGAAGGCAGTGTTCATATTTTGTATAACTGTGTGATGTTACGACATGTGGGCTTACTCACTTATGTCTCTGCAGTGTTGACTGGATGACAGTTTTCACATTCTCCAAGGTGACGCTGCTCTCTGAGTACACAAGCACATTTGGCGGCTTCATACTGCTTAAGAAAGGTCTCATCTTCTTGCCTGGCATCCTGACCGCTAGTACTGGGTCAAGGGATGATGGCACTCCTTCTTGATTCAGCACTGCCTTTGCACCGCTGGTATGTGACGTCACAGACACAGTGCTAGCAGAACCCAGCGAACAGAATGAGTCGCTGCTCTTCGAATCCCTGCTAAAGGCAATCAATCAACACCCAACACTTGCCTAAGCATCTCAGCTAAGAGGAGAAGCCCCCAGAGTATGTGAGCCACACACATGCGTGTCATCTAACTATACTGTACTAACCGCTGAACTTACTTGGAAACGATATTCATGCTGAGGAAGAAATGGAACTACAGCTGGCAGAAAGAAGACTCAAAGGTGAGCAGTGATGTCTGGGTCAGATAAAGGAAAGGGGTGACATGAGCAAACAGATAATGAGAAGGTGAGCAGAAGAAACAAGAATGAGGAGATAAATGTGAGGAACAGGACAGCAACAAGAAAAAGTAAGACCATTGGGAATGGGAGGAAGGGCACAAGATACAGGACAGCATGTAGATGGTTTAAATCAGAATGCACGATTTGGAATTGATTTGGGGAGGGCAATGAACCTTATAACAAAGAAACAAAGTGACAAGAGGCATCACTGTGGAGAAGCTTTACTGCGTGGATATGGAGGCAGTTGTGGTGACTAATCAGCATGTGATACATGCGTCACAAAATCACAAAGAATGAAGCCACGAACTAAACTCGTCTGAGATAAGAGAACAGGAGTGCTCAGTCAGAGTACCTTACACTATGTGATTCCAGTACAGGGCGATGCAGTCTTCAGATAACAGTGACTCTGAAAATTACATTTTTGCAAAATCATGTTCATGCATTACAACTTCCAACCCAGGTACCGTTGCCTATTGCAGCTTATGGTTTGAGCCCACGCCCTGTAACCCCTAAGAGAACGCAGAAACTACTGTAGGCAGTACTGGGTCAAGTGATCATCGGTTGATTGACCCCACAGCTTGTCTCACTAAGCCATTAAAAATAGTTTTTCTCTCATTTCTCCCTTAATCTCAGTTACAGAGTTCCCACTTACTAGGCCCAAACTGTACACTCCACGGAAAATAATCTCAATGAAGCAAGAAACACATAAACTTTTACATTCCATACAACTTGGGAATTTCTTTAATTATTTTAATTTCTTGGATGTTATCCATCACCTTCGTTTCTGCACATTTAAAAAAACAACACGATAGACAAAGTCCAAGAAATTAAAATTAACTGCAATACATCTTTGTTAGAAAGAGACAGCAACAAAGAGATATCTGACCAGCAACATTTAGTGGAACATCCTGTGCAAAGGAGGCAGTACTCTGGCAGTCACCTTGGTGATGCAGGCCGCTGTCTGTGATCCTCTTCTGGAATTGGACTGGGTTCATTCTTTGCAGCCACAACACTCATCGCATCATGAGCCAAACTGTCCATTTCCTCTGTCAGGCTGTAGAAAGAGTCTGAGCTCTTAACTTCATGTGGCGCACTGGTTGAAGAAAGAACTTCTCCTGGTGAACTGCTACGCGTTGGTTTGACAGTCACATCACTGCTAGTATCTGCATTGGGCATAGTAATGACAGCAGGGCAGCTCAGAGTGAGCGGCTGTGTGCCAGCAACCAATACAGCTGATGAATGACCACCAACATGTACCTCTTCCTGACAAGCTGATGCCTTCTCGGCTGCTTGTGTGAAGCTCTGGAGTAGCTCAATATGAGTATGCCACTGCACTGGTGACATTGGAACACCTGTTCTTCCTTCCAGTGTATCAGTTACTGAAGAAAAATATAATACATTCATCACTAACGTGTCTGTACCACACATTCTCAACAAATAATAAACTACCAAATATGTGAGACTTGAGGTTCTCACAGCAGTGTTGCTAACAGTTCATGTCTTCTGGGATGTGACCCTGCACTGCTGGGTGAGTAGTTCNTGTTGCTAACAGTTCATGTCTTCTGGGATGTGACCCTGCACTGCTGGGTGAGTAGTTCGTGATGTGCAGAGGGATTGTGGAGCCTTCAACTGCAAATGCCAAGTCTTAACCCGAAGATGAAGGCACCATGATCCTTCAAACATCAGAAACTACTCACCCAACAACACAGCATCACAACATGGAAGACCTGAATCCTCACAAACCACATTCATCATCCTTCATGAATGTTCATATGAATTAAAAGAAATGCAAGCACTAGAGAATAATATTTATGTTTTCTCAGATGCAACAACACATAGTTTGGCAGCGTGTAATGCTGATACTTACTGCCACAAGAACCTGAAATCTCACTCAACAGAGATTAAGTTTGTACAGAATATTAACAAATAAACAAGGGATAAAAGCTGAAACTAGGGCATTAGGGAAGGCAGGCAGTACGAGAAAGGCATGTCAAATTATGAACGCACAAATACAATGGTGATGTATTTTATGTTACTGAAAAAATTATTCTTTGGGAGCCTAAAAAATAAGGATGGTGGATTGAGAAGATAAAGAAGACAATGTGATGATTTTCATTAACAGCATTAACCAAATTGTGTGTGTAACTGAGATGCACTATATTTTCTGTGAGGCAGGAACTTAATGTTTACGTAAATGTTACATCAATTCTTGCTTCATTTCATCAGTAATACCATAATAGTTTCTGCCACCTTCCCTCAGTCTCTCCGAACAAATACCGACACACTTCCTCAAACCAGGCTATGACCATTTCATTCCACATCCTCTTCAATTTCTCATCCCATCACTTGAGAGCCGTGCCATGGCTCAGACAGTTGCTTGCCTTTCATCATGGATGCCCAGGTTCCATCCTGGGCCAGTCCACATGGACATTTGGTGGACAAAGTGGTACTTGGGCAGGGCTTTCTACGAATACTTTGTTTCTTTCCTGTCAGTATCATTCCAACAGATGCTCTGTCCCCATTGCTTTTCAACTTTGCTTTAGAATATGCCATTAGAAGGATTCAGGCAAACCAGGAGGGCTTGAAATTGAATGGTACACATCAACTTCTGGTTCATGCTGATGATGTTAATATATTGGGTGGAAGCATACATAGTATAAAGAAAAATGCAGAAGATTTAATGATTGCTAGTAAGGAGATTGGTCTAGAAGTAAATGCTGAGAAAACTAAGTACATGGTCATGTCTCGAAATCAGAATGCAGGACACAATCACAACATAAAGATAGATAATAAATCCTTTGAAAGGGTGGAAGAATTCAAATATTTGGGAGCAACCCTAACAAATCAAAACTCCATTCATGAAGAAATTAAGGGCAGATTGAAGTCGGGGAATGCTTCCTATCATTCGGTGCAGAATCTTTTGTCTTCCAGGTTACTATCCAAAAACACAAAGATTAGGGTATACAGAACTATAATTTTACCTGTTGTTCTGTATGGATGTGAAACTTGGTCTTTCACACTGAGGGAGGAACAAAGACTGAGGGTGTTCGAGAATAGGATGCTGAGGAGGATATTTGGGCCTAAGAGGGACGAGGTGACAGGGGAGTGGAGAAGACTACATAGCGAGGAACTTAATGACCTGTACTCATCACCAAATATTATTCAGGTAATCAAATCGAGAAGAATGAGCTGGGCGGGGCATGTGGCACATAAGGGGGAGGAGAGAGGTGCATACTGGATTTTGGTGGGGAGACCCGAGGGAAGGCGGCCACTTGGGAGAGCCAGACGTAGATGGGAGGATAATATTAAAACAAATCTTCAGGAAGTGGGATGGGGGGGGGGGGGCATGAACTGGATTGAGCTGGCTCAGGATAGGGACAGGTGGCGGGCTCTTGTGAATGTGGTAATGAACCTTCGGGTTCCATAAAATGCGGGGAATTTCTTGACTAGCTGAGAAACTGTTAGCTTCTCAAGAAGGCCTCTGCTCCATGCAGTTAGTTAGTTACCATCCCAACAATGCTGCATACTCATTCACTCACCTAGCACTGACATTACGCATAATCTTAGCAAATGGCAGCATCATTAACCCTTGGATTACGGAGCAATAAAACTTCCAACTTTCATGATACTGGGTACATTTTGTATCCACATTTTTAAAACAATTTTGTCAAAATGTCTTTTTTTTTTCAAAGTCTGTTTATTAGACGCAAAGACAAAAAATTGCTATCATTCGAATTTTTCATACAGAATGAAATGCCTAAAATTTTTGTGAAGAAGAAAATATAGTTTAGAACAGAAATGTGGATGGAATTTGTCTGTATTATGATTGTTCCCTGCGACTGTTGCATGTTATTTGAACTGTCTTGATACAGTGGTCCTTGCAAACCCATTCTGAGCACTGGCAACATTTCCAGTCCGTTTCTCTGTCCTTGACTGACAAATAGAACTATGAGTAACATTGGTACAAAATGGTCGAGGCAGATTTTAAAAAATATGGCATACTAAAAAACAATATACTTGCTGCATAATGATATTTTTGTGTCAAGGGGACTTCAATGAAGAAATAGAAAAATTGGTAAGACTGTTACTCTGTACCACTGGGAACTTTTGAAGAAAAGGCCAACTTGTACCCAGTCTGTAATCCAAGGGTTAAATACACCACAAATGCAAAAGGCACAAGTTTTAATTCAAAACTGAAACCCAAATGACACATAATTTTTACAGAACTTTATACTTGAAATGTTTGCATTTAGAGCTGAATGTTAGAATGTTTACAGCTGAAGAATGCAAACAATTCAGCTGAAGTTCAAATGAGAAAATACATTACTACTACTACCACCACCACCACCACCACCACCACTACTACTACTACTACTACTACTACTACTACTACTACTAATACCCCTCCTCCTCCTCCACACAAAATGGTATAACTCCACATCATCAAATAACAAGGCAATTAATTGGCCAGTCAGAATGACAGTATACCTGGACTAAGCACCTGCTGATACTGCGCGTCATCTTGCTCTGCACAAGACCAACTGATCGGTACTGAGTCAAAGTTTAGCATAAGACATGGCTGCCCTTCCACACGCACAGCTGCAAACAGAGTTGTATAACTTTCTCAAAACAGCCACCTGAAGTTGTCTGAATTCCTCTCTGCACTCACACTAAGGCCATCTGGGCACCTGTGAGACAGACTTGGCTACCCCCTGGCATATGCTGATTGCCAACAGATGGTACCTGCTGACCCACAGGATTTTTCATATTCACAAAATTTTAACATTATCATGGGTAAAAATTTTAAGGTACTACCTAGATCCACCTGGTTGTGAACCCAAAAGTTTCAGTCCCTTAGCCCTAGGCCACCAGCATCTCAACAGCAGGGATCACAACCTATACACCTGACGCACGTATCCATTATAGTTACTTAATTTTTCAATGATGAATGCAAAACATATGGCAATTTCTGCTACTAAAACCAATCTCTTTCCAGTATAAAATGGATCCAAATGTCAGCGAATCTAAAAATTGTGATGTCAGAATACATGATGCAAAAGCAGAAGACGGTCTTGACATTTGGGACCATGACCTTTTGTGATCCAACCATTTTAATACTACTGTTTTACCTTTTGTGGCTCCTTCCAACAAACCACGATGACACTAAGTGGTTAGCAAGTCGGCTTCCGCCACTCTCCTGCTATTGTGCAGATCACTCTCAGCAAAGTCAAGCCCTGACAGTCATTAAGACATTTACTGCTTTCATGTTTTATGGAATGACACTCTCCTCCCATCATGTAATGTGTTTTACATACCCAAGTGCTTGTATTTTATAAAAAATAAACTATATTGCTTTTCATGATTTTTGTCACTATTTTGTATTTTTGTTACTGGTACTTCATTAGTTCTTGGAACCAAGTAGGCATTTGCAAACAAAAATGGATTCTGATTTTATTTATGAAACGAACATATGCACATACAGTATACAAAACAGTACAATTTATTTCCTTCTACACATTTCGGTGGCCACCCGCCATTGTCTGGGATTATACACACCACTATGTGTAAAACGTAATAAAATACAATACACTTAAAACAGTAATATATGTTGTATCATAGTGAGTTCTGGACCTATGTTTATGGGACATAAAATGCAGTAAAACAGTGTGTGCACAGTCAAAATTCTATGTGCTTGATATACTGTTGTAGGTTTCACATCTGTAACACAACTTGTCCCTGGGTTACACAACATAGTGTTCTGTGTAAGTGACAACTTACTAAAAATGTATCATATTTTATTGTGTTTTAAATATACTGGTGTGTATATGCCCTAATGATGGCAGGTGGTGGCCAAAACACATAGAAGGAAATAAGAAGTCATATTGTTATGTATACTGTATATGCATATGTTGGTTTCATAATAAGAAATATAATTTCATTGCATGGAATGAATAATGTTACGGCAGATTCTCATGTTTGTCGTTCTGATTTTTATGACAATTATTAGTCCCATTTAATCTTGAACATTGAAACTCTACTGTATTTATAACCTAACTATTTCAGTCCACATCTCTATTTTCAGCCAATTCATTGGTACCCACAGAGTGAACTCTACTCATATTAATTGTACATTCACAGTCAGACGTATAAAAACAGAACACTACTCACATTCGATGCGGACAATCTCCATACCATCATCAATGGACAGTTTACTTGTCATGAATCTGCTTCCGAGCTTTGTGAGATTTTCCACGTCAGTCTCAAGAATGAGACCAAAGTAGTCACTTGCCTGCCACACCCGTGGCACACCAAACTGCTCCAACTGCAGCACATTAAAATTGTAACATGGGTACCAACATTCACATACTTACAACACACAAATTACACTGAAAGGGGAGGGATAACAGACTCATTCTCTAATAACAAGACACATTGAGGAAAGCAGTAAAGTCAAACACTGTGTTGACACAATTGTTACAATTATCTGAGCGCATTAGTTACATAACTTTTATTATCTGGAAAAATGGATTCTAAATCTCTTAATTCTAAAGGGCAGCTGCCATATTTGAACAGAAATTAATACTGCAAAATGTCAAACACTTGTGCCAGACTTACAGCTTGAATAATGATACTAAACTACAGCATGGCATTCTTAAAAGTGTCCCTTACCTGCAGTGTGTTATTAAGTTGTAATGTTATTGCAAATGTAAGCACACACGCCAGATTTAAAAATATGTGACAGTATGAACATTAAGATTTAATAACAAGTGGCTACTTCTGCATGTTCCAGTTTTATAAACATGCTCATAATACAAACACCACAACTTAGCCCTTTGGCACCAGAATTAAATGCAGGGTGTTTTCTGAAAAAGCCAGGAATTTAAATGCCTGGCGTTTCTTTGCATGCTGTTGGTTTTATATATATATATATATATATAACTTCGGGAATTTTAGCTACACATTGCGCACTGAATGAAGTGGACTTTGGAACCAAACGATTCATAACAGACAGCACACGCTCTACTTCTAAGTGTGCCACTCTGTATTACGACATTCCTTCAATTCCAGTTCCACATAAGAACTACAATGTCTCACCCTAGAAGACAGCAAGCTTCGTAAGTACCACTGGCAGAAGCTCCTGTCTCATATAAACACGTGACATCAACAGATGCATTTATGTGTGCTGCTAACAGTCAGATATGTGACATATGACTTGTACTGTATAACACGAGACACAGTGCCACAGGTGTTGGCTTCTCACCATGGAGGCCTGGACCGAATCTGATGGTAGTCAAAGTGGAATTTCTGGTGGGGAAAGTACCAGATGGGCAGATTTCTGTCTGCACACTACCTTCTCCCCTTGTCAGCTATCATTCCACCAATGTCCCATATCAGACATCATCAAGACAGTACAACAGGCCAGTTGAGGCCACGGTATCTGTGACTCATTCCCCCGCCTACAACTGCGGGCATGAAACCTACTGCCATGGTGCCTAGCTAATCATACAACATGCATAATTCATTAGTCACCTGGTCTCTGTTTTTGACCATCCAACCACATGTCTTCCTGGAATTATGGGATTTTAAGGTTCATCATCATCATCATCATCACTACAAAAGCTTGTCCAATAACTTTATCAGACACAAATTTTAGTATTGCATCTGAAGCCCTCTGTTGGTAGTGTGCTAGGGCAATTTTGGCTCAAAATATTTGTGGCTTTTATCAATTCTTCTAGGCCAATGGCCTTCAAACTCTTAATACATGTGGAAGCCTTGTAACTAAATCTGAATGTCTGTGGAAACCCTGGAGAATAAAAGTGTGTGTACTGGGTGCAAAAATGAACTAAAAACTTTTTAAAACAAAATTTTCAAAAATAAAATCCTTGTGCACATTCATGGAAAACAAAGTTTTGAGCTACGGCTTCAGCAGGCCTGCCCAACAGCATCATTACTAGCCTAACACTTCACAGCCATCACCATCTGATACAGAAATGTTGAACATCATTAGACATAGCAACAATCCTTTCCATGGCATACTCTGAACCCCAAACACTGAAACAGGACGTGGAAGCTTCTAAACACACCAATTATCGGTGTGGGATTTACTTGACAGTAGTTGGCATCCCTGATGCTGGTGGCCTTCATGTAGTCAGCCTCGACGAGAATGTGCAATCTGCGGTCATCACACAGCTCCACTTTGATCGACCCACCACTCAGCTCTATTGGGAACACCGATCTGTTGCCACAGAAGCTAATCCAATTTGTCACATCCACTTTTTGCTGAAAAAGCAATGCAGGAATGTGTACCACAAGCACATTGTTTGTAATATGTCTTGAAGCTCCTTCACTGCAGACAAAATCCAATCATCACAAGACTACAAAATAATTATAATTCTTTCAAAAAAGAAACAAATATTATAAAACAGACACACCCAAAATAACTACGATCTATAAAATACATTTAAAATCAATAACATTCAACACCCTTGCTGCTGCTTTACACGTGTAACTTTCTTCAGGAGCCAGTGATTTTTATCTCCCACAATTTCCAGAATTACAGGAACACTTTCTAACAACAAAAACCATGCACAAATAACTTGAATACTGATCAGAGTGCTAAATCAGTAAGAAGACAACTGCCATGCTAACCAGCTCAGACAAAGCCACTAAGAATGGAGTGACACACATAAGCATCAACAGGTAGAACATGAGCCACAGAATGCCCATGCATATCAAGTGGCAGGCAACATGCTAATGCTGGAACATAACCCTTACAAACAGAAACAAATGCAAACTTCAACCAATAGCTATGAAATTTTGGAAATTATTTTGGAGAAACCAAAAAGGGACAGAATAAGAAATGAAATTTTTGAAGAAGCTGGAATTAAGAATTTGGAAATACAGCTAGAAAAGAAATGACTACAATGGGTTGGATACACTGAAAGAACAAATAAATAAAGCTCCTAAGATGGACGGTAGTATTAAAATGTAAAGGGAAAAAACTATGGGACAGCCAGGAAGAAGAGAGTTCAGCCAGGTACTGGATGATATAAGAAACACAGGGAATGGCCAGCACAAAATTAAATAGGAAACACTGTTGGGAAAGTGACAAGAATGGAGACCTTTTGTCCGTCAGCCCACACAAAACTGAAGAATCGCTAGAAAAATAAAACACAAATAAACTGTTGTCAATGCTAAATTAGGTTTTGGTGTGTACTCATAACATTGGCAAGTGGAGAGCAGGGAAATAGTAGCAGTCCAGGTTACAAGTGGGACAACATGGGGGAACACTGAACAGGCATGTTTGTATTCTGCATACAACAGCATACCTGAGGAAACACTGAACAGGCACGTTTACTGTCTGAGTACAACAGCAACTCTCCCACCTGAGCTTCTGACCTGTTGATACAACTCCTGGAACTCACCCCCATCATCTGGGGATCCATGCTACCTGCAACATGTAACACATGAAATGTGGTTCTGAAATTTAATGACAATGTACCACCACCACCACCACCACCATTATGATCACCATCACTAATACTACCATCACATCTACTAGCATTATTATGTCATTTGAATTGGACTTTATCCATGATCTGGTCAAAACACAACACTCCATGAACAGAATTTTTAACTGACCTTAGGTTAGAAAAAGTGGGAAAATGCCTAGGCAGTTGCACCAACTACATACCATTCTTCTTGGATTGCTGAGCCCTTAAAGATGAAGGAACTAAGTGTCCTTCAAAACATGGGGAACTGGTCATCCAGCATCACCGTGTCACATCCCAGAGGACAGATAAAGTTAATCTTCATCAGTAGGCATAGAAGCAATTGCAATGGATAAATATATAAATGTAAGTTCCCCTATTTTATTCCTGTAAAACAAAGGACCACAGCAAGCTGTTTCTTTGTCACATGTTGCTACATGGTCCCACAGCTAGGCGGCAGGCATAGTCACCAGGGCAGGAAATGCAGCACCAGCACAGCATCAACTGGATGATGGAAACCCCACTGGACAAACACACATGGGAAAGGGTGTCACCTTTTGTCTGATTCCTGTGCCTGTGTATAGTGCAGATACCTGACATTCAAAATGTACTGCACACCCACCATATAGCCCTTAGTTGGTCTGCGCAGGCACTATCAAAACCAAGATTCAGAACTGGCTTTGAAAGGAGCAGGACGTCACCTTGGAAAATCTCATTGTGGACCATCAAAAGTTCCGGAAGAAGTTTGGTGGCCATGTATAAAAATAAGGACCAGTGTCCAAACACAACCACATGCTTTGCTTGTCTCCACTTACCCCCACTCATTTAAAACAAACAAGTGAACTTAGTTCCTAACTTTCTTGTATAAAGGTTCCTCACTGTACCTGACAACTACCATTGGTCACTTCCCACTACTCTGCCACGCATGCGGGCAGTCTGTTGAGTGGGCTATGTAATAAACAAGCTGACAGCAAGTGGTAACTGACAGCTGTCAGATAAGGTAATGACTGTATATGAGAAGTGCAATGTAATGGACGCAGATGACTATGTCTCTCGCCATATTCTTTACCTGATGAGTCTGTTACGTATCATGTTCCTAGTATGTTTTAATTTAATCAGCCCATGAACAAAGACCAATTGAAGTGCTACAGTAATAGCAGTGAATTAAAATGTTGCATGCAGGGCTGTGGAGTTGGAGTCAGTAAAAATGTACCGACTTCAACTCTGACCTTGATATAAAAACTTAAACAGAGACTAGCTACAATAACCATTAGCTTATACTTAAATATAGGTTATAAGTGTAAATAGTAGCCTGATGATTCACGTGGTGGTGGTGAAATATTTTACAATACCATTTATCATATTAGTAGGTTTACCATATTGAGCTTTTATGAAGGAGTCAAGAGTCAGAGTCGGAGTTTTAAAAATTGAGGGGTCAGAGTCGGAGGTTTTTGTGTACTGATTCCACAGCCCTGGTTATATGTTCTGGAAAGTGAACAGTAAGAACAAGACAAAATTTACTGCAACACTGCATATATAGCAGTTCGAGGATTACATACATTATACAGCATAATGTAAATTTTAGATGAAATACCTTTCACAGTTATTCTGTTATTTGTCTATTTATTTACTTATGGTTTACTTAACGATACTGTCAGTAGCTCAGGCAACATGATGTGAAACAGTACGATGATATTAATGGAAAGGTTGTGGAAAGAAGCAGGCATGAAAATTTGCAACACTATCCTACCATTTGTAAGCAGCTACTCAGAAAAATAAAGAAAAACCTTATCCTAGGCATTTTCCACGCCAAAATAAAAACTGAGGACCTCACAGGTACAAAGCAAGAGTGCTAACCATCTGAACGAACCATTGTGTGTGTGTGTGTGTGTGTGTGTGTGTGTGTACAAACAGTAAAATCATACATAGGACTACTGTGTTTGCACAATGTTTTGATACGTACACTAAGTCTAAATGACACCTGTAGCTGCACTCACAAAGTTAAAATAGAAAAGTTTCTTGTATTTGAAGATGGTTTCATTTTCTTCCAACAGATTTGAATCTGGACACATGGTACATTAGTTTCAGTCATTATACTTCAGCTTTACTTCAGACAAAGAATGCATTGGTCTAGCAAGCACAAATATTAAACAAATTTTATTCTGTATCTCTACACTTTATGCTGTACCTTCAGAAACTGTAAACGCTGAATCAGGTTCCCTGTAGAGCACCAAACTACCATTATACGAAAGCAGGCGTGTGATTTTGCTCCTCATAGAGCTCAGCCGCCAGGACTGCATCCAAGTGGCAGCCATATAATACAATGTCAATAACATGATGTATTTGATGTTAATGTCCAGCAGTCACAACTCCACGCTATTTCATCGCTTGCTGTAATTTGAAGGTCACAAATGCACTGTACAAATACAGTAACTTAAATTCATCTTCACTCAGTACAACAGTGTCCTGCCTGTGTCCTTTCAAATTACTGCGGTCCTATTTATGAAATCACAGAAAAAGGTAACATTTTAAAGCACCGACATATACATATAACCACAAAAAATTAGATTACAGCGGTTTCATACTATTTTCTTCACAGATAGAACGTACAATTAAAACTCTTACATATGTAAGGCTGTAATCTCTTTACATTCACGATTTCCATAAATTCATAAAATATACTCAGCGTAAGGGTATATTCAAATCAAAGGTAACTACTCATAAATAATACGCCGGCTGCAGTGTACAAATGCTGCCACGCCTGTTAATGTTCCGTACATCTGAATGGCATAATGACGACTAGAATTCTAATTTCATAAACTCCTTGTTTATTATCATCACAGGCGTGTTACACATTAATAAAACTGATTAAGTAGTGGAGGATCACATACACTGCTCGATCAAACAACTCCAACACACACACACACACACACACACACGCGCGCGCGCGCGCCCGCACACACACACACACACACACACCCGAGTGAAAGACACGCCGCTCGCCCTTTACAATGTGGTACAGTATGGCGACCGCGCATAACAACACGGATTACGTGTGACGACGGAGTCACGACATGTAGTACGTTCGTAATTATCGTTGCTGCCGAAACGTACCCCTAGTGGGCGGTGACTCGCAAGATGTTGGGCGTGTGGCACGATCAGACGGCGGGAGTATCCAACAGTGGTGCCACTATAAACATATCAGAAATAAGTTAAAATCTCAAATGAGGATGAGGTGGCAATAGAGGTGTAATTCTTGAACTTATGTAAGATAACATACCATAATATTTTTCTTTCCTACCAAGAAAGTGTCCCTGATAATGATGAGCTACTCATCGAAACATGTCGGACTTTACAAATGAAATTTTAAAGTAAATCAGTTATACATTGTATTGGAATTGATGAGCTCAGAGGTTGGCTGTACCACAGACGAGCTGTTAGCCTCGATTTCGTCACGTCATTACCGTGAAGTGAATGTCCGGCCAATGGTGATGTTCCAGCTCGAACTTGCAGTGCGTTGGTTTATTCCGGAGGATTGGACGGTAGCGAGACGTAATGTGCAGGGGTCAGATGGACAGATAGGATTAGCGGCGGTAGGTTATTGTGATCAGTGGTTTGTCATCCCGCTTGGAGAAAGTGATCGTTATTGAGGATAGGTATGTGTGTGTGGAAATGAGTGTTACGATTGCAGGGTTGCCGTTGCTCAATGCAAAATAAAACGAAAGGTAGTACCGCGTAGTAGTGCGGGAGCATGTACGCACATAGGTTTATATTCGTATATGATGCCCTATTATACATGTATAACTACGTATGCATAAGCGTAATTGTCAGGACAACAAAATTAACATAAATACAACACTGAATTTTGAAACATCAGTTTTTGTCTCTAATTTAGTGCCGAGGAAACTTAAGGCACTTATCCCAGCACGAAAATTACTGTTTTCTGGCATGAGATCATATAGTGTGGAATAACTTAATCTTAGGAGGACCCTCTTTCTCTGACAGGGTCCCTCGATATGTCAGGAGATTTTCCCACGTTACATGGCGTTACATCACAGAAGACAGTAACCTTTCTAGTCAGTGCTGTGAGAATAGCGCCTTTGTTATTTCCACACTATGTTTGTCACATGATTGAACTTACAGCTCCAGTATGCCAATAAACTCGAGCGAGCTTCTCAGTGTTGTGGCCCAGCTAACTGAAGACAGGCATGTTCGTGCCACGGTCAGAGAATCACTCAAGGGTGGTTGCATTGCTGCCACTACGACAGTAGTTGGAGGACTTCTTTTGGGTCCAGCTGGATTAGCAGTAGGTCTGTCATATTCATGGGTTGCATATTGTTTTTGTAAGTCATGCAAGTACATTTGCAGAAATCTTTTCTAACACATAAAAGTATGGAATGTGGTCAGCTGTTAAAATGTCTGGTTGCAAGCTGCATAATGGAGAGTTTGATTTCTGGCAAGGATAGCGCATTTTCTGTGTTCCCCTGCATCCATACATGTTCTGAGGCCTACTCAGCCATATGTCTGATGGGTAGTGAAGCGTTGTGCTAACCACATCTTCAATTACTACCACAGTTAGTCTGTTTGCAGTCACCATGTGAATGCTGTGCCCCTCATAGGCACTTGCGAGAAGTCAAGGGGCAGTTATTTTTTAAGCAATATGTTTCCAGTCATCTCCTACACACATCAACAGGTGGTGAAAATCTTTGAAAACATTGGCTCGTGTCTCAGAAATTCTTGTGATGAGTACAAGCAAGTCCATTTACAAAACTTAATATAATTTTTTTCAGTATTTTCATATTGTGAAAACACCAACCTCATGGCAGCTGCACTACATGAACACTTAAATGCCAGTGTTAAAAATTTATATAGCTTTATGTCCACTGTACACCTTCACGATATATGCAAGCACTGGGATCCATTTCCTTAGGCATATTTATTTTTGTTAAACTAGAGTGGCAACATTGTCATAACTTTTGTTTCTCCTGTGAATCATACAAAACATTCTATTTCCATGTAGTACATGTGCAACTGAGTTAAAGGAAATTTCATTAATTGCAGGGGGAATAGTTGGAGGGTGTACAGCTGCTCTCATAAGCAAGGGCAAATTCAAGCCAGTATCAGAGGTCATCATGAATGACATGACAAATGCCCAGCGTGAGAGGCTTGCTGCATCTGTTGCTGCTGTAGTTGCAGATTTACGTGTGGAGGATGTTGTGTTGCTGCTTCCACTCCTGCTGAACAATCCAGGTGCGAAAGAGGCTGTTCTGAGGTCAGTCTTTGCATTTCTACAGAACGAGATGCAGCTGCAAATTGTGGACTGAATATAAGGCTGTGCCATAAGTTTGTGATACTTTGTAGACAGATGAGAACTTCCTGTACTTTCATAACTGCAGTTTATCACTTCAGGTAAAGAGGGTGGCCAAATAGCATACAGAAGTGATTAGATGTTGTAGGATTTCTCTGGAACCTACTGCGTCTATCTTCAGGACAAGAGTAAATTTTCTGCCTTCCCCCCCCACCTTTGCATTTTACCTTGTATGTGTGTCTTCCAGTCAGGCCTTTTTGATGGCCCAATCCCACAAGCTCGCATTCAGCTGTGCCCCCTTCGTTCATTCTCAGGCCATTTTTGTTATTCCTTCCTCCATTCAGTGACACTTCCCATGCAGCCCACCTTATACCCTGAAGACACAAACAGCAGAACATTCCTCTGAATTGTTGGTGCCCGTCTACCAGACTACATGGTGTCACATTACAGAAGACACTTAGCCTTCATAATCATTGCTGTTACAGTCTTGTGTCTCACGCAGCTTACAAGGTGTTGCCAGTATTCTGAGTATAACAGAATTAGGACCTGTAGAGAAATTACTTTATAATTATGGAACTGAATGGCTTAAAATATCATATTAAAACATCCTATCATACTAAAACAAAATGTGATAGCTAGAGTCTCAAAACATTTGTTCCTTATCTCAGGAATGATAAACCTGTGATATGTACTGAAGTTGACATGGATAATGATACCACTGTGTGTGCCATTACAAATGTGTACAGACGCAGTGATTCACGTTTTCTGGGATGTGATGCTGTGTGGTTGTGTGAGTAGTTCCAGACATTTCAAAGAATCATGGTCTCTTCATCTTTAGGGCCATGGAGTCTTCTTGGACTGCTTGTTGCTCAAGATGAGGGCGCTGTGATCTGTTGCCATGACAGGAACCATTGTCACACCCATACACCATCGCACGATGCAGGTCCGAATCTTCAGAAACACAATCTTCTTGCACTGTGTGGACATGTTTGCCATTAAACACATTTATTTCTGCAGACATTGCAGACCTGATTTTGAAGCCTTATTTCTTGTAATTTCTGTGCATTATTATTACTAATATAATTATGGAGCTTTTGCTCAGTCATTAGTCTGAATTATGACACAAAATGAAAGGTGACTGGGTAGTTGGATTTTTAAGAAAATAAACATGACAGAACCCAGACAACCTAAACCTTAATAAAGCATTTTTCGTATCACTCATTATATCATGACTAAACAAATGATTTGATAGCGATTTTAAATGATCCATAACCATGTTTTAAATAGATATGGTAACTAAAACCACCAAATACACACAAGTTTATGAAAATATAAATGTAATAATACCTCTTTGGCCACTCATGTGGCCATCTTCAAGGAGATGCATTACAAAGAATACATTGAGATGTTACAAAAGTTTGTGAACCAGTGCACATGTAAAATATTAAATGATTGGCCGAAACATGTAGGACATATTACTACATTTATTATGTGTTTTCATAAACCTGTGTGCATTTGTTGGATTTAGTTACCGTATTTGACATCAATGAAATCAGGGACTTTAGCCATCATCCTGTGCTGAGATAATGAATTGGTAAAACATGACATTTTGGTGACAGGATCAGAACCCGCCCTCAGGTTAAAAACACACTCCAAACTTAACTCAGTTGGGCCCAGGTAACGCTAGTCTCAACCTCTGGGTGAGAGACCCAATATTATTTGCGACACAGGGCGGTGGACAGTGTGTGTCATACCATTATCAGCATCTGACAGAGGTGTGATACAAACTGTTGTGTGTGCGTACATTTATAATTGTATTATTGATTTGTTTTACAGTATAAAATTTTGTTTCATGTATATTAAACTTAAGTCACCTATCTGACCCCTTCAGTGCTGACTTGAATATGGTGCTTACATTCAAGACTGTGGTTTCATGAATGGTATTTTTTGTTAAAAAAAAATGTGGCCACAGAGGTGCTGCCATCCTACTGATCTTACCAAAAACATGGCTGTGAATTATGCACAATGATACATGTAAAATTTCAAAGCAGTGAATTTGAATGTTACATGTGGCCACGCACGTGAGATTTGTGGGTGTTAATCATTGAGTCTCACAGTTTACTGCCTCTTTCATTTTATATTCTTTGGATAGGCACAAAAATTCAGGCACTGAAAGAGCATGTATATGTAGAGTTGGCTCAGTGGACATCCTAGCTTGATGAGTGTATGCAGGGCTGGTATAGAAGGGTTAATCTTTATAGTACAAAAATCAATTAAATAAATAGTTAATAGAATTTGTTTACTGCTACATGTAACTACTCTCTTGTGATGGAAGTGGCAAAGCTGTGATAGAAGTCATATCTGAAAATTACTGAGCATTGCAATAAGCGCCGTTTTAATGGATGCAAATTAGAAATAAAAGTGGCTTTTAGTGCATGTATACAGCCTCCGAGGACAAATCAAATCATCGAAGCACAGACACTGAAATGATTTTCAGAAGAGTACTTATGAGTTTCAAATGTATGTAGGAATGTTTGTCAAATATATGTATTAAAGTGTTGATTTACATATAATAAATAAGCATATGAATATTGTCATTAATTTATGTATGGAGATGAACATCTTTGTTTTTATTCTTCCATATGTATTTCCACTCTTTGGACGTTGGTCATCCAGTAACCATTCCCACTTCATATGCCTGCATATTCTGAAACCTCCTCCTCCTCATCACTTACCTCCCATTTTCCTTTCACACAACATGGTTCCAAATTTTCTGTTGCCATCTTCAAGTCTTCCTGTTGATATTTTCTATTAGTTTCATGTTAAAAACCTTAGTTTTACACTATGCAGCATAATATTGTTGTGCCAGTGTTTTGGAGGAATGTCTGAATACATTACATTTACATGGCGTAAAACCCCAGAAGACTGTCATTTGAGCAACACAGGCTGTGGAAACCTGCGAACCTATATCTTTTTCTGTTGTTTATTAATTTACCTCTACACATTCTCATTCCTTGCTCTGTCTTTTCTGGTTTTTTGTTTTACAGACCTTAAAAATCTTACTGCAGCTGCTGTTGGTCTGCTAACACCATTGTCTGAATTTGTCTTGGTTCTTGCCCATATTTCTGCTCTGAGCTTCCAGTTACAAAGAGACATTTAGCTCAAACAAATGTATTTCCCAGAGTACTCTACATAAAAATCACACTACCTCTCACACATCCATTTACATGAACGTACAACTAGAAATTGTTACATCACACAGTTCACCTGCATCAACAAACAATGTCTATGTACACATCCCAACCAAATAAACGCACACAACAACTGACATTATGTCAAAGTGATTCACTTGTTAGTTCTTTATCTTTTGAAATAAATGTCCATCAATGGAACTGCACAAAAATACCTCTTATATACAAATGACCAACTTCATCATAATGTGCAATCATTAAACCAGATCTCCCTGTGAGAAAATTAAAAACACATCAGATATATTGGCATACCAGTATTTCTTAATATCTTTGGTTTTGTACAAAGATATACAAGGGTTTCTGACTGCTTCTGTTGTTGAACTAGTGGTCGAGTATCCGCATGTTGCCAGACACAATTTTGTTCTCTAGCACTGCTCCTGAGGGAATGTCAATTCTGTCACCGTGGTTTGCTATGATGATAACTGTACCCTGGAACAAAGGGTCAGATCTGTCACCATGTCCTCTTGAATGACAGAATATAAACTTCTTGTCTCACGACTGCCTTCCTCAAGTGCCAAACTATCATGAGCCAGATTAAAGGAATTCTAATGTAAATTATTTTTTAGCATTAGTGAGGGAGCAGATGTTTGAATTGTCACTTCTTAGGAAGTTAATGTAAAGGTAACATGCCATGACTGGCACAGAGGGAAGAACAGAGGTGTACCTCATGCTTAACCTGAACACTAGGTGGGGGTGGGTAGTCAACACCATGCCCCAGCTGCTTCATCCCTGGGAAGGGGCCTGGGAGCCCACTGTAAAAGAGGTTGGGTGGGTCCCAGTGCAGGTCTGGATGGGTATGGAGAACAGAAAATCTCTTGTCCCTGCCAGAATTCAAACCCTGAACTATCCGGCACATAGTGAGTCACTACACTGACTGCTATGCTGGCCCCAGGAAATAATACGTATTAGCAATGCAATGCTCCAACACTGTCTTTTTCACTACCACTCCCAAAGCAAGGTGTAAAAAACTGGTGCCAGGCCTTCTTTCCACTGAACTTCTTAGACTAAAATCTACAAACTGTGTCTTAAATACACATGTTAAGATTTTATGATCACATGTTTTGTTTCCTGCATAGAATCTTGCATCCCACAGAACAATGATGTCTGTCAGCTTGACAAATCAACTTGTCTCAGACAAGCCATCTGTTTATGTACTTGTTTATTTAATAATTATGTCATTAGCTCGGTCTAGACTACAGACCAAATAAAAGGATAATTACAGAATAATACATTTGAAAGGATGGGGGAAGAAGCAGTTATATACTAAATGAGGTACTGTCCTGGGGTATGCCTGTAGGGACTGAGGATAAACATAAACCTCAGCAACCATCATAGTCCCAGCAAGGCTGAACGTGGTACTTCCCAAACACCAGTCAGAAGTGCGACCAATCAACCCCTGCATTTTACTCACACACATGCACATTTATAAGGTTACCTTGTACTTCCAGACATACCTTCAGTGAGACGTCTCGACCAAATGTGACGTCTCCTGACACTGTTAAGTGGTCCAGTTCAATAAGGTCTGGGATAGTGGCAAACCGAGACAGAAACTCCTTTACCTGTAGCATAACAAACATTCAAATTTATATTCGGTACAGATGTACACATTATGTAATCTCATGGGGTTACTACATCATCCATTCTGGGTATCAGTCATCAGCACCTGTGAGTGCAGGATTCAAACTGAGCAGTGTTCCAGTCACAGCAGAAATGTGGCACTTAGAAGGCAATGTGCTAAAAGTTACATTCCCCGCTATTAGACACGGACAGCTAATCATTACTTCTGTTATAAAATAAACACTGGATCTGCCAGATGTTCACATAGTCACAATAATGTGACTGACTAACCAACTGACCAACTCCATGTAGCCGAGTCCCTCTTCAGAAGCCAACAGTTTCTCAGCTAGTCAAGAAATTCCTCATTTTTTGGAACCCAAAGGTTCATTACTGTGTTCACAAGAGGCCACCACTTGTCCCTTTCGTGAGTAGATGAATACAATCTATGGCCTTCTATTTTTAAAGATCCATTTTAATATTATCTGAGGGCCTGTGTAATATTTCATAACACAATAATGTGACACACAAACAATAAAGTTACTGACTTCTTGAAAGTGACAACAGAAGAATCTGTGATTTTCTATGTATGTTTAAAGAAAAAGTTAGGCAGCTGTAATGTTGCTTCTCAGTTTATATGGGTGCAAAACTTTGTTGGAAAAAACATGATTTACAAGTATCTCAGAACATAGTAAAGAAAATTTCTGCTTGCGCATGCCATGAAGGTGTATGAGGCAGTGGAGTTATAGCTCCACTGCCTCACAAATCTTCATGGCATCTGTGCTTTTTTACTTTACATAACAGATGTATCTTTTTTATTTCCTGAATTTAATGAACTAACCTTTGAGAAGTGATTGTCGCCCAGCTTCACAAGGGGTGTGGTGGGGAACATTCGCTGTGGGCTCATTACCAGCGAGCCATTCCTGAGGCTGTACAGATTGCTCATTACAAGCAGCAGGTCGGATGTCTTCTTAACTGGAAGAAACCGACTGCGTGGTACGCTGATGCCTGCAATACAAATCTGAGGGTCACATAGTGTGCACTAATAGCAGGAGCTTTAACTAATTTTGTAAGGACATTTAATCATTCACATTAATTTGTTTCCAAACCCACTTCTACCGCTAGAATTCAATTTGCATAAAAATTAAGAGAAAGCTACAGCATAAGAAATAAAATACTCCTGTCATTTGTTGTTCCAATATGTGAACTACTAGGAGAGATGTCACAGAATGTAAACAGCAATGATAGAATGCTGAGCATAAGACCACAATGAGGCAGTGAACTCGATAAAGTTGGCAATGGCAGGGTTCAGACAGTGGATAGGAAAGGGTTAAATAAAGGAGGAGAGAGGTGGGATATATCATGATATGGGAAAACAAGAAAGGTAGGTACAGTGATCCCTTATCCAGTGTGAAGGTCAGGGGGAGTGATCATGACATGTCCCCGGTTAGACTGTGTTGCAGATTTTTTGTGGCAAAAATAGGGTTATGTGAACATGGTCAAGGGTACATTGACCCTTGAAGATGGGGCTGATGCACTGCCCCAGAACATTTGAAACAACCTACGGTGCATAAGCCAGAAGAGCAAAGGTTTCAGCGGAATAAGATGGCAGGGCTAAGAATTAATAGAAACAGAATGCCACAGGTTGTGAACATGAAGCTATACACAATGCGCAAGAGCAAGACCAACTGAGACAAGAAAAACAAATTAGGAAAGCTATCATGCACAAGGACATGTGAAGACAAATTTGGATGCAGAGATGTCATTGATAGATAGCCCACACGAAGTGAAAAATTCTAGAAAAGAAGGAGATTTAAAACTTGTACGACATGCTGTGGTATATAAAGGGAATGATGATTGTTATTTAACAACACTGTACACTTAGAGGTTTTATAGTATAAAAGAGGTGACACGATCTTAACAACTGCATCTAAGAATACTGTAGCATTTATGAAAGTACTATCTAAAGTTTACCCACAGGGACAAGGAAAACTGCAAAAACCATCACTTAGGACAGCTGGTACAATGGCCCAGATTTTCTTGAATTAACTTCTGCATACAAGTCTGAATCATTGCTTGTACCAACCAAAATGGTATTACTACAGTCACAGCAAAATACTGAAGGTAATGAACCCCACTAATGTACATGCTTCACTCACCCAATCCACCCTCAAAAGATTTCATGGCAGCACCAACAGCTGTCTCCAGCTGAATGACGTTCAACCCATTATCCAGAGATTTGTTGTTGACAATGATCTCCATGTTAAGAGAGTTCTGATTCAGAACCCGCTCAATGGCTGCACAGTATGAATAAACACACGGTTACACAGTTACATAAAGTCAAAAGTAAAGTTGCAATGTTTGAGATTCCCACAGCAGTGTTGCTGAGGATTCAATCTTCCACGATGCAATGCTGTGTCACTGGGACTATCTGACCCAGAAGGTGAAGGCACTACAGTCTTTGGAAACATCAGCAACCACCCACCCATCTGATGACACAGTGTCAATCTGAAAAGACCTAAATCATCAAAATATTAAGTTGTCCCTCTGTCTAAGTACCAATGCAACACAGCAAGCATGGGAAGAACAATGTAACTCTACACATGCTTAACTCTTCAAAGTGCACTGGTTACTTTACGTACCACCTTGTTGAACATTCACAAACTGTGTATGTTCAATTTGACTCATAGAATTTGAGGTAAGAAACTGATTTTAAAATATTTACACCAATTTCATGCTTCAAATTGTTGTCAAAAATAGAATGTGGTCACCTATATACACTTGGCTGCTCTATCCTCCAAGGAACATGACCCTAGTAAAGGAAAGGAGAGGAAAGTCATTGTTTCTGTGAGCCTGATTATAAACTGTGGCAAAAAGAAACCCCTGTGCTCCTGCTGCAAATCAAATCCTGGTCTGCAGCTGTCTCCACTTATGTAGTTACACTGCCATAAAACACATCATACTTGTACATACTCAATTAGCTTTTGTAGTAAAATTAAGAAACGAAGAACCTCCTTTCAGTCCCAAGTAGAGCAAGGTAAAATGTTGCAACACCACGGTCTAGTAACCAGCCCCTGAAGACAGGTGAGTAAGAAGCACTGCTGGAGTAATAAATAGTGGAGGAAAGATGAAGTGCTTGGGGATGAACCCGTCCCAGTGGTCTATAAAAAATCCCACACTGGCACTTGTGGGATTATACTCAGATCACCACAGTGGGCAAAGGCAACCAACTGCGTGAACTATGGCATGGCCAAGACAGAAGTACAAACATCCCAATACATTTTATGCAGCAGTTCTTATGTACAGCCTGGACATGACTGAAAAATTTTGTAACCAGAGCCCAAAAATAGCCACAAAAGGCATGAAATCAAGGGTAAACCATTTAGCACCATCATATGTGGTATGGTTCAGCTAAAGCCATTTGCAGCTTATTCATTTATGGTTTATTGAACAATAATGTCAGACTACACAGCATCAACTGGTAGTATCAGTGAATAAGGAATTAGTATGTGGAAGAAGTGCCAAGCCCAGTTGTAGCACAGTCTAAGGCGTGGGCCTTCGGCCAAGAGCTGGCTGGGACCGTGGGTTCGAATCCCACTGGGGGCACGGATACTTGTCTTTTGTGACTGTGTGTTGTTAGGTAGAAGTCTCTGCAATGGACTCATCACTCGTCCAGAGGAGTTCTACTGACAGTGGTGTGTCTAACTGAGTGTGATCTTGAAATCTCCAAAAGGTGGCAGCCTAGGTCCAATTTGGGCTGTTGCACCACAGGAAAGGAATGTGGAAGAAGTGGTTATGACCTAATTTGATGTATTATCCCAGAATTTGCCCAGAGAAACTGAAGAACATAAAGCTTTAGGATAAACAGTCAAGCATCTGGGCTCAGATTAGAACCCAGGACCTCCTGAATACAGTGCATGAGTGCAGCACAACATTCTGTCACTCTGTCACTGCTGACCACTCAACCACAATATTCTGTCACTCTTAGCCACTGCGAAGCAGTAATGTGAAGGATAATGAAGACTTGGTTAATAAACATGTGATGAATTTAAAAGGAAAAGTAAGTACCAGCTAACCCCATGAAATCCATCCAGGCTACCTGAGAAACTGATGTGCCCAGTAAACATTGACTGTTTTCTGTGATAAACAGTTTTGTAAGGCGTGAAAAAAATTAAAATAATACTAAAAAAGTGAATGAACTACGAAACGGGGGCCAGAAAGGCTAAGTCAGTAGAGTGTTAAGCTGTGGATTAGAAGACTGAGGAACCAGGATTCAATCCTTGGCAGGGGCAAAGATTTTTCTCTTTTCTATAGTGTTCAGATTGGTTGTGGCCCACCCAGCCCCCTATCAAACAGTAGTGAGGGGTGTTTCCCTGCAGATGAGGCACCCAAGGCGTGCAGCTGTCCACTCAAGGTAAGAGTGCAAGAGCTATACTTCCATTTCCCGATACACCTTGATGGTGTGGTGCTTCATCCAACACAGGGACGACACTACCTTTTACTGTCTACTGTGTCTCACAATATGGCACTGTCAGGACACACACATGTGCAGTGTATGCAATACGTACCATCCAACTTGGCCCACAAATTATTGGTGTTGAAAAATTTGAATGTCTTGATCGACTTAAAATCATCTACATGTTCCTTTGGCACCTGCGCTATCTCAAGCAACCGCAGCTTATTCTCATAGTGGATCAGAGTACCACCCTGCGCAACACAAAACATCACCAATCATCAGAGTACCACCCTGAGCATCACAAAACATCAATCATCAGCGTACCGCCCTCAGCAACACAAAACATCACCAATGTATATCATTATTCAATGGTCTCTGTGTTAATATTTTTTCACTCTGCCCAGGTGACAGCTTTCAGTTAATGGCTGGCTGTCCTATCTTATGACAGTCACCAACTTCCAAAATCACTGCCACATGATGATCAAGTGCAAAGTGTTACACCCTCACTCATTATATTCTCTGACATGCTACATTAGCTCATAAATGAAAACAACAGATGGCACAAGTTTTATATCTTCTCATGTGTCCTTTTTTAACTTTTTGGATAATTTTATCTGCAGTTGGTTAAGTCGGGTTGTAAATAAGAGGACAGAATATGGTTAACTGTAAAGCATTTCCTACCTTAACATCAGCCCTGGTTTTGTCCGTGACCTCCATGACAAATTCTGTCGATTTGCCATTTGATGGGTTCAAGAGAAGATTTAAGATGTTCAAGTCCACTGTGGCTCCAAGATTGTCGATGTTGGAGATAAAACAGTACTCACGCCCCTGCAACAGAACACTTAAAGATAACCTGGAAAACCTTATTAGCTGGGGACTGACTAAGGGGCCCACCACATTTCACTGTTCCACCAACCCACAGCACCCAGCACAGATTCTGAGATTCTGACCATTAGCCCTATGGCACGGAAATTAAGCACCCAGTGTACTGTGCAGCACACCCCCAACTTAAATGGCTAGCATTGCTCTGAATGTTCTTAGTGACAACTTTTGTTGACGTTGTGCTTTCTCAGCATCACCAGTGCATTGACTATAGTCAACTTCTGGCAACAAAGGGTTAATTATTGCTACCCTGCTGGTTTTTTAGATTACAGACACACCATCTTAGGTAAGTAGTGATAACAAGGGGCTAGAAAGTGTGGCAGGGAAAACAGGATAGGATACCTACTGACAAATTAAATGGTAAGGTCTGTCCATGATGTTGCTAGTTACACCAAGATACACAGTACACATAATGTTCTAATATCTGGAATACTAGGATATTTGGCAACCCTATGGTCCCACAGGTGCCGGATATTGCAACTTTCACTGTACTTGGCCACCTTTCAGTTATACATAAATGTATGTGAATACTCAATCATACTGTACCAATAGCAGAGGATACTTCAAGGAAGAAGAGTCTATTATCATTTATGCACCACCGGTTACAAAAAACGTCTACTAGATAATCCTGTATGTCAACTCACTGAATCTATAAACTTGCGCAGGAGACCAGAGTTCTTGAAGCTCCCATAGAAGTCACCATGACCAGGTGGGTACCAACTGTTGAAAGCAAACAGTATAAGATTCAGTGTAAACTCTCCATGTAACCAAGTCTGGTGTGTGCTGTATGCTTCAAAATGTTCCATCATCTCACATTAACAACAACATATTCCTTCCCCTCTTTATAAACTGAGTGGCACAGCATCAAGAATACTGATGTGTCAGTCAACCAACTTTATGACAAAGAAACATCATGTACAAGCTCAGCTGGTCAGTTCAGTTGCCTGTTGTGTGAAACCGCATGGTTTGTTAACATGTTCAAAATTTCACCATTGGACCCTAGCCCATGTTGGTTAATTCAGTCCACACCCTCACATCACATGTCTGTAAGATCCATTTTAATATCATCCTTCCAGCCATACCTATGTGTTCTAAGTGCTGTCTTCCCTTGAAGTTTGTGACCAAAATTTCAGTCATTCTCTTATTTCACATCCTTGCTACATGGGCTACCTTCCTTGATTTTTTCACCCTAACAATATTTGGTGAGAACTACAAATCATGAAGCTCCTCACTATGCAGTTTTCTCCACTTCCCTGTCACTTTCTCCTTCTCTGGTCTACATATTCACCCCAGCACCCTGTTCTTACACACCCTCTATCAATGTTCTTCTCTCATTGTGATTTACTGAGTTTCACACCATACAAAATGAGAGAGACAACTGAAGATCTGGACATTTCAATGTTAGGTTTCTAAACAAGACACTGAAGGATACCAGATTCCTTTAAGACACAGAACTTAAATTAAACTTAGTGGTGTTACTCACGCCTCTACGTCTGCATCAATATTGCAGTTTTTGGCAACAGGCAGCAGTGATTCACGGTTGATGCGAGGGAAACAGCTCTGGTTGAATGTGTATATCTCAACCTGCAGCCCCTTATACTTGCGGATGACTTTTTGAGTGTCCTCGTCGGTGTTGAATGAGTTCATTAGCACTAGCGGAACACTCGTCTTGTAGGTCTTATTCAAATGCTGCAAGAATCCTCATGCTGTCTTACAAAAATGAACAGAATGTTTGTGGGGTAAAAACTTGGTAAATGGCTCCTTGAAATAGGAAGAAATTCTTGGGAGGAAAAAATCCAGTCTTAGAAACAGGGACAGTCCCAGACATGTGGGCACCCCAGGGAGGTTAACAATTTGGCGCCTGTTAAAACTGATACTCTTTAAACTTCTTCGGCCCATGATAGGGCTGGCAAAATTTTCGAGGGCTCACGCCGAAATTGCAGATAATCTTGGCAGAGATTCTTTCGTATGTGGAAACCTGAGTTTACTAGCACAACATTTCTGATTATTCTAGTGATGTCTCAATGCGCCTTGTGGTGCCCCAGAAAGCTGCCTGGCTGATCTGCCCCTTAGTCTGGCCTTGCTTAGGACAACAAGTTATAAGGATGGCAGATGAATGGAAGTGGTTTAGGATTACTACCCATGGCAGTCCTCACTGACAACAGTGTTCAACCTTAGGAATATATTGGACAGTTCGTTAGTTAATCAGTTTATGTACATTATTCATGAAGTAATACAAGACGTGACGTTGTCAAAGTGGTCTTGCCAAAGACTCATGTGTTCTGAGATATGCACCCGTGAGTAGTTCATGGCGTTTCAAAGGATCATACAGCCTTCATCTGCAAGGTCAAGCAGTGCAAGTTCAGTCTTGGACTGCTTGACTCTGCAGATGAAGGCACTACAGTCCTTTGAAATGTCACAGACCACTCACTCAGCAACATGGTATCATACCTGAGTTTTCACGAAATTGCTTTACGTGTGTAAATAAACAGCCTTTAACATTTTACACAGTTACCTCATAAGTTTCTGCAAGTTCTGCATAGAATATTTTGTCTACTTAATATTCACTGACAGGTTTATGAAACTTCTGAGTCATAGATGAGTCACCAGCCAAGCATGAAAAGAAAAATTCAGAAACTCGAAAAATTGGCTGTACTTACTTCAATCTGCTGCACAGTAAGGTCAAGAAATGTGAGGTCACTGCGAACTGGGATGACAGACTTGGGCCCATGACAACCCATGGAAGTGCCCAGACCACCATTGAGTTTCACAACTACCAGTTTGTCCAGCATCATGTGAATCTGGTCTGTTGATGGCTGCTGCAGTGTGCTGTAATCCCGCACCTGCCGAACATTCATAAGATACTCTACGTACAAAATCTCACAATATGCTGCACAGGTGTGTCTCTTGTTCACTGGTTTAAATAGCATTTCAGAGCATATTGGTTACTACCTGTACCACCTGTTTTATCATTCAGATTCTCTGGATATTTTCCACAGTGCATGTGTTTGTGCGTTTCACAAGATTCTCACAGTAAGCAACATTTATTTCTCTGAATAACATTAACTGATAATGGACACCCAGTGTACATTCTGTGTGCTAGGTACCGAACTTGTATTGTTTACCTGAACTTCACGCATTGAAGTGTTAATAACACTGCACGGCTGTAAAGTAAGAGAGAAACTGTAATGCATTCAAAGGATGACTGATGTCTTCAGTGAAATACCTGAATGACATCATGGAGCAGAGTCCTTCTGAAGGTAACAGTCAATCAGCTACTCAAGTTCTTTGCTTCTTTGGAAATTGAATGTTTATTACTGTGATCATAACAGACCACCATGGGACTCTGTCCATACCCAGGTGAGTTCAGTTCAAAACTTCCCACCCTGCTTTTCCTAGATACATCTTAACATTATCTTCCCATCTACGCCTAGGTCTTCCAAGAGATCTCCTCCCTTCACATTACCTGATCTATAATGTCCGTGCTACATGCCATACACATCTCAGTATTAATCACGTTTGCTGAAGAGTACAAATTATGAAACTGTGTTAGTTGAAAAGTACTGATTTGTGTGGCAGAGTACTATGGATCCTGCTATGGCTTACAGCATTTTCTGGAAGTTTCTCGATGCGCTCCCAGTCAACAGACGGCCCCTCCTCCTGCAAAAAGCGATGGAACAGTTCTGCAAATCCATCCAGATCCTTCTTTACAGACGGTTGTCTTGCCTCAGGCGCTGAATTCAGCAACTTGTCCAGTTCATGCTGCAGCTGGATCTGCGCATCTCGCTTCGTCAGCTCCTTGAACTCTCGGGAGCCAGATGGCGCTCTCTGGTGTCCACGCACCTGCAACAACCAATCATACACTTGATATACTGATGTCCACATCCCTGCAATAATCAATCATACTCTCTAATACATCCTATTTCTGTAAAACAATATGCCATGACTTCCAGCTACATTTAAGGTACTATGTTGTCATCTACTGGGAGGAACTCAGGAAGACCTGCGATAGCTGATCTATTGCACAAAAAGTGAATCTAAGACCTTCATAATACAAAGCAGCACTGCTGGTTTCAGCTGTACATTAAAGTAAGCAGCCAAGTGACGCACATTATTCTGTTTGTTGTTCTAATACTGCATGCCACTGTATCAACTGCTTGTTTTTTATGAAGTGGGGGAGGGGCACTGAATGTCATGGTCAAGAGGGCATATTCGAAAGGTCCCAGGTTCAAATCCTGGCACTGAGACAAGCTATCATGTATATCCTCAGTTCCTCTAGGCAAACTGCAGGTAGTGTTCACAATTTGGCGGTGGCTATTACCTTCCACATTCCTTCCAATTCACTGTTCACAGATCATCACATCGTTTGAAGCTACACAGGCTGTGCTACTGGCAGCAGCATTAAATGACTAAAACAAGTAAATATATATAAGGAGAACTCGGTTTGTCATTCTAAAGGATTGACAGCACTTGAAAATATCTGAACTTGAAACAGAAGAGGAACAACCACAATTACATAACAAGGAACTTCACAAATTTTACTTTATTTGGGTTAAAGTAAACACAAAGTCATCGCTATGCATGACACGAAGGCACCGGGGGGGGGGGGGCCATGACTCCACTCCTTCGTAAAATCTGCGCTTGATGAAGATGAGTGGTCAGCTTCTCGCCCCGGCCACTTGACCCCCCCAGGGAAAAGAGACTCCAGTAGACACTGATCAGAAGGCTGGGTGGTCCCCAGAGCCGGTCTCGGCGTTTTGAAGAAGAGAAAAATGTCTTGCCACTACTTGGGAAACAGACGGTTCCTCGACCGTCCATCCCATACCCAAGTCACTACAATGACCGCGCTACATCGCCTCCCGTTTGCTGGGACGATTAAATTAATATCATAAATGGGTGATAAATGTGGCACACATGAAAGAAGGGAAAAATCAATACAAAATGCCCACTGGAAACTCCGACGGCCAGACACCACTTATGAAAAAAAGACAGACGAGAGAATAAAAGGAAAACGCGTTTCACACAAATATATCATGGAGACACAAGGCTCTGGTGAGTAGAGAGACAGGCATGTCCTTGATCGGCTGCTCCAGTACTACTGACAGATTTATGGCTTATTTAACGATGCTGTCCGCAGCTCAGATAACGCAGTGTACAACGGGGAGTTGAACTGAGAAGGATGAATAAGGAAGTGGTCGTGGGCTGATTTTATGGTCTGGCCCAGCAACACCTGTCAGAATAGCCGGTGTCACGCTGGGGACGTGGAATTGCTGCTCTGGTGTTTGGTTCAGTTTATTTTACACCTGCACACCGCCAAATGCCTTTTGCCTTTACCACCACTGGCAGTTTAGCACAGGGGCTCACAAATCCCAAGCGTTAGGTCGCCCGGGTGACTAAATTTTGTGGTTCCTTAGTATGAAACTTGGGACACGCTGTGGCGCCCTTGGTTGAGGCGCGGCGCTACAATCCGGAAGGTCGTGGATTCGATTCCCGATGGTGTCACTGGAATTTTGATTCATATAATCCTTTATGCCGCACTATGGCCTTGGGATCGAAAGAGCGTCTAACAGAAATAAGTACCAGGGATATTTCCCGGGCGGGGGGTAAAGGCGGCCGGTGCGTAGGGCTGACAACCTTACCACCTTCGTGTGCCGATTATCTTGAGGTCTGGGAGCCTCAACCTTCTGGAACCCTCAGGGCCTCTCCAGGCCTGTACAGGGGTAACCTTCCCTTTCTCATGGAACTTGTTTCATGTCACCCATTTGGCGCCTAGACGCTTGAGGTGGCTCCTAAATTTTCGGAAAATTTGTGCACCCCTGACTTAGCAATCTCCAGACATAAAAAGTCCCCAAATTCGTCCCAGAAACAACACGCTGAGAAACAGCAATACCTTCAGCAGACGCGGGTCTTTCACTTCGCAATTCCTATCCAGAATATTGACACCAGACCAGCCACTGCTCGCACCATGTCCAGCCGCCTGTTTCTGCTGGTGCAGTACCATGCTGCTCACGGACTTGTCAGCGACACACTAACAAACACTCCTTACCTTTACCCGCAAACTCAACGTGACAAATCAGTCCGATCTGTCCGCGTATATCACACGTTTATGACGTTGCTATTCGCACGTAAAACAGTACGTCGCGTCGTCCAGACGGTACCTACCGCAACTCCAGCGTTTTAATAACGCCTACACACAACGACGTAAACAAAATTATGGTCGGAACAGTGCAATCACACATAAACGAAATGTGGGATAAACTTCAACGCGTGTCACGACATCTTTAGACGTTTTAAAAAACTGCCACCACAACCAGCACTTGGACGAATTACAATTATACGAACTGAGAATGCGTCAGCTAAAATGTGGCAAGTCCGTAAACGTCGGACGCTTATCTCGCCGCTCTTATCTGCTCCACTATGGCTCGCTACCCACACAGCACGGACTTAAAAACGAGGGAATACGCTCCTTCTCCCCCCACCCACCTGCTTCATATACGCTTGTCATTGAAACCAGAGAATGACGACAGCATGCACGCGCGTACACAGCGGCGTACGACGAGACCAGCGCCCGCAATGTTCTCGGTACAGTCAACGTAAAGATACCATCAATGCAGCGAATTCAACCCACCTCAACTGAGAAAAACGGCTGGCATTGTTACGGCACCGAAGGTTATGGCTATTTTGATGTGAACTGCGACTCTGTAAATACATCTGTCGCGATCAGTCGATTAGTCGTGATGAAATAACGCCTTTCAATCGATTAATCGCTTTATACACATTACGCCACTGATGTCTGAAGTTCAATACGCGAAAGTTTGCAATTTTTAGTATTCGGTGTATGTAGATTTTCAACTGGCTACACAGCATTTAATCCAATAAACTGCACACTCAAACACTGTGTATTCAGACTACTGCATAGAATACGGATTACATTAAACTTTCAACTGCCATTTATTAAGTACCGGCAACGATGTCCGTGATCAGCAACATTTGCTGTGAAACCAGGAAGCGCCATGAACAATATTTTACATTTTTTCGCCATCGCCTGTACAGCAGGGATACCAAACACTTCTGCAGCCCTGCGAGCTGGGGAAAGAAGGCTGTTTGTCACGTGGAATAATGAATTAATGCGTAATCAAAAAGTTATTTAGTCGCACATAACTGGTATTTTATTTATAATTTATCAACTTGAGACACGTTTTTAATGCATTTACTGCTAGATTACATATACGACAAATTTAGGAAAAAAAAAATATAAAAATAGCTTGCAGTTCTTCGAAACTCTTCAAACGTCACCAATACATGAAGTGCAAACACAGTGGATCTCGAACACCATAAGAAATAAGAACTACATAATAAACGAAATTAATGATATATATATATATATATGTTCAGGAGCTTCTCAGTATTTTATACATTTAAATTTTACCTGAAGTACGAAATAATCTTCGCTAAACGGTGTGCACTGTGACGAGCATTAAGCCTGTCTTTGAGGAGGACTCTAGCACGCACGTGACGTCCTGCACTGCATTGCTCACGCCGAGATTGTCGTATTTCCAACTCTCCAGATACGGCTGCACGTCAGTGACTGCCGACAGCACGTGCCTGTGGTCCAGCAACACATTTATTGAAGGCACTTCGAACTGACTGCCCTAATCTCCATCCACTAACATCTTCTGGGCTGTCTACCGTACTTTGCTTAGTCATGATTGGTTTTCAACTTGGGGGGGGGGGTAATTAGCAGCGAGAATCTTGATCAACTGCTGAAAATTCAGCACAGGCAACTCCTAGCAGAGTAGGCAATGCTGCTACACAAAGAAAACTATTCTCGACACGCGTGTAGACTGCAATACCGACTAAAACACAGTGGCACAGCAGACAATCTGACATGTTTCCATGGTTTCCCTCAGTCCCTCCAGCAAACGCCAGGACAGTATCTCAAGTTAGACCACGACCGCCTCCTTCCAAATCTCTTCCAATTCATTACTCACTACCATCCTACCATGCAGTGCTGCTTCGTCCGACCTGCTGCGCCATTAAACAAACCACAAAATAAGTTGCGTCCCAGTGTTTAATTAAGCACCACGCTATGGCAAATGGAGATTTCACTCCACGTGTTCTAAACGTCGGCGCTAGCTGGAGGTAAATGGCCAGCTTCACGCCGAGGCCGCTTTACTCCAGGGACAGGCAGTAGGTGGCTGCGTCAGTCCCTGAGTCAGTTTGGATGTTTCGGAGAAGACAAAAATCTCTTGCCGCTGTCGGGAATCGATTCGTGGCGCTCGTAGTTCAGTCACTACACTGACTGAGCTATCCCAGCTCCCAAAAACAACATACAGCCTAAATAAGTTACATAAATACTTACGGTCCCTTTCTTGGGAACAAAAGCAGACCCTGACTGGGGTACTGACGTACACGAGCTCGAGTCTTTTGGCACATCACAGGAAACCGGCTGTTCGTCTGAAGATGAGGGATGCGAAGTTAAAGGTTCAGCTTTTACCGAACACAGATGAGCTACCGAAGACGGTAACAGCACTGTTGGATGGTTGGAATTTAAGTGCTTTTTCAAATTTGAATTTGTTGTTTTAAAAGACAGTTTTCGTTTGCACATATTGCACGTAGCAAAATAATCGTCTTCAATAGGAGTGAAAAAGTTCCACAGTTCGCTATATCTCTGACGTTTCGACGACTGCGTCATGTTCCCAGTGTCAACATCACATTAACACAGAAACAGTAACAAGAATTGAGATAAATTCCGCATACTAAAATAACACATCACAATCTGTAAAACGTGCAAGCAATGACGCGAAGTGCACTGTGATAACGGAAGCTAAACTCCAACAACGGCAACATAATACGATGGCAGGCAAACGAAAAGACAGGCGGCCATTGTTGATCTCTATGGCGGCGAATCACCCCAGCGCTTAATCTCTTCAGTGGCTAACTCGGCGGCAACGTCCACCGCCACACAAAAGTTCCCACGCCGACGAACAGTGAGTGAAGATTCCACTTCCAACCCTGGCTTTTGGTAAAACCCCTTCCCGCTTCGGTAGCTATCCCTTTCTTCTAATAGCCAACCCCTTGAAATTCACAATGCTGTCGAAGATATACGGATCATAACCATTTTGCAGTGTACAATGAAGCCATCCTGTGCGAGAACGATCTGGTAACTCCGCTTACCACAGCGATATTGTCACTTACTGACGCCACCAGCAACCCTACACCTCCCCGTGCACCACAACATCCGGCGATCCATAACCGGTTACTGGCTGCGCCAGCGATTGCAGCACCACTACAGGGCAGTTACCAGTTCCAGCGAATCAGATCACGCCAGCACATTGCTGGTGACGGCTACCTAGGGTGGCGACTGCGCAGTGAATCTCAAACGGTGACATCACTCGTCGAGTAACTGGCAGTGACGGTGAATTTCGAGAGCAAGTGATAAAACAGCTGATATCGATATATCGCTCCTCTCTGCTCAGAAATACTGGCCACTTGTACATATAAAAAAGATGTTCAATAATGTCACGAAAATATACTTTTTTCGCTTTTTCTTATTTATTTTAATTGTTTCGCTACTGGAAATTAATCTATGTTAGTATAAATATTGATTAATGAGAACACCGCCAAACATAACTGTATTTTACTGTGAAACAATGTCTTGTTACAACATGCTACATGTTCCAGCCCAAAAAGGCCACCATCACACTTTATATAAAAATACAAAAGGAGGTAAATGGAATTTTCACACATTTGTCTTTGGTGTGAGATCTCACTTTTACACAAATCACTTACAATTGTAAATTTTATTACAACTTCCCCCTTTACTGTAGGAAACTGTTAGTTTTGTTCTTTGGAATGTTGAATTATTTCATCTTCCAATTATTTTATGTTCGATTAATTTTCTGAACTTAATTAAATGCCAGCTACCTTCTGAAACAAACTGTTGTTTAGAGCCGCTTTTAAAGCAGCGGTACCCCTTCAATCCCCCACCAGTCGCTTTACTCTTCAACCAGGGAAGTCCACAAAATCTAATGCTAGTACAAAATGCACTTACATTAACAATAGCTAAACGGATTCCCCCCTCCCCAAATTAAATGTAATTTTATCACCGCCTGAAGTTCTGCACCATTCCGTAGGTTATCATCACCCCGTATTACGTGCTACACCATTCCATGTTACCTTATCATCACCCTGTACTATGTTCTACACCGTTCCATGTTATCATCATCCTATATTATGTTCTACACCATTCCATATGTTATCTTATAATCACCCTGTATTATGTTCTAACCATTCCATAGGTTATCTTATAATCACCCTGTATTATGTTCTAACCATTCCATATGTTATCTTATAATCACTCTGTATTATGTTCTAACCATTCCATAGGTTATCTTATAACCACCCTGTATTATGTTCTAACCATTCCATAATTATCTTATAATCACCCTGTATTATGTTTTACACCATTCTATATGTTGTTATCTTCGAAAACAAACGCTACGCCGATGAGCGTGACGGAGCAACAAACAATTCAACAAATTTATGCAATTTCGCAAGAGTTTTGCTGAGTGCAGATGCTGAACTGTCGTGTTGGCAACCCTGCACGCCGCTGTCTATAGACAACAATCGATTTACTTTGTCAGCTTTGCGCGTGTTCGATCAAGTTCGTGTTTCCGTGCCACAATTGACACACTCAGCACCGTACAAACATTCAGCTCAAATTGCGCCACGCCAAGTAACAACGGCACTTACCAGTTACATCGGTGCGTAATTTTATAAGTGCGTTATTTAACGCCGCTGGTACGTTACTGCCTATCTTGCTTTAACATTTTATTGACATCATCTACCTTACATAATAACCTTGATATGAGTGAGTGACTGAATGGGACACACTGGTTACCATGGCAATCATTGTTACCGGATTGGGTGGACTCTGTTAGGTACACGCTCTTACGCCATGACAATTATTGACATGTCTTCTATAATACGCCTGATATGAGCGACAGTCATACCCCGATCGATAATAATCGACAGTAATCGACAAAAAGCCGATCCCAGTGGCCGCGCAGTCGAAAGCCTTGGTTTTTTAACACACACGCAATGGCGTCTGCGTGAGCGTAATGTGTTACAACGTGAAACAACGCCAGCGTGACGTACAGGTTAAGGACGGGATGCAGGAAGCTATTGCGTGCTTGTTAAAGAGTGAACATGGAGCAAGTCATAGCTGTCGTAATACTTAAAGAAGAGGAAGATGATGAATTACTGTTTACCGCATGAGTCAGGGTGTAACGGCCATTTTCAAGAAAAGGAAAGATACATTTCCAAGCATTACCCTTGGCAATTCTGTCCTTATACGACTTCTTGCTTTGGTTGTAAATAACACGAAAACTACGCACACACTCTATTATAAACTTCTCATCTACCTCTTCTTTACAGCTCATAGTATATACACACGAAAGAATGCAAAAAATACAAAACTAGTACATCAAACACCAGCTTCCTACAGCTTATCCTAAGCCGACTGCGTTGTTGCGCGTAAGTCAAGGTTCGGATGCGCCGCTGCCGCACGACGCAGCGGGACCTGCGCAGTGTTGCTGCGCGACACTCATGTGCGTAACTACCAACAATCAGCCCCCTTCGTAACTAGAGCTTTGACTTCTGAGTGCCGCATTACGTTCACGCAAGCGTCATTGCGTGGTTGTAAAAAACCACGGCTTAAGGAGTGGGTCTGCGGCCGCTCGCTTGCAGGGACTACGCGTTCCAATCCCGCCGGGTCATAGATGGCTCGCTCTTGTAAGTGTTGTGTGTTGTCAGGTACAGGTCTCTGCGACGGGCTGATCACCCGTCCAGAGGAGTCCTACCGAGTGTGGTGTGTCTGAGTGTGATCGTGAAGCCTCAATAATGAGGGGGCCCTGGCCCACTAGGGGCTGTTGCGCCATGGAAAATAATAATCTACAGCCATCCACCCCGGTTGATAATAACAGACAGTACTAAACGGCAATCGATAGTAATCAAAAGTTGCCACGGATACAATGCATGACGAGACAGTGTTCTCTATGAGGCACGCGCCGAGGCATAAGCAGTTCAGCACAGTATTTGCTCTAGGACCGAGAAAAACCAAAACCTTCCGGATGCATACTGACTTCTAGCCTGCAGTCCGGCGTTCACAGACACGAATTGTAGCTGCATTCCCTCCACGCGTACAGCGCTTTAAATGTAAAAACATACAGACGTGTCCCAGTACTGAACATCTCCGTAGTCATGTTAAAGCGTAACTTCAGCTGTAATTTTTGGCGTTAACTTGGAGCGGACGACACACGTCATCTGTTTCAAAACAAGCCACTAGCAACGACGGTTTCAAAGCCCACAATTACAATGGAAACTGAATTAATTTACTGACACGTGGTAATATCATTCAGTTGTGCAATCACTCCTGTGTCTTCACGCCGCCGTTTTCATGATGCGCTATCAACTGCTGACGATAAGCTCATATGTTCACATCTTCAATCAGATATAATTACGAATATTATCTTCGTGCTATACTAATCACGTCAATAGCTCAGACACAAACTGAATTAAAGGTCAGTTAAGGAACGAAGAAGACACAAAATACGTGAGGCACGGACAGCCAAATTCCGGGCAGAGATTTGAACACGAGATCTCCCGAATGAAAAGCACGAGAGAATTTGTACAGTTTAGACTAAAGGGCATATCGACAGGTATTTCTGCAGCTAGACACAAGCGCACATTGCGTGACAGGAAATTTGGCAGTCCGAAGCCTCCAATGTCCAGACTGGCTGTGGGCAGAGCAGTGATACCAACAGTTCATTATAAGTTTCCCCTACTCCTACAAGAACCAAAAGTGTTGGCAATTTCATAGTTCGAGTTTCATTCGGAAGTACTGGTATCGTATCCCGACCGGCGGTTTTATTTCGTGGGTTTCCTCAGGAAAATGCCGAGACTGCTTACTGCTTTCAATCTCTGAAGCATGAAGATCATCAAAAGAGTTTAAAATTCGTTCTCACCTCACAGAAAACATAACCGTCTACATTAGAAAGACCACTTGGTTAATGCTGTTTAGAAAAGCAATGTTTATTGTGATAATCACACGCAACACACAAACACACTATGGGCAAAATGCGGCGACTGTGAATGTTACAGCATATGGTAGGACATAATTACCACTCTGCTTTAAACTCTCCCACAGACACATCGTTTTGTGCATCTGTCCATGTAGCCAATCAAAGCTCTGCACCAGCACCGCATAAACAAAAGCTTTTATTCCCATTCCATCGCCGTTTATGACGTTCACGCATTTATTTTTATCCGAGACGGACAAACGACTGCATGCCGATTACGTTACACGAGGCCACGATAATCGCCGGCCGACCTTCAGTCACGCGGTCGTACTGCGTTAAATCCCCGTGCCCCCGACTTGTCGAAAGCCTCATGGACGAGATGACTGCAGCTTTCCACGCACAGGCCGCCTTAACATTTGGCAGCTCGACAGTTTGTCAACACAGCACACACTTGACCGTTCCGGACGATTCTCACAACAAACGGCGATATCTTCCTACAATGCATTAACCGGTACGCCTTGTAATGGCCACAGACTGTGTTCTCTGCGAGGTACAAATCGATTTTTAGGTGCTTTCGGAAATCAGTTGTGAAAATCAAATACCAGCTTCGTCATGTCTGTCTGACCGCACTGTCAAACTCGGCTCCACTAGACGCTAAACCATGGAATTTTATAGTTGGAGTTTTTGCGAATACAAGTTGAAATGTTCCGATTTCAGCTGAAATATGGCAAAAGTAACAGACAATTAACATTAAGACCTACGCAAATTTTAATCCCTGGCCGTTACGGCTTTCCAAATTGGAGACAGACTATGTTCCCTGTGAGGTAGGAGCTGAGGCTGAAGAAACAGCTGAGCATCGAGCACGATCCATTTTAAACGTCGGGATACTGACATTTCAGCGATATCGATTGTAATTCTCGCCGCTTACGATACCTCGATAATGATCGACTGTAAGTCTATTGCTATGATACGAAAACATCTTACAGCGCGCGTTAAATGACTCTGGAACGTATTCATTAATGTGAAGTACGGAACCAAAACAGCAGGAAGTGCCGGAAGTGTAACGAGCTGCAGCCGTTACGTATTACTGACACGCATCACTGCACAGGCGCGCCGCACTCACCTGCACCTTATCGCACGACTCTTATTGGACAGGCCAGAGGGCGGAAACTGGAGACTTTAAAACGGAATAACGCTACTGCGTGTTTAGGACACCAGGGAGCGGTGGACAGCAAAGCACTTTCCGTTGTGTTTTTGAGACATCGGGACAGGTTTGTCTCCCAGTACTTCTGTTCTGCCCTGTGAGTACAATTCCACCAATGCAGCACATTAATCTTCACCTTAAAAGCTACTCTTAACATAAGGAAAAACGGGCGAAGCCTGTGAACCTTCCAATACAGTGAAGCTATTTCGGAAACCGAGGAGTATAGCAAATGAAAGCACTGTGACTGTTTCTGAGGCCTCACAAATTTAACGGAGCGGTTCGCCACTAGCAGATGCGGTCCAGCACACCGGTTGACATTGCACAAACGAAGCTGAGCCGGTGACCCTATGTCGCCAGCGAGGGCCGGAACCTAACAGTTCTGTCCCACGCGTAAGTCTGAAAAACGTATTCTAAGCAGGCCAACGTGTCTTTGAACTGAAGCGGATGTTATCGAGCAGACGACGCGTCTGAAGGGGATGGGGGGGGGGGGGGGGGGGGGGGGGGCCTTACTGCCTGAACACTTGTTGAACGGCACAAGACAATGACGATACGCACGGGGAATAGGATTAAAATAGCAGGAGAAGCGAAAGAAAGGCAAATGACTATAAATGGTGTATTCCGTTACGTAGTACCCAAGCACCACCGAGGCGTTCTTTGCTGTGAGAATGTCATACGGTTTCACGGTACACGCATTAATGTAAGTTCGCTTATGCCAATAATACAAGTGCTGCCTTCCTTTGCACTGAGTTCAATGAAACTCAAAAATGGTCAACAGCACTGTGTGCGTATCTCTTACATAACACCGAATTTCACCGCGAAAAGCGGGGTAGACTTAAGTTTACACCCATAAGCAATGCGTGACTGTCACTCAGCCGATTTTCACGCAATTCACGCATGCTCGGCAACTTTGTGTAAACAATTTCTATGGCGAATTTCATGAAAATCCGAAAAATCGATTCAATCGCTGACACTAGATCGCAGAGAGAAGAATGGACGGATGAGATCTCCAAATAACGGTTCCTTCTTCTCCATCGTAAATAACGCCTAAAAGACAGACGCGGTGGGAGGAAAAAGCAGGCAGACAAATTCTGGCGTGCCGCAGTCTAACGATTCGTTTGTTGCTACCGTGCCTCTCAGACGAACAAGACGTACAAGGAGTGATAATATTAATACGGATTTTCAAGAAACAGGGTGGGATGATGTAAACTGGATTCGACTGACTTCAGGATTCGGGATGCGTGGAGGGATCAGCGTACTGAACCTCCAGCTTTCACAAAAGGCGTGGAACGGCTTGTGCAGACAAGCCACGATCGGACTCCTGTGGATTATGCTTGCTCCATCGAGCTGGTTTCCCGAGCCCTGGCAAAACACAAAATCGAACTGGTACAAATTACACTGCACCCGTGAAGAACCTTACATCATTTTCTTCGTTTTAAAGCTTCAATATTCAAACAGACGTTAAGGTAATCGTCAAATTCAGCGACCAGTGCGCAAAATCAGTGACGCAGTAATCAGCGTGACTCTGCTGTTTGTCCGCAAAGTGTATTTATGTATTACGCACGGAGATCGAACAAACAGCGATTATTTGCATATACAGCGTTAAGTGATTGGTTTTGATAATCTAGACGGAGTGTGTTTACTGCGCGGTACGGACTGAATCTTCATGTTACACGAACAGCTTCAAAGTATCAAATAGTGCTGAGAGAGCAGAAAAAGTTATCTGACATGCACATACGCAACCTACAAAAAGAAAGAGACTCATAAGTAACTGCGACGTTACAAATATTCACTTAGCCTTCATGACTCAGGTAAATATTTGTCTGAATGTGGCAAAATGACTTGCACTATGAGTAAAGACCAACAGTGACGTCACGGCAATATGTCAGTGTCATTGTCGACGATTGGGGAACACAAATGTCCTTGCTTACTTCGTGCAAAATAAGTTTTCTTTTCTGAAGTTGAAAGACACTGCAGTGTGTACGTAAACGCGGACGGGTGCGACCCGGCAGTGTGATAAACACAGACAGGTCAGGGGTTCAACTCCTGGCAGAATTATTATTTATTTATCGTTAAGACACTGCCACTCGGACAGTCCCTGTGCCAACTGAATAGGAGGCTGGAGGGGCCCGGGGGGGGGGGGGGAGGTACTAAACGCTTTGGAAATGTGCAGTCTGTAGGATGGTCACCACAATCCCGGAAATACGAAACTGAAAATCATGTTTGTGTTGTTCTGCGCTGACAGGCGCCTTGAGAGGATAAGCTCCACCATCCAAACGATCTGAAGTTTATTACGCATTTCAAGACTAACGTCAACCTAAATTTCAGTTAAAAATTCACCCGTACCGCGCAGTAAACACAGTATCTCGGTTATAAAAGCCAGTCAGTTAATGCTGTATAGGGAAATAATCGCTGTTTGTTCTGAGATCCACACAAAACACACAAATACACTGTGTGGGCAGAACGTAGAATTGTTGAATGTTAAACCAGGGGGTGCGTGCAGTAACCACTGGGCATTAAACAGTTCAACGTTATCAGGAACACAGGACCTCTCAGCATGTAAACAGGACCTCATATCTATATTTCCACAACAATCAGCATATGACAGCATCCCTCACAACTGACTGTAGTTACACGCTTTTGTACGGTGCTTAGGGACTTCCTGCCAAAAAGACCAACCGGTACTTCAGTCAAGCAGCGAGAACAACAACGCCTGCTGTTAAAGTCCGCTTTCGGTTAGCATCACAACTGACACAGCAAGCCGATCAACTGGCCTCCCTACACATGGCCAATAACGTGTTCCCCTCTGGCGTGTAATAATGTCCAAGACCTTGGCTGGGTCACATCAGGAGGCCGTGGAGCAAACATTCTCGTGTTCTGCATCATCGTTACGTCACAATGACCTTGCGAGCGAGTAATTAGGCACTAGCGAGTTCGCAAATTTATCAGGCAGTCTTTCGGCGCACGGAACACTCTTTGATCAGTACAAGACTGTCAGTCAACACAAATATTTACACTGTTACTGACATAACCTAAATATTTTACGTCGAGAATACTCGAGTGAGCGCTTGGGGGCGGGGGGGGGGGGGTGTCAGCATCGCCTGTGACTTCCGCATCACATCGAACACCTGCGTCAGTTGGGCTGCCTGCTTGGCGAGGGGAATACAACAGCCTTGTCAAGGCCGACCGCTCAGATGCTGCTGGCGGACAGTAAGTGTTAATATCTGTTTTTAGGACACTTTATCAACTGCACTGTTTTAGAAATTTCTCTAAAACGAACAAAGATTGAAAACACAGTACCGAAAACAATATTTGGAAATATGAAGCATAAAGAAATAAAAATTAGAAAAGTACGCGGCATGTAGTCCTCGCAGAAGATATGTCTCTCTAAAGTTGAAATTATGTTACGTACATGTAAATACGCTGACGGGTGGGAGAAGAGGTTTAGCTCCACTCATTCTTAACGTCATCACCACATGGATGTGAGTGATCAGCTTCATACCCCGGCCACTTTACCCCCGGAAAGGAACGCCGGTACCCATTGAACAGGGGGCTGGGTGGGCCCCAGAACTGGTCTAGAGGGTTTTGAGAAAAGCAAGTCTCCTGCCGCTGCCAAGATTCGCACCCTCGGACTGTCCAGTCCAGTCCGTAGCCTAACAATTCTGCTGACTGCAGTTCACTCTTCGCACCCGTACGTTTTGACACTGGCATATTCTGTTGCAACTCAACGCACGGCACTTGTTAGTCACGTAAAGTGTGACTGCTATATCTGTATTCATAACGCGGCCCTAACACAGAACGCCCCAAAACTAACCACCCCATCAAACTAACTAATCCTTCTCGAGAAGCCACTATTTCCTCAGCTAGTCAATAAATTCCACGCATTTTACGGAACACGAATGTTCATTACCGTGTTCACAAAAGCCGCCGGTCCGCGCCCCAATTTTATTTCTTAAAGATCCATTTTAATACTACGTTCCTATCTACGCCTATGTCTTCCAAATGGTCTCCCTCCCTCAGGTTTCCCCACCACAACCCTATTTTCGCCTCTCATATTCCTTCATTTGAACAACCAAAGGCATTACCGCAACTACTCCGTACGCACTGTATACTCGCATAGCAAGGCAGCAAATACACACCAGGCGTGGACTAAACGTGCCTTCTATTGCAAATGCACGGGCGCATCCATAACGTTCACTTTGAACAGTCACTACAGCAGCCGACCCAGCGACTTTGGCGCGTACAGACGCTACGTCACACTGACTGACTGCTACGCCAACAGCCGCCCTTCAGGACAAGACGGGCATAAATACAGACCTCAAGTCCCATATCACCTGCTAAACACATTCGTATGAATGAAAACCCACTTCACTGTTTCCCGCACAACTTAATGACAGTTCCAGCTAGTGAGGCCTGTCAAAACAGCAACACATAACGGGCAGACAGAGCACAGAGTAACGCCGTGACCTGTACAGGATGTCTTCTTGCAATGCGGTGGACACGATGGCGCGGGTTGCACCGCCGCGCAGTAAAAATCCTCACATTCGTTCACATTCGGAAGGTCCCGGGTTCAAATCTTAGCGGTATCTAGACTATTCTGACTGAAAACATCCGTGGTTTTCCCAGTCTCTCCAGTACATGCTGGGGCGGTGTACTAATCAGGGGAGGGCCGCCGTGTTACAGAGTACTGTCACTCTGTCACTCACCTATCAGCCAGTCACAAACGTATTAACAGAGCCGGCAGACAAAGCAGCAACCCACAAGACAGCACAATAAAGTTCCGTCTTCTCATGGCTACACAACGCGTGAGATCCCAAGCTATCACTTAGTGGGTCACTATACTGAGCTACCCCGTAGTATGAGTCACTATACTGACCGAGCTATCCCGGCTCCCCATGATGGTAGCGTCTGCCAGTTACAGCAGCAACTCCACAGGCACCACTGACAGCGTACCAACAGGCTAATGGCGCGGCATCTCTCCAAACAACGACAGTCACGCCTACAGACGACAAATTCTTCAAAGAAACAACAAACGACTGCGACGACCGCCTCTGTGGAGGTGCATAAAGACTAGGACTGAGGGGTCCGGATGTTGGGTCACATTGTAGTGTCGATATAATACGTATTTGCCACCAGCGCCCTAGCCAGTTCCAGCAACGCGCGACATATCAGTTACAGACAGAAGCCCAATGGCCTGGACTTGTTTACTGCTTAGTAAGATCAGTGGCAGAAACACCTTCTGCCATCTGTCGGTACTTCAGGCTAAATATTCGGGGTTTCAAAACATTGTAAAGTATAGGTTGCTATGGAAACAGACAAGCAGCAGGCTTCCTATTGCCAGACGCAGATCACACATCTTGTCACGCTGATTTGTCTGGCTCTGATCACGTGTTACTCAATCAAATGAGTCCACATTTTGAGTCCAAGGTCGCAGTCATTGGTTGCACCAGTTGGGATAAACTTGGCCTACTAATCAACGTTAACCGTTTACGGCGCAGTGGGTACTGTACGTACCACCTCTTTAGCGTCAGACAGGCCTGTGTTTTGCCCACAGTGTAGCTAAGTGCTCCGCATGATCCCCACGCTAAACAGCGATCACTTCTCTGAACTGACTGGCTTCTGTCACGGAGACGGCGTTCTCTGTGATGTAGGAAATGAATTTATAAATACTTTTGACACAAGTTTTGGACATGAAATCGTAACCTGTGGTGGGACACAAAACCAGGATTCCCGCGACATGCACGTCATACGTCATCGTCTGTCGCTTACCATACTACAGGTCACTAGTTAATTCTTGACCGCAAGAACGTAGCAGAGCTTGCGGACAAGCCTATTCGGTAAGATGGGTGGCAAAGGGACGGTATTTGTTTTGCTTCTTCCGCCAATCCGCTGTCACTATAACTGTACAAATGACACGGCTCTTGGAATTCTGCATGGAAATTTCACTGGCGAAAAGCTAACAGATGACAATCAACCAGAGCTTAACGCGGTACAGAATGAGAATTGAGATATCGGCCTGGCATATTCACAAACGTCATGCCATTCGCCAGACAGGTCCTCTGTCATGCTTCAGCTTATCTTTACACGTGCCTCAGATATACCTTACAGACACTGCGTAGCACTAAAAGGCACAGACACTTAACCGTGGAGTTAAAGCAAAGGAAAGCAGTTCCTCTGCTTAATTCGACACCACGCCAGAAGGATATACAGACGGAATTGCCGCACTCATTCTTAAACTCAGCAGTAGATGGAAGTAAATGGTCAGGTTCATGACCCAACCGTATTACCCCTTTACCCAAAGACGGTGTCAACGCCGTATAAAATACAACAATTCAGTTCCTACACCACAGAGAACACAGCGCGTCTCCTTTACGAAGGCTAACCTGTTAGTGTGTACATGGAAATAAATGCTGTTTGTTGTGCAAATCATAACAATGTCAATATTACATAAAATTCTGTACTGCTTGTACCAATAATACAACATGTTTCGGCAATACTGCTACAAGCAATAAAGAACTGTTAAGTCTGATGCTAACACGTTTAGTAATAGTGGTATGTCACGATACAACGGGATGAACTCCGTTAAAAATCATAACAAACACATAAATACACAGTGTGGGTAAAATAAATCGTTCCTGAGCGTTAATCCAGACTGTACGAGTACTGGCAGGCTCTGACCATTTAACGTCCTGCGGTCAGTATACGTATCACCACGTTCTAACGTTCAAAAACTGTACGTTCTGCCCACTAAATCCATTTACGTGTTTTACACGACGCCCACAAAAAACTGAGATTATTTCCGTGCACAGCATTAACAGACTGGTTAGTATAACCCTGACCGAGCGTGTTTACTGCGCGGTACGGACGTAATGCTGAATATAGTTCAAGCTAAATTTAGTCTTCACATGGCTCAGACGGAGTCGCAGGCCTGTCACCGCGGAGGCCTGGGTCAGATCCCAGGCAGGCCAATCCATGTGAGGTTTTTGGTGAACAAAGTGCCACTGGGAGAGATTTTTCTCTAAGTAGTTCCGTTTTCCCCTGTCAGTATCATTCCACCAACGCTCTGTACACATTTTCATCTACCCGTTGCTCTTGCCAGAAGGACAGACGGGGGAAGCCTGGAAACCTTCCAAAATGCAGTGTTCTTCCGAAAATGGGGAAGCACTGGATAGGAAATTACTTTCACTTTTTAGTCTTCAGAGGGTTAAGGGTTGAACAGAGAAGTCAGTAAACACATGGAGAATGGAATAGTTTCACGATGAGGGAACAGAGTCTAAGGAGAGTGAGGGGGGTGTTTCTTACCCTAATCAAGCTCTGTATGTAGCGGTTGCATGTGAATTCACCCACCTTTGGAAGCTCTAGTTTGTTCGGATCACCCATTATACACCGCAACGCTCTACCACCTAACAACAGCTCGCACTAAAATACAATCACGTCGACTTCCACCTGACTGTGGCGGCTAATTATAACGGACATTGCCGCAATGTTCAGTGGTAAGGTCGGTAAGATTACTGACTGCACCTCCTGGTGGGTAATGATTTACAAAGATGCAAAGAGGCACAGTCGTCGCCGATTTAAAGTAACATAACGGTATTCGCCTGGGTGTCTTCTTGAATGTCGTATACCCTCGACAGCTGACACAGCATCATGCAATGGCCCAAGAAACAAAACAACCATCACCTCTCAGTGCATATTCATGGCATTCCATTTAGCTACTTATATTACCACCAGCCACGTGACGTCATATGACAGGCCGCCATAATAGTCACGCGCTACTCCATCGAAACACGGTAACCACACAAGCCCTACAAACAAACCAACCTCTGCCGTCACGCGCAAACCAAGCTCTATCGTAACCTCGGGCACCCGATAACCATGGCAACGGGAGTGTAAATCACTCAGTCACACAACGTATTACACAGGATGACCCAAAAGACAGTTATCCGAAAGTATTTTGTCGCATTAACAGAAGTACCGATCTACAGTTACGACAGTCAGTTTACAAAACCTTTTCACAGCGTTGTGGGCTGTGTAATGAACACTAAGGATTATTTTTCAAACTTTTTGTGAATTCAGTAAGCAATAAAGAAATTTGCAACGTATTTTAGCGTACATTTTGCTAACGGGCTAACTGACTTTTGGGCTGTCTGCATATACGGAGACTTCAGAATGTTTTGTACGGCAACCGCCTGACACATAGGTGACACATCCCACAGTAACGTTAGTTGGGATACCTACATGATATTTGCAGGTGTTTGTTATGTGATAACACTTCCAGACGTTAATCTACCCTGCTGATGGAGGCAGCAGGGTCCTCTGAAACGTCGAAACACTTCTACCGGACTACACGGCGTCACAGCCAAGAAGACACCGATCTTCATAGTCTTTTACGATGTCTGGAGTGGATAGGCTGCAAGCGAACACTGTTGTTAGGGTCCGGTTCAGAAGGACACGATCTGCCAAGTTAAAATATTTGTTTACTGCAAGATGAGCGTGTGGAAATGTGTCAGCGACCGTGGGTGGCTGAACGTCCACAGTAATGAATTCTTACCGCAAGAAATTTAAAAGTACACAAGGGGGGGGGGGGAAGCAACTATGTAAAAATGAAGAAATCGCGTAGATTATAGAAAGTGAAGTGTACATTGGCTGCAGTGGGAAATCGTCTCCACATTAACATTGCAAGAACAAAACTCAGCTGACTTAAGTTCAGCCTCAAACACTGCCTGTAAATACGGACCGCGATTGTCAGGTCTTCAGCTGTTTTATCGGACAGGTAGACAGCGACACGCAGGGGTCATTATTACTCTACAAGGAACCGGTTTGGCAGCTGATAAAAGACTTGTTCCTTGGCAACTGATCCATGTGAACGATTTGCACAGTTAAAAACGTCACGCGTTCAAACTGCCTACAATGATTGTGAAACAGCGTTTCTTCGACATTGCTTCATCAAATATCTTGCTTCTTTTCACTGACAAAGCTTCAAATAATATACCTTGCCTTCCCACATGGAATGCTGTTTGCACTGACAAGAATACGACACAAATACATGCGTCGTTACCTTGCGTTATCTGTATCCGTAAGTTATCTAGTCGGCATTTAACCCTTTAAAGCCCAGTGGTTATTATATGTACAGCTAGGTTTAACATGCAGCAATTCTACGTTCTGCCCACACAGTATGTTTATGTGTTTTGTGTGGATCTCAGAACAAACAGCGATTATTTCCCTATACAGCATTAACTGACTGGTTTTTATAACCGAGACGGAGTGTGTTTACTGCGCGGTACGGACTGGATGTTGAACTATAATTCAGATAAATTTCATGATCAGGCCGTTGGTCTCCGACCTCTCACCGTGGGTATCTGCGTTCGATCGCACGCCAGTCCATGTGGGATTTATGGTGGACAAAATGACACAGGGTCAGGTTTGTCTCCGAGTGGTTAAGTTTCTCCTTGTCAGTATTAATTCCACCAATGCCCCACACTCACTGTCCTTTTTATATCGCTCTTATCGGAAGGATAAGCGGGTGAAGTCTGGAAACCTTTAAACACATAAATCAATAAATCTCCTTTATTTTGATGATATCGCATTGTGCTGACACATACTGACTCACTAATCTCTACACTGTCAAACGCGACTGTATTCTTTTAACATTCTTATAATGCCCAATTCTAGAAGCATAACTAATATAAACGATTTTGATAAATGACATGCGGTGACCTTTGAACTCCCCGACCCTTATACTTTCGTGCGAAACGTTGGGAAAGACTAATCCA